>JADLZK010000127.1:0-223069 GCA_015847255.1 Hyparrhenia diplandra
TGCTTGGAGAGCCCTTCACTCACTCTCTAACTTGATGAGTGTTCATCAGATTGAGTGAGTGGCCGATTCTAGTCGCCGGTGCTTTGAGAGATTGCATCGTGTGGCACTAGGTGATCATGTTTCTAGCCCGGTGTGCTTGTTTCTCTTGGAGGTTGCCACCTCCTAGGCGGCTTGGTGGCAAGAGACTTAGTGAACCGCGCAAAGGAAGCTTGTCTCTTGCGGTGCTTCGAAGGAGGATTTGTGAAGGGTTCGTGCTTTCACCTCGGGGGGATCGTGAAGAGCAACTCTAGTGGGCGTGTCATTGAGCTACCACACTTGTGTGTGGGTTCACGGTGCCCTGCGAGGGATTGGCTCGAATACTCACGCAGGTGTGAGGATTCGATCAAGCTCCCTTTGTGGGATTTGGCGGCCATTAAGCTTGTGGATCATCATGGGTGATTCGCCAAGCATGGTGGAACCAGGGTGTCGGTCGAGCACTGCGAGGGACTAGGGAGAGGTTGGCTTAAGCTTCAGGACCTCGGTAAAATCCACGGTGTCATCTTGTGTCCACCTTAGCGGTGGTTTGCATTCTCTTCATCACAAGCTTTGTTCTTACTTTCATATATACATTGTGCTTGTGCTTGATTAGAGTAGTTGTAACTATCAGCTTATGTAGCTTGTTTAGTTACTTTGCTTATCTTGTGTAGCTAGGTAATTTGAGCCTTTGGGTTAGGGCGTGTGTTGCCTTGTCCATTGTGCATCTAGTGAGCTTAGGGGCTTTGTGTTTTTTGCTTACTAGAATTGTGTAGGAACTCACCGTGCTTGAAGTACTAGTACTTAGGTTTGTGTGACCTTGCATTAGAATTGATTAGGAGCTCAAGCTAGGCTTGTCACCTCACTCTTCTTGTGTAGGATCTTTTGTGAGGTGATTTAGAGTCATAGTTAGAGGGGGTGAAGTCTTGGCTAGACCGATAAGTTTAATTCGCAATTGTATTAGGTTAGCCATGCAATTAGTTTTAGAAGGGACTATTCACCCCCCCCTCTAGTCCCCATGTCGACCCTTCACATGGTATCAAAGCCGTGGTCTCGTTTAGTGATGCTTGTTTGAGTGGACGCACATATTTTTGATGGCACACACACTTTGCGGTGGAAACACCATATGCTTGATCATTTTCGTGCCATGGGACCTAAGGTTTGGTGGGTTGTCACTAGTGGTCTCACTAGGTGTCTTGGACCATAGAAATCTAACCAAAGCTCAAAGGTCATTGTATGAACTTGATGCACATGCATATCTTTTTCTAATGAATTCTTTGAGACTTGAAGATTTTTGACAAGGTGAACCATGGGGATCCGCACATGAGGTGTGGGAGTCCATCAAACACACCAGCGATGCCTCCCACTTGGGATGATGGCAAAGTTTGAGGATGAGGCGCCAAAGGTGGTGGTTCATGAGGGTGTTGAGCAAGATTGCTCCACCTCATGGTCAAGTGAAGATGATGATCGAACTACCACAAGTTCACTTGACAAGGTTGATGAAGATGCCTCAAGTGATGCAAGTAATGCTTCTACCTCAAGCACACTTGATGGCAAAGTTGATGGCTCATGCTTGGTTGATGATGCTACTACAAGTCTATCCACTACATCAACATATTGTCTCATGTCACTAGGTGACAGGGTATCAAATGACAATGTGATTGATCATGATGTTTCTTATGATGAGCTTGTTAGTAGATTTGCTAGCATGACCATATCTTTAGAAAATGAGAAAGCTAAATCTTTGAATTTGGAAAATGAAATCTCTTTTCTAAAAGAAAACATGTGAACAACAAGAGCATCTACTTTATATTACTACTTGTTCACATGATGTGCTAAAATTGGCTCATGAGAAACTTAGTGTTACTCATGATAACTTGGTACAAGACCATGCTTTTCTCACTAAGAAGTTTTCAAATGAAAATTTTAAAACTAGTGAGAGCTCATCACTTAGGTCAAATGATCAATCACATATTTGTGCTAACCCTTGTGATGTAGGCAAGAAGCATGTATCCACCTCTTGTGATGATTTACTTGCTATGTCATGTTCTTCACATTTAGATGCTTGCTCTTCTTCTATGTCTTGTGAGACTAACCTTTTGAAGGAGAACAATAAGCTCAAAAAGAGAATTGAAGAACTTGCTTGCCAAGCTACAAAAGGTGTTACAACTCAAAAGTCACCTTTGAGCACATATTGAAGACTCAAAAGGTTTCAAAGGTGGATTGACCAAGGAGGAAAGAAAGGGCAAAGCAAAAGAAGCTAAGAAGATGAAAAGCTATCTCATGTCATGTGCTACGATGCCATGAAATGGGACATCTTGCTAAGGCTTGTCCAAATGATGGAAAGCTCAAGTTGAATCAACAAGAGAAGCTCAAACCAAAACCCCAAGATCAAGTCAAGATCAATCATGAAGATAAAGTTGATGACTTTAAGATGAAGAAAGAAAACGAGAAGGGTGGAAGAGCTTATGTAAGGCATCCAACTCATATCCAAGATGCCAAGATGATGAGCAGAATCAAGTTGAGAAGAAAGATTTGTCTCACATCAAGTGCCATAGTTGTGATATATTGGGCCACCTAGCCCGGGTTGTCAAACAAGCTTGAGAAGAAGGCTCAAGCAAACAAAGTGAAGCAAGGCAATGAGGAGCATCAAATGAGCAAGAAAAGAAAAAGGCTCAACAAAAAGAAGATGCTACTTATGCTTGGGGAAGGGGACACATGGCTCATTCATGTCCCTAGGTAATGATTCTAAGCCTAATTTGATTGATGACAATATTATGCTTAGAAAGGATGACAATGGTACCTCATTGGTTGCTATTGCAAAATATCCCGCTATTCATACTAAGACAATGCCTAAGTATGTTGCACCTAACTTGAGAGGACCCAAACAAGTTTGGGTACCATCAAAAAGTGGATGATTGTTTGTAGGTATCATGGCATTGGAGGCTTGATTCAATTTGAGTTCACATTATTCATCATTTCATTGAGTCAAGTATTGAAGCTTATTGCTATTCTTATCCCAATGCCAAGTCATGACAAGTGAAGTCCAAGTGCTACAACATACAAGTGCTATATTTCAAGTTGTGGTGATTCATTGGAATTATTTGATGGCTTGCAAATACTTAAGTTGAAGCTTGCTAGCATGATGATCATAGGCTACAAAGGTATATATCTAGTTGATCACATATATTTGGGTGCATATGAGTTGATTGAATTGGATATATATGCATATGTTGCTTGCTATGAGATGCTTGAATGGATTCAATGCTTAGTAGTCAAATTTGAGTTGGTTTGAATGGATATGATCATGAGATGACCTTTAGTAAGTGGATTGCATGGATATATGTCTTGTGATGGTATCCAAACAGGTTAGCATCAAATTTGATTCAAATTGTTGAAGCATATCTCAATTGCTCAAATCTGTCCACAATACAAAATCTGAGTGAGCTATGATCTTAGTCACGGTTTGGATGATCAAACCTTATTGGATTGGCTTGAAATTTTTTGGTATGCATGCTCTATACTTATGGTACAAGTTGCTGTAAAAATTTCATGATGAGAAGATAAGGGATACTTCGGTTTTGGAGTGGAACTTGTCAACTATGATGCAGCAGTTTTCAGCATGTAGTAGTGTGGGAAGGTGTGAAATCTGGTAGCAATCCATAAGGACTTTGAAGCTCAAATTTTTGTGGCTGCTAGATGACCTAGTGTTGCACATCTCCACCAAATTTCGTGGCATTCCAACATGTAGATTGAGAGTTATGGTTTATTCTTTGAGATGTACAAAATCTGCCAGAAAAGTGACAATTATTGATTTGATCAAGAGTCACTCTCACTGAAAGGTCCTCAAGTTGGAATCATGTTGATAAGTGTTTGAGGCACCTAAGTTTGGTTTTGAATTGAGTTAGAAGCATAACAAACATGAGTACAAAGGCCATTGATTTTGGGGGAGTGTACCTTCTACACATCTAGTACTCTAGTTGAAGATCAAGACCAAGCTCAAGATGGAGAGCAAGAAATGAGTTCAAATTGACCATTGAATATCTTTGGTAGAAAGAAAAGGACTTAAAAAGGGGGAATCAAGTCTATTCATCATATCAAGTCCATCTTTTGGATCAATCAACCAAAGTCAATTCAAGTGAGTATCAAGAATGATTCTTGGAAAGAGGTCACTTCTCCGTTGGGGGCATGCCATATACGTAGGTAAACCGAAAGCACCGTGCTTGGATGGCTAACATGGAAGTGAGAATCTAGGAATTATTGGAGATGCTTAGTTGATGCAATCTAATGGGTTGATCTAGAGAAGCAAGCAACACCCAAATAGAGATATGTTTCATGCAAGATTCAAGTGGTATTCTCTCATGCAAGCAAAGGTAAAAAATAAAAGCAAGCCAACCACAACAAGAAGTGCACTTAGTGGTTCTCAATTCATATGGGTGAAGCATGGAATTCAAATCGATATATATTGTCTTCACCAAGCTATTGAATTGGACTTCATGATGCTAGTTGGAGAGCTAAAATTGGAATCTAATGACTATCCTCTACTCCAACATAGCAAGGTGAAATTGTTTGACATATGCATTCGTACTTTGCTAAGGACTTGCTAGTGCATATAGTCATACATAGTGATCATTCATGAAAATCAAATGTTTTTAATGCTTATATGGTACCACTATTGCTTTTTTATGCTTTATATGGTCTAGTGGAAGCATATGACATTTTCATGAGCAAGTGAACCCATAGTATTTGATCTAGAGAATGAGCATTCAAGTACTTCAACTCAACATTGTCAAGATAACCCTTAGCATGAGGTGTGAAGAAGCTTGTCATTGGTTCAAACTGAGTTAGATTATTTGTACAAGTGATCTAGATCAAGTCAAAGAGAAAGAAGCTCGTGGAAACAATATAGTTGAAGAATTGGTTACAATTGACAAATCTTTTTCAAGTGGATTCCACATTGCAAGTTTCAAGATATGGCTAGATTATTACATCATTTTTTTCACACGTGGTATTTCCTTCACTTGGTATCCTTCATGTGGTATTCAACTCAAGTAATGTCTAGTACATGAAATTGGTGGTTCCACAAGTGATCCTCAACTTTAAGTGATCATTTCAAATGAAGAAAGCTACCCTCACCAACAAGAGCTCACATTGTTCAATGGATTGACATATGCTTTGACATAGGGGGAGGTGCCCCACCTCAAGATCCAGGTCAAGGATCCTACAAGTGACCTACATGTGGCATTTCTAGGTGGTTTTTCATGCTTCCACATGTGAGTTACAAGTGGTGTCATTCCAACATGTGGTGGTGTCCATCAAAAATGAAGATTCAACAATCAACCATCTATCCCTAGTCACAACCTTTGTATCAATAGAGGCATACCCTTTATAGAAATTGATGACAAAGGGGAGAAATTGGACAAAGATATGTAAGTGTCTTTGGATACATGACAAAGGGGATGAGAATATGGACATAGAACATGAGGGAGCAAGATTGAAGATTAGAAGATGATCAACATTCTTGGACAAAGAGAAGCACACAAGTTGGGGAGCAAGCTCATGAACTTGATTGTTTGCATTTGATATGTGCATATTCATGTGCTTCCTTGCATTTGCATAAGTTTTTAGATTCTATATGCAATGCTTGTGTGGTGTATGCTAGTCATAGAACTTGATTGATGATATGATAACTAGCATGCATAGGTTGTAGCTAGACATATATAATTTTCACGTGGATCAAGTACCATTACATAATGTTGATCTCATATGGTATCTTGAGTTTTGATGTATGTCTAGTTACATGGATGATGCTAAGGATGAACTTCAATTTGCAATTCCGATTGGTATCACGCTTCAAAGGTTTATCCTATACACCTTAGCATCACTTTGTAGTGTTAACCCTCCCCAAAAGTTTCATATCTATGTATGTGTGCAAACCTTGAATTCAAATCAATTGGGCACACATATAGGGGAGTTACCACTACCAAATGTGAATTAATATTCAATTCCATATCTTTGTAGTGTTGCCATCAATTACCAAAAAGGGGAGATTGAAAGGTCCCTTGTGGTTTTTGGTAATTGAGTGTCAACATTAGGTGAACTAATATGTGTGATTGAGATTATACACGGGGAGATTAGTTTCTGCGTGATGATGCAATGAAGGAGCTTATTGCATATGAAACATGACATGGAGTCATGTGACCGAGGTGGTGAAGATCAAGACAAGGCTTGGCTTGATGGGACCGTTGCAAGTGTGAAGGGCAAGTCGAGGGACTTGGCCGATGGACCGAGCATAGCGGTGAAGAGCAAGTGAGGTCAAGATCGATGGACCAATGGTGTCACGTGATGATATGAAGTGGATCATATCATTTGGTGATCGTGTTGGTGCATTTGTTGCATCGGCACTTGGAGATGGAGCGGAATGGAAATACATAAAGGCAAAGGTATAACCTATAGGGCATTTCATTTCGCCGGTCATTGGTGCTTAGAGAAGTTTATGACCGGATTTAGGATAGATGGCGTACTATCAAGAGGGGCAAACTTGTTTGCATATCGGTCATCTAGTGCCACTTGTGCGATCTAACTGCGATGTGTTAGGATCGAGTGGCGTGGTGAGAGCAAGAGAAAATTCCTTTGAAAATGATTGTGAAAATGCTAACACACATGCACATGGTGATGTACACTTGGAGGTGTTGGCACATTTGCAAAGTAGAAGTTGTTTTGGTGTTTCTCGGACACTAGGACTGACTTTAGAGTGGAATACTGCTTTGATCCATTGAGCTTTGGATCAAGTAACCATGTGGGTTGTGTAGCCCTCTGAGTTAGCTTTCCATAGAGTCCAAGATCATCGAAAGCGGAGTTCGGATGAAAGAGTTATGGGCGTTTGATCGGGCGTTGGTCGGGCTGTCAACGGCGACGGACGTTGAGACTAGCGTAGGGCGCGTCCGGGGCTGGCTGTTTGTTTTTGCGTCCGGTGGGTCGATCGGTTTACACCCTCTACGGACGCGTCGGGGGCTGCGCTGGCTGGCGTCCAGCGCTGTACAAAAAGCGTGCCAGCGGCTGGTTTGCTCGGGGCTGTTTTTAAAACGTCGCTGGCGGCGTCCGGCTGTCTGCGAAAAGGTGGGAATTGGGTCCCCAGCGGCTCTATTTCGATGGGGAGCCTATATATACTTGTTTGGCCAGCCTTGGGAGGTTGGTTAGCACACTTGAGCCTTGGTGGCTGGTATAGTGGTGCTTGGAGAGCCCTTCCACTCACTCTAACTTGATAGTGTTCATCCAATTGGTGAGTGGCGATTCTAGTGCGATTGCTTTGAGAGATTGCATCGTGTGGCACTAGGTGATCATGTTGCAACCCGGTGTGCTTGTTTTCTCTTGGAGGTTGCCACCTCCTAGGCGGCTTGGTGGCAAGAGACCGTGAAGCACGCAAAGGAAGCTTGTGCGGTGCTCGAAGGAGGATTTGTGAGAGGTTAGGTGCTCACCTCGCGGGGGGATCGTGAAGAGCAACTCTAGTGGGCGTGTCATTGAGCTACCACACTTGTGTGTGGGTTCACATGGTGCCCCTCGAGGGGATTGGCTCGAATACTCACACCGTGTGAGGAATTCGATCAAGCTCCCCTTCGTGGGATTTGGCGGCCATTAAGCTTGTGGATCATCAGCGGGTGATTCGCCAAACCGTGGAACCACCAAGGTGTCGGTCGACACAACGAGGAGTAGGGGAAGTTGGCAAGCTTCCCGAGACCTCGGTAAAAAATCACCCGGTGTCATCTTGTGTCCACACTTGGCGGTGGTTTGCATTCTCTTCATCACAAGCTTTGTTCTTACTTTCATATATACATTGTGCTTGTGCTTGAGTAGAGTAGTTGTAACTATCTAGCTTGTGTAGCTTGTTTAGTTACTTTGCTTATCTTGTGTAGCTAGGTAATTTGAGCCTTTGGGTTAGGCGTGTGTTGCCTTGTCCATTGTGCATCTAGTGAGCTTAGGGGCTTTGTGCTTTTGCTTACTAGAATTGTGTAGGAGCTCACCCGTGCTTGAAGTACTAGTGCTTAGGTTTGTGTGACCTTGCATTAGAATTGATTAGGAGCTCAAGCTAGGCTTGTCACCTCACTCTTCTTGTGTAGGATCTTTTGTGAGGTGATTTAGAGTCATAGTTAGAGGGGTGAAGTCTTGGCTAGACCGATAAGTTTAATTCGCAATTGTATTAGGTTAGCCATCGCAATTAGTTTTAGAAGGGACTATTCACCCCCCCTCTCTAGTCCCCATCTCGACCCTTCAACGTGGCGGCGCTAGGGCTCTTTGCCGCTCTTTGCCCCGCACCAGCTTGAGGTCCTTTTGGGCACGATTGCGGCTCCCTAGGGGCCCAATCTTGGGTTGTGACATCTCTTTTGTATGCACTCTCATTGTACCAAAGTACTTATGCAATGAGGTAGGACTCGTGAATTTCTTGTACTAGTATATTGCCCGTGCTATCTACGATGATATTTAGGACAAATTTAACAACCAAAATTGTGTGTATCCTATGGTGGTTATCATCGATCGCATAGTATAATTCTTATGAAAACTTAATAGCAAATGAAGATTACTTGCATGACAGTAATGATATCATAATGCAACCTTCAATTTTTGACAAACACCAAGAATTTACATGTTGTAGCCCTGAAAGTGACCAAAAAAAGAACATTCGAGAGTTTGTAATTAATTCCAAGAACTTAAAAAACTATCTAAATGAAATGAGCTTAAATAGATTATGCACGGGAAGATTATCTCCCCCTTGAATATGTGAGTACTTCTCCATTAACATCATGAAACTCCACAAATCTAGTCCATTTTAGGAGACCGGTTCGAAGAGGGAAAACCCAACATCTAAATTCTAATATACTTGCGAGAACATTTCAAACAAAAAAATGTATATTAGTTGATTCCATGACGTATTTGTTAGTGTTATACATCATGTAAGACAAGATCATGATCATGATTTGGCTTGAGAACTTAAATATCAGTTTTAATTAAGCAAATTGCAATCATACACTAGCAAAGGAAGATCATGATCATGACTTGTTTAAAAATAGTAACCAATAAAGTGTTGAACTTTGAGTTGCTACCACAAAATGTCATGTGCAACCTTTGATACTATTGAGAATAGAAAGCATGTTGTAATTAACCTTGTGAGGTCACTATCGATTTCAAAGCGATCGATCGATCTTTGTCTCAACAAATCAAAAACATTCTAAACAACCGTTTTTACGTGAACCCATTATTCTTGAGTTTGGACACCTCGAGCAACAAGCAAGTCTAAAACTACGAATAATTGTCGCTCTTGGCTGCATTGGTTAGCTTCTTCCTACCTTGCCCAATAGTACCGCGACCTGGCGGTAGGTCTAGTGCATGGCCATGGAGTTGGTGAAGGAGCGTAAGCTATTAATACGTCCGATGCGCTGGTGGTACATGTTGGTGTAGCGAGACATTGTCGAGGAGGAGCACCAGGTCGGGCTGGTTGCACACCATGTGCTCCCCATCGAGGTGGGTTTGTACGTGAGCATGAGATCCCCAACAACGTGGATCCTCTCCGGCGGTTTGCACAAACTTTCGCACAAACTTTCGATCTCGGCCCTCGGTTCGAGATCCGTTGGTTAGTGAGCCTTCATCTAAAAATAGCATCAAGCGGGAGATTATAGTAGAGATGATGCGGGGAGACCTGGCGAAGGTGGGGAGGCGGATGGCGATGACGGCCTCCGGCCTCCGGGCTGTGGCGGCATCCGCTCCCTCGACATCCCACGTGGGGGGCGGTCGGAGGGGGAGGAGGAAGGATGCGGCGCTTCGACCTTTGGCGGCCGGGGCGTGGCGGCATCCGCTCCCTCGGCATCCCGTGCGGGGGAGGGGTGGTGGACGATGGCTTCGACCTGGCGGCGGAGCGAACTGTGCATCCGTGTAGGGGGGATTTCGGAGGGAGGGTGGAGGTCGGGCGGCGGAGAGGGAGCGATAAGGCGATTCCTTTTCTATTTTCTTTTACGGGAACAAAATAAAAGAGACACTGGGAGTGCGGCAGGGATTGAGGAGCATCGTCGTTTAAAAGGCGTGCGGGGAGGTGAGGGTGTAAGACATTTGCACAAACTTTCAATCGAGCCCTCGGTTCGAGATCCGTTGGTTGGGAGCCTTCATCTAAAAATAGCATCAAGCGGGACATTATAGTAGAAGATGATGACAACAAAAGTAGGTATGATGGCTACTGTCTAATGTAATTAGGGAGATCGGGGTTCTTGTTGAATTGTTGGATTACTGTACTACAGAGTGCCCTCTTGTTTATTGGTGGCAAGATACTTAGTGTATGTTGTTTTGCCAATGCACCAAATTATTGGTCTAGAACCTTGTATGTGTCCTAGAATATGTTCCTAATTTTAAATTTTCATGTATCATGTGTTGCTACCACTTTGATGGTACCACAGCAACTGTAGTACCCAGCTACATATGCATGTGCACTTGTTCTAATTCATGAAGATTCTAGTCTCCAATTGTAGCTGATGTCGAAGTACAATATTTTCTGATTTTGTACCCACCTACATATGCAGTACAATATTTTTTCTTGGACAAGACTTTTTCTGATTTTGTTGCTGATGTCGAAGAAATGATCAAGCCAGTTCTAACTGCATATGAATTTTTTGGTTTGCTAAATATTTTTTTTTGCCATCGTGATTCTCTGTATAGCTTTTATCGCCAAGCAATTTTTTTTTTTTTTTGGTTTCGTGTAACTTTAGCATAGGCAATATACCATGAAAAGGATATCGGTGTTTGGTTCTTTATATGTACATCCCTAAAATGAATTGTGGTATTAGACGGGCACTATACTTAGTAATATAAAGGATGATATAGGAAAGAGATTGTAAGGTCTCTCTCAATTGGGGCGTGACCACTAGGCTAGGAGAAAAAGCCACCGGACCAAGCGCGCCTTGCGGCCCGTCCCTGGCGGGTACAACCACTAGAAATGTTGGGGCTTAGGGCTACATGGTGGAGCTTTGAGGACATCATGCTTTAGGATGTCGTCCTTATGGTATCATAGAAGTATTTACAGTGATGAGACTCGAGGGAAAAGAGATACGAGATAAAAAAACAATGAAAGAAAAGAAAAAAGACAAAAAAAAACCATTATAGACATTTACTTTATTTTTTATCAAAATAGGTTCATCTCCACTTGTGGAGCCGAAGTTGAAAATTTTTACTCCACCACTGAAGCATAGCTATACAAAACAGCACTTGCTTAGTTGGATCACACCCCTACTGTAATGCTTTAACATCAAGCCAAATTAGATGGTATGTGATATATTTCGGCAGGTTATAATAGATGAGCTCAACCTCAACAAGTTCTCAAATTAAAATGTTACAATGATTTAAAGAACATGGTACGTATGAACTCTACGGAAAACTTCAGCGATGGTACACTGTTTTGGATTTGCATGTCCTAATATTTTTCCCGTAGTGCTAGTCAATTTATGCATGCCAGTTGTTGCAGCCCCACTACGTCTGCGCCTTTGCCCCGTCACTTGAGTTTTACTGCTACGGAAAAATTGAAGCGCATGCTTATGATCAATGCCCCGTCACTTAGTCTTACTAGTAATCATGCCAACAATTAGGCACAGGGCCACCTTGGAAGAATTGAAGACTTTCATAACAGAGTCACAATCAATCTAGTAAGAACGGACAACTTGAAGTAGTCATGCAGAAAGGGCTCCACTAACAAAAAGCTGGGATTTGAACCGTGTCATTTAAGGGCGGGTCATAACACGGCCCGAAGCCTGGCATGATATGAAAAATTTTGGGTTGTGCCAGCATGACACGAACACGAAGCCATACCGTGTCTAAGATCTATGGGCTAGACGGTGCAGCCCGAATTTTTGCGCCGTGCTTGATCCAGCTTGGCACGAGAAGGAATTCATTGTAAGCCGCTCTAGACATAGGCAGTCTGAAGGTATCAAGCAGATTATTGACTGCCAAGCAAACTTTTAAGGAGATGTTCTTGTTTTTGGCAAATGAATAGAGATTGGGATACTTGCTAGAGAAAGAGTGTTGCAGCAGCTTGTCTTCCCAGAGACTGAGTGTCTCCTATACCTGTCAAACATTGAGCCACATCTCTAATTGTGCTGATAGCCTGAGTATGTCTTTCCATCGGAATGAAACTTGGGCTGATGTCAAATGTGGTACCTTGTGTTGCTAATAAGCACTCCAAATTAACTGAACCCAAGGAACATCTACTTTATTATAAAACTCATGGAGATGCTTTAGGAGTAGAGCATCATTTTGAAGGTTCTAAATCTTTGATTCCCGGACCTCCTTTGTTCTTTGGCTTGGTCACCATCTCCCAGGCTGCTAAATTATAAGCCTTTTGCATTAATGTCAGTCTCCATAGACAGTACTTTCTGAACTTGTCAATAATGGCCATCACTGTTTTTGGCAATTTGAGGGTACACATATAATATGTGGGGAGAGATGAATTACTGAATTAATGAGCTGTGATCCTCCAGAGTAAGATAAATAAATTGAGCTAGCTGATAGCTTTCTCTCAACTCTGCAAACTAAAGGAGCATAATCCTTGACCAAAGGCTTGGTGGTACCAAGTGGTATTCCCAAATAAGTGGAAGGCAGCTGACCCTCTAAACAGCCAAACACACCGGTGAGTAATGGTATCTTGTGACTGGGAACATTGATGGGAATCAGACATGATTTATGGAAATTTACTTTCAATCCAGTAGAAGTGGACAAAGTTTGTAGTACCCTTGGAACAATCTTGTGGGATAGAAGGACAAATAATTGTATTTATATTTGTCTTTATATCATTTTAACCACAAATATAAGAGTTCCTTCTCTTGTGCCAGAAATTAGGCTTGGCCAGAAAGGGACCACCTTCTCTTGCAATAGTCATGCAAAATTAGGCTTGATCAGAAAAGGACACCCTTGGAAGAATTGCAGACTTTCGTAACACAGTCACAATCACAATCAATCCAGTCTCTACGGCCAACAGGAAACAGTCATGCAGAAAGGCCACAGTAACAGCAAACCATGCGCACGCAGCCACCAATCAGATACCATGATTGACCAGTTTAGTGATGTTTACTAGTATTATTAGTATCACCAAGGTTCTGATGACCCACCAACTCTCAGGTCAAGTCAATCAAGGCGCTAACATGCCATTAGATGCATAAGCCTGCCATCATGAATAGCTAGGGAAGGACGGATGATAGCTAAACCAAAATAACAGATTCATGGCGCCTCTCCTCCTGTTGCCTTTCCTCCTGCTGCTACTGTCCTCGCCATCTGTGAAAGCTCAACAAAACATCTTGTTGGACTCCTGGTTAACACCACAGGGGTCTAACAGCTCATGGCACTCTCAATCTGGTGACTTTGCTTTTGGTTTCCGGCCAGTCGAGGGCAATTCATCCTTCTTTCTCCTTGCCGTTTGGTTCAACAAGATCAGTGAGCAGACGGTGGTTTGGTATGCCAAGACCAGTGATCCAGATCCAGCACCGGATACAAGTTTCATCTGGTTCACATCTCCAGCTCGATTCCAGCGGGATACTCTCGCTCAAGGACTCCTCCGGCACAGAGGTATGGAATCCCAAAGCTGTGGGTGCAGCCTACGCTATCATGCTCGACACCGGAAACTTTGTGTTGGCTGCTGCAGATGGGTCTACCAAGTGGGGACTTTCAACAGCCCAGCAGATACCATCCTGCCCACTCAGGTGCTAACCCCCGGAATGGCGCTCCGCAGCCGGATCATCCCCACAGATTACTCCAATGGTCGATTTCTCCTTGATGTAGCTGATGGTGTTTCCTTTCTCTCAGTTGCTGTGCCATCCGGTTACCAATATAGCCCCTATTTGATCGTTCCTGGGAACAGAACCACAAAGCTAGTATTCAATGAAACTGGAGTGATATACATGACCTTGGATGGCAACATAGAAATCAGTATTACATCTGGACCAGATATAACTGGCCCCATGGAGGACTACTACCACCGTGCCACACTTGACACAGATGGAGTATTCCGGCAATATGTCTACCCGATAAATAGAGGCGAGTGGTCTCTGGAGACGGCATGGACAGTTGTTGGTTTTAGTCCACCAAACATCTGTGAAACGCTGACAATAGTCGGCAGCGGGATCTGCGGGTTTAACAGTTACTGTCAGTTTGATAACGCGAGCAGCATCTTGTCCTGCTTGTGCCCACCGCAATACTCATTTTTAGATGAGGAGAGGAAGTACAAAGGATGCAAACCAGACTTCCAGGCACAAAGTTGTGAGTTGGATGAAGCATCCGCCATGGCGCAGTTTCAGCTGACATGGCAGGACAATGTGGATTGGCCTCTAGCTGACTACGAGATGTACACCCCTGTAACTGAGAATCAGTGCCGGCGACTCTGTCTAATAGACTGCTTCTGCACTGTTGCAGTGTTCCACAACAGTGATAATACATGTTGGAAGAAGAAAACACCATTGTCAAATGGAAAAATGATGCATAGCGTGCAGAGGACGCTTCTTCTAAAGTTGCCAAAGAACAACATTTCACAGACTGAGCTTAATGTGTCCAGCAAATGGAAGAAAGACAAGACTCACTGGATCCTTGGAGGTTCAATGCTTTTAGGAAGCTCAGTATTGGTGAACCTTCTCCTGATTTTGGTTCTCCTTTTTCGGTACCTACCGCACTATCACCATTATAAAGATAGCCCAGCCATTGCAATCATCAAGTAACCTAGGATTACATTTGAAAGCCTTCAGTTACACCGAGCTTGACAATGCAACAGGTGGATTCAAGGAGGTTCTTGGCACTGGTGCCTCTGGTATTGTGTACAAGGGCCAGCTACAAGACAACCTCAGAACCTGCATTGCTGTGAAGAAAATTGACAAGCTACAGAAGGAGATAGAAAAAGAGTTCACCATGGAAGTTCAGGCTATTGGACAGACATACCATAAGAATTTGGTCCGCTTGCTAGGATTCTGCAGTGAAGGAAGTGAGAGACTATTGGTGTATGAATTCATGGCCAATGGATCACTCAGTGGATTACTGTTTAGTGATGTCCGGCCTCAATGGAACCTTCGAGTTCAGCTTGCTCGGGGGGTAGCAAGGGGACTGCTGTACTTACACCAGGAATGCAGCACACAGATCATCCATTGCGACATAAAGCCCCAGAACATTCTTCTTGATGACAAGTTCACAGCAAAGATCTCAGACTTCGGCTTAGCCAAACTGTTGCAAACCAACCAGACACAAACAAATACTGGTATACGGGGTACCCGAGGATATGTTGCACCTGAGTGGTTCAAGAGCATCGGTATCACTGCCAAGGTTGACATCTACAGCTATGGGGTCATCCTGTTGGAACTCATCTGTTGTCGACGGAATGTTGAGTTGGCAGCAGAGGAAGATAAAAAAATACTGACTTACTGGGCAAGTGATTGTTATAGGTGTGGCAGAGTTGATCTTCTGGTGGAGGGTGATGCTGAAGCAATTTTCAATCTGAAGGTGGTGGAAAGGTTTGTGGCAGTGGCACTATGGTGTCTCCAGGAGGACCCAACTATCAGACCTACAATGCTAAAGGTGACACAAATGCTTGATGGAGCAGCTGCAATCCCATCTCCTGTTGATCCTTCTTCCTTTGTCAGCTCAGTTTGATAGCGTCACTCCTGCATATTGTAGAATGCTGAACAAATATAGCGGAGTAGAAAGTTAGACACTTCGACATATCTACTGGGGAACGGATTATACTAGTTAAATATTGCTATCTACCGAAGGAATAGCTTATGGATGCTGCTATTATTTTTCTTCTTTAATGTAATGTGATCAGCACTATCAGTGTTGTAGTCGATATCCTGTAAAAATTGGATTATGTTGCACCTTATCTATTGGTTAATTGGATTATCCTAAATAAAATATTTTTCTTTTTCTGAACTTGTTTCATGTTATGAAGTAGAAGAACTGGTGTCGTTTAGAGATATGAAAGAAGGTTGGTAGATGTCCAGTGAGCAGCACTTTTGAGTGCCAAAACTTTGTAAACTGGTAACCCCAGTGCACGGGTCATTGGTGTTTGGTAAGCTTTCTAATAAAAGCCGAGGCAAGCGCCTTTGATCTAAAAATAAAATATTTTTCTAAGATAAGAGTTAGCTACTTTTATGTTGCACCTTATCTATTTGTTAGTTGGATTATTATTACTTAGTCTATGCATGCATAACTATTATAAAAGTCCTATTGATGCATATGTTCAAAAGAGAATTCAAAAACGAATTTCTAGTTACCTTTTTCTTTCCAGAACTGAAAACCTAGCAAAAATATCAAGGAAATTGGCCAAAAGCAGCCAAAAGTTTTCTCCTATACAACTTTAACCTCCTTGTTCCAATCTGATCACTATTATAAAGCAGGCACCAAGCATGAACCCCACGATGCTTAAATTTCAGCTGCCATTTTTTTTTTTTTTTTTTTTGACATCGAATTTCAGCTGCCTTGACATAGCAGAAAAATCCAGGACAGAGGAACCAGGGGGCCCGGTATGGACTAGTCATTGTGCACCTGCCTTCACGCAAACGTCAATGAAACCACAGGAAAAATCAAGTCTTGTCTTCTTTAGAACATGCAAGCATGCAAAAAGTTAGGCCAGACCAGAAGAGGAGCACCTTCAACCACGTAAACCAAATCACAACCACAAAATATCAACAATTCAACATACAGCAATGAATAGTCACACAGACAAGGACCCATGCATGTTGAGTAGTAGCCAACTGTCAAAATTGACTAGGTCAAAGCTGCTTACTGTTACACCACATGAAGGTTCCGATGACCCGTCGATTGTCAGGTCCAGTCAACGAAGACTCCTAAAACCAGATGTGCATATGGTCATCAGACATGCAGGAACTGAGAGACAGAGCAGAGGAAACCACGAAACCCACCGTCCTGTCCTTGCTCCTGCAGTCCTGCTGCTGCTGCCCTCAATTCCTCTTCAAGCTCAACAGAACATCACATTACGGCCTCTTGGATCTCTCATGTAGAAGAAGCTATGTTTTGTGCCTCTATGAAGCAAAAAGCATATGCCCAAATCGCATCCAATAGGACTCATCAAATTTAAGTGGCTTGACATACACCAAAGATTCACAACCGATCTAAACTCAGTTGCTCTTACAAAACAATAGGAAGACAGACAAAAAACACTTAGTTGCATAGCCTTGGATTAATAAGATAGTAGGTGGTAGCCTTCATCCAGACACTGATTACAGAAGAACTAGTGCCAATGTTGACTCTCCCAACACGGCAAGCTGGTAGCACGTTCCTTTCAGATGCCGGCACAGCAATCCTTATGGTTATGTGCCCAGCAAGTTGGACCAGTCAGTATGAGACACAAATAATGTGAAACTCTACACTAAAAAAACTGTGAACCATACAGTCATACACTCGTGAAATTCGACAAGGAAAAATTGTCAACCTTCAAAAATGCATACTTCTTTGAGTATATATTTGTAGAGAAAATTAAGAAAATAATGCATTCAAAAAAATTGGCCACAAGTGAGTGACCAATTTTATCTCCTATATAATTCCAACTTGGTTCCAATCTGATCGCTATTGAAAATCAGTCACCAAGGATGACCCTCACGGTAAGAACTATACTAAATGGAAGCGTCCAGTGTAGGTTGGAATTTGGACAGGTAGTCATTGTGCACCTGCCTCCACGCAGCCATAAATTTAACCACAGGAAAACCGTCTTCACTTCCGTATAACTTGTAAGCATGCAAAAAAAAAATCAGACTGCTAGAAGTGAAGCACCTTCAAACAAATGCAAACGTCCATAACCAATCACATCAACCAATTATATATCTACATCCGGCGCAAATAATCAGAGAAGGACCCACACTCGTGCAGTAGCCAACTGTCGTAATTGACCAGTTCAAAGCTGCTTATAATGTTGAGATCTATAATGTTAGGTTCCGATGACCCAACCACTGTCAGGTCAAGTCAACCAAGAGTCCTAAAACCAAAAGATGTATATGTTGGCCATCAGACACAGGAACTGAGAGCCAAACCAAAAGAAACCATGGCAGCTCTCCTTCTCCTGTCCTTGCTCCTGCTGCTGTCCTCTACTCCCCTTCAAGCTCAACCAAACATCACCTTGAACTCCTCCTTGACAACCCAAGGGCCTAGCACCTCTTGGCTCTCTCCATCCGGCGACTTTGCGTTCGGCTTCCGGCCCATCGAGGGTAACACCTCTTTCTTCCTGCTCGCCGTGTGGTTCAACAAGATCAGTAACAAGACAGTGGCCTGGTACGCCAAGACCACTGATCCAGATCCAGCGCCAGTGCAAGTTTCATCCGGTTCACGCCTCCTGCTCAACTCCAATGGGGCACTCTCGCTCCAGGACTCCACCGGCACAGAGGTATGGAATCCCCAAGTTGTGGGTGCATCATACGCTGCCATGCTCAATTCTGGAAACTTTGTACTGGCTGCTTCAGATGGCTCGACCAGATGGGAGAGCTTCAACAACCCTACAGATACCATCCTGCCCACTCAGGTGCTCACCTCTGGAAAGAGCCTCCGCAGTCGGATCATCCCCACAGACTACTCCAATGGCCGGTTCCTCCTTGACCTGCAAACTATTGGTGTGTATCTTTATACCGTTGCTGTGCCCTCTGGTTACAAATATGATCCCTATTGGTCTATGGTTGTGAACACCACAAATCTGGTTTTCAATGCGACTGGCGTGATATATATCAGCAACCAAAGTGAAATCACATCTGGGGTGACCAGGTCAATTGCAGACTACTACCATCGTGCCACACTTGATCCAGATGGTGTTTTCCGACAATATACGTACCCAAAGAAAGCCAGCAACCAGAGTAATCAGGAATGGTCGGTAGTGGATTTCAAGCCCTCAGATATCTGTGATGCAGGGCTGACAAATGTTGGAAGTGGTATTTGTGGTTTTAACAGTTACTGCATATGGGATGGCTCAAACAACCAGACTACCTGCAAGTGCCCAGACCATTACTCATTTATTGATGGCGAGAGGAAGTATATAGGCTGCAAACCGGACTTCCAGCCACAAAGTTGCGACTTGGATGAGGCAGAAGTCATGACGCAGTTTCAGTTGATACCAGTGAACAATGTTGATTGGCCGCTGTCTGACTATGAGCAGTATAGCCCCATAACTAAGGATCAGTGTCAGAAACTCTGTCTAACAGATTGTTTCTGTGCCCTTGCTGTGTTCCATGATGAAGATAATACATGTTGGAAGAAGAAGATGCCTTTGTCAAACGGCCATATGGGGGGTGATGTGCAGAGGACAGTCTACATCAAGGTGAGGAAGAACAACGGTACACAGTCTGAGATCATTGCTTCCAACAAATGGAATAAAGACAAGAAGAATTGGATCATTGGAAGCTCGTTGTTTTTGGGAAGCTCTGTCTTGGTGAACATTCTGCTGATTTCCATAATACTCTTTGGTACTTACTGTACCATCACCATAAAGGAAGTCCCATCTATCCAGCCATCAAACAATATAGGATTGCCCTTGAAGGCCTTCACTTATACTGAGCTTGAGAAGGCAACCAGTGGATTCCAGAAAGTAATTGGCACTGGTGCCTCTGGTATTGTGTACAAGGGCCAGCTACAAGATGATCTCAGTACCCACATTGCTGTCAAAAAAATTGACAAGCTTGAGCATGAAACAGAGAAGGAGTTCACCAGTGAAGTTCAAACTATTGGACGGACGCACCACAAGAACTTGGTCAGGTTGCTAGGATTCTGCAATGAAGGAAAAGAAAGACTTTTAGTGTATGAATTCATGACCAATGGATCACTCAACAGATTCCTATTTGGTGATACCAAGCTTCAGTGGAATATTAGAGCTCAGCTTGCTCTCGGGGTGGCAAGGGGGCTGCTATACTTACATGAGGAATGCAGCACACAGATTATCCATTGTGATATAAAGCCCCAGAACATTCTTCTTGATGACAACTTCACAGCAAAGATCTCAGACTTTGGCTTAGCCAAACTGCTCCGAACCAACCAGACACAAACAAATACAGGTATTCGTGGTACCCGAGGATATGTTGCCCCTGAGTGGTTTAAGAACATCGGTATCACTGCCAAAGTGGATGTTTACAGCTTTGGGGTTATCCTGTTGGAGCTTGTCTGTTGTCGGCGGAATGTTGAATTGGAGGCTGCAGAAGAGGATCAAAAAATACTGACTGACTGGGCAAATGACTGTTATAGGTGTGGCAGGATTGATTTTCTGGTGGAGGGTGATGATGAAGCAATTTCTGATTTGAAGAATGTGGAAAGGTTTGTTGCAGTAGCATTGTGGTGTCTCCAGGAGGACCCAACTATGAGACCTACAATGCTGAAAGTGACACAAATGCTTGATGAAGCAGCTGCAGTCCCCAGCCCTCCTGATCCTACTTCCTTCGTCAGTACACTTCACTAGCACCACTCCTGCATATTATCATATTTATGTATGAACCAACAAAATGGTGTGGGAAATTAGCTATAGCTATCTACTGAAAGTTACGTCTGGTGATACTGTGGTGTTTTTCATGTGTACTGTAAAGAATGCAGCTGTAAAGTCTGTGGCAATAACACTGTAGTAAATAAATACTATGAAGGCTTCATCTTCCCAACTTGATGTTTCCTTAAAATAAATTATTTTCCAAGAATAAATTAGTTACTTGTATGTGGTACACCATCTATTGGTTAGTTAGGTTATGACTTTGGTGATTCTTGTTTAATAAAATGGTACACAGCTCTCCTACATGTTCAAGGAAAAACTACAACATGATAGAAACCCCTTCAATCCAGCCATACTAGTCTTTGTATGTATGAAAAAGTATATAAAAAGATACGGATGCTAGTCACTAGAACAATTTCGTGCACAATTTCAAATAATGATTCTGGAGCATATTCTTCTCACAGCTGCTAGAAGTTCATACTGAGGACATACTCTTTGGTCACACTAGTTTCCCATTGAAAAATGAAAACAAGATGCTGATGCAGCACTATTCAACCACAATTCATTCTCAACCCTTGATTGCTGCAGAATTCTTCCATGCGAAATATACTGTTTTCACTAGAACACTCTTAGTTGTTGCATAAAGGTCCCCAACCACACCCAAAAAAAACATTGCTAACAGTATTTTAAAAAAAATGCAGCACTGTAGCACCACGCGTATGTGGTTAGACTTCAAATTCACAGAAAGAATACAGTAGCATTAAATTAGTCAGTTAGGCTATTCCTACTGTTATATCCAAATCAAGAGAACATAACGGCCATTTCACTAGGATCCCTGTTTTCATATCGTCCGATAAGTTGCGATTAATCACGATTAATCGTCCATATCGTAACTGCGTGCTTTCGATAAGGCCGTTCGATCAGTTTTTGTTCGATCGAAGCGATTAGTCGTCGATTAGGACGATAAATCTGATTTATCGTCCGATAAGTTAAGTCGGACGATAAGTTGGGCTGGTATGTTAGGAACTTAGGATTCTAGGAACTCAGCCCAAGGCCCAGTGGCCCACTAGGGTAAGAGAAAGAGTGAGTGAGGGAGTGACAGGTCAGCAGCAAGCACACACAATCGGGCATCAGCAAGCTGCAGTTACAGGTAAGTGGCCAAATCACATATATTTACATCATATATTTATAGTATATACAAAGGTCGATAACAGGACGATAAATTTGTCGGATCAGCCGATCAGACCGATTAATCGTCCGATAAGGACGACTAATCGTCCTTACGACTAGGAACAATAATACGAAGATAAAATGGTAAATCTAGATGCATGACGTTGTTATGTATATGAAATATGGTAAATCTAGAGAGTGATATTTTTTTGCAAATTTTATTTTACTATAAAAAAACAAAAAAAAAAACAGTTTTCAAGGTGTGCCTTTGTCACTAGATGTTTTTAAATATGAGAATGCGGAAATATCCTCCTAATAAATTTAGTGCATTGCAGAAGAGAGAAAAGAAAACTCAGAAGGAAGAAAAGGGTGAGGGGGGGCACCAAGCCTTTACAATCCTATTTGCCATGGGAAATGACGGTACACACTGAATATACGGCTAACAGGTAACGGCAAACCAGCAGCAACATTTAGTTTAGTGTGAATCTATCACTATCAGTAGGCAGATTATGCACCTTGATTCAAACAAGTGCTATTTCTTCATACACATTGTGGCCAAAAATACAACTGGCTACGAGGACCGTGGCGGCACGGCGAACGCAGGATATACTTGCCTCGGAGTCGCAGGGGAGCGGAGTAGAGGACAAGGCGGCGGGCAGACGGAGGGCGGCGGCGAAGGGTTCCGCTGCCTGGAACGAGGCGGGTGGCCTTGGAAGGCGGGATGGGTCGTCCCGCTGCAGCAGGTGGCCGTGGTGAGGATGGGAGGGACGGCGGCGGGTGGCCATTGGCCTGGAAGGGGAGAACTCGAGGAAGGAGACGCCCGGCCCACTGCGCAGGAGGGAACGGCGGCGGCCCAGTTGAGGCCTGGAACGGCCCTCATAAAATTTCCTTTCCCATCCTCTCAAAAAAAACTTTTTCATGCTCTAAAAAAATCGTTTTTTGATTTGATCTATCAAAGGCGATTTTCATTTTCTCACACATATATTTCTTTTTTTTTAGCCTGATGTGCAGATTCCAACGCAAACAAGCACGCCACTGTTTCAGCTGAGAACGCATCCAGATAACTGGACTGATGTTCGCGCCACCCGCGAGCAGCTGTTCACCTAAATAATTTCGAACGGTGCCATCAACATTTATCTTCAGGAAATCTGTGGAAAAAAAAAAAAAAAAAGAAAACATCCATATGGTGCGAAGGGTGTTTGGACTCTTCACCCAAATAAAACCGTTTTCCTTGTACGAATGCCGTGGACTGAAAGATCGAAACTGCGAAGTGTGGAAAGGAACGGAAATTGATTTGAACCTGAAGCAACAACCGCGGTCGTCGTTCTCGTTCCTAGCAATGGAAAGCAGCAATCCACGGCGGCTGATTGTGGTGTCTCTTGTCCGTTAGCTTTGGGGGAATCTCCATGGAGTAGATATTCTCGTCGGATAGTAGAAAGTAGCAGACGTAGACAGAGATCCAAGAGAAATTAAACACGAGTCGGCCGCCATGAACAGAATAGCGACGTCGGAAGCAGCAGCACCGTGCCCGGGGTCGTCCTTCGCCGGCGACCGCTGAACCGTCGTCGTCGTCGTCTAGATCAATGCTGTCGATCGGTAGTTGCTTGTACTACGTATTTTTCCTTTTTGAAAAAAGGCCTTTAACCCTCTCAATTTTCGTGATAGTCCGATTACTCTCCTACATTTATAAAATCTTTTTATAATAACCCCATTTAACTTCCAAAACCGTTGTTTTTGCAGAATGGTGGTTCTGGATAGTGTTTTTTTAAGTGACATCATGTCAGTCACGAAGGGGACAAATTGAACGTCACTGATAGTTAGGGAAGTGAATAAGATAACAACTTATTTTTGGATATTATTTCTAGGAAATTAATGCAATTAAATATCATTAGATATGATTTAATTTTGACAAATTCCTAGAAATCTTGTTTTACCTTAGAAAAATGTGAAACCAGTGTCATGTTTTTAAAAGTCTTATGGTGTCTAAAAGGAATTGTTTGAAATTTCTATGGTCTCATTTAGTTTTGATTTCCTAGTAGATGCTCTTGTATCTATTATTATAATAAATTCATGTCGATGAACATGACTATGCAAGAGTTTAGGTACCCTTTTGGTGATAATATAAGTGTCATATAATCACATCATACCTGATCCTATAATAAATTCATGGAGAGAAGTGCTTCCTGAAAATGTTGCGGAAATTGAGAAAAGCATGACCAAAATAAGCTTGTCTAACCCACAGTTCTTGTGTTTTTTATAACACAAAGTGAGGGCTATGGGAGTATGGAAATCTACTCCAAAAAAGGTTGTTGGCTTTTAGCTTTAACCTTTTCCCCATAAATAGCTTATACCAAACTGGTTCTTAGTATGAACACAAATGTCACATTATCATAGTATCACTTGATTATGTGACAAGTAATGTTAGTGTAGGAACACCATCAACATAAAAACAAATGAAGAAAAATATAATAGATAACAAAAATATCTAGCAGTGAGAGGAGTCCGCGTAACTTAGTCTTCTACATTGCTCAGTTGGGTCTGTCACTTAGCCTTGTACGTACTTCGGTTGGTCAAAATAATAACGAGAGCACCTTCCAGTAAATAAACATAAAATAGTGTCTATATAATATTTAAATGATTTCAACATATGAGATATAGCACATGATTTTAGAAAAAAAAAAATCTAAGACATGTTGTACAAATTGAGTAGGTTAAAACTTCTCCTTTTCTTTCCGTAGAGCAAGCACTTCATTGCTTCCTTTGGAGCAGTCGGATTCCTAAAAGCGAGCGAGGTCGCCAGCACCCAGCACAAGCATACAAAGTCTACAGTAAGGCCATGCCCAACGCTCCATCATGGCATGCTGCTCCAACTTCTAGCTATGCAATCAGTTGCCAAATCATCACAAATGGTAGCCCCAAATGGTGTTAGATTCCCTGCAGAAGAAGTAGTTGCTTGCACTGACGAAAAGCTGCGCATTGGAGAGTGGTGGCATCTACCTAAAGTCCGACCGCTACATACATCTACATAAAGTCATTTGCATATCTGTATACGCTGCGTTGGGAGGTTGATGCCTGCATAGCTGCTTGCTTTGATTTTTTTTTAGCCTACGTGTAGGTTACTTTTGGCTAGGGCTAACATCAAGTGATGCCCTGGTTGGGCGTGCCGTGGGAGGGCAGCCTGGCACGTGCGTTGTGTCGAAGTTTGGTCATAAACACTTTTTTTTAACAACCCACACGTTGATAACATGCACGTACACTCATCTCTGGCGGTCGCGGCTCACGAACGAGTGAGATGTCATGCTGCTGCTAATGCATGACTAAACAAGAAGTTTTCTAATTTGTAAAAAAAAAAAAAAAGATGTTTTCCTATTCAAAAGTTACAGGTAATAAGACGGGTAAACATCTAAACCACTGAATGAATACAAAAATTACAGGCTATCAAGACGTACCCGGATAATTTAATGGTTTAGGTGTTTAGCCGTGTAATCTTCTGTAACATGCTCCCTTCATCCCTAAATATCTATAATTTATGCTTAAAAAAGTTAAATTTAATATGTATTAAAAATATTAATATTTATAATACATAATTAGTCTTATTAGAAAATTCTTTAAATCTAGTTTTAAATAAATTTATTTAGAGATATGAATGCCGAGCTATATATTTTATACAAATCAAGTTAGACTCGTGTCACATACACCGACCGGTGACGGATAAAAGGACGGAGGAAGTATTTAAAGATTCGTCTTTCATAAAAAAAAAAATCCCCAAAAAGCACGCTATAGCACGTGCTGTGCTTGGTTTAAGGCACAAGATAAAATCTCAGTGTGCCGGCTTAAGAAGCAAGAATGGAATAGCCTATCTCTACTCTGTGTCTCTCTCTCGTGTTTCTCTCTTTTACTCAAAACCTCTCCTTTTCACTCCCAAACAAACTTGCTACCAAAAAATCAACGGTAGGTTTTTCGCTTTTGCTCGAGCCATCCCCATCCCATCCCTTGCCAACGCGATTGCTTTTGCTCCCCCACCGCTATATCAAGGCAATCAGCTGGGAAGCCTACCAATCAATCACCGGCTTCTTCTCATCATCACTAGCCTGCAATCGTCGGCCATCCATCCAGCCTCGGCTCCCCAATCCCCATTCCCTGAGACGGCGCACGCCATGGACATTAGGCTGCTGGTATCGGCGGACGCCACCCTCGCCGCCCGCTCACGCCCTTCCACGTCCGCGTTCCAGCGCCGCCAGATTGTCCCGGGCCGCCGCCGGGCGTCGTCCGTCCGCGCGCGCTCCGCCGCAGCAGCGGCAGCGCCAGCCGCGGGAAGCGTCTCCGGGGTGAGGACGGCTATCGATTTTTCTTTCCCCCTTTCATCGTTGGTTAAGATTAAGATTAAGAATGGATGCTGCTATTTTGGTATCCGCCCTTGTTTGGATTACAACCCCAGTACCTACCTGGCTTTTCAAAATTGAATCGAGAACATGTTGGTGGTGGTGAAATAATAACACTTTTATTTCGGAATCAATTCGTATTATTATTATTATGGCTTCACCTGCGCTGTTGTAAGGATGAATATAATGAACAGTCACTGTTGCTGAAATAACCTCGTTATAAAATTCTCGGTAGATTATATTATGTGATCCCTACAACCACTAACGTCTAAGTCTAACACCACACTTTTTTTACAAAGATATTTTTAGAGGGAGGCATCGGCATCGGCCCAGGTGACGATGGCTATCGCTTTCTGTTTACCTTCATTGTCTCCATTGGATTTAGATTTTTTTACTTATTGTTGGTATTACCAATGCAAGCGCTTCATTCCTTTCCTACCAAAATTCTTCAACATTCCATTGTTCAAGTCCCTTCTTAGCTTTTTTTTTTTTTTTGGGGATAAGTCGACGTGGGGGAGGCTCCCCACATGGATGATATATATTGATGGTTGGCTCTCATATAGCCAGAGTTTACAAATACGCTTGAAGTTTTGTAAGATTTTACATTGCGCTAGCTAATATAGATAAGCCTCAGTTTTGCATGCAACCAACGCAGCATTCGGCGTTGTCCTTCCTTAGCATAGATTGTCCAAATATCACTTCTTAGTATATAGCCCAATAACCACTAGTGTCTAACATCACTATATATGTATACTTCTTTTTACCAAATTAATTAGCAGCATGATGTTCCATGTCCCAAATTTGAAACTCAAGATGCACATTTTCATTTTTTGTGCAATTCAGATTTGTGTCATTGACATTCCTCCTTCAGCAAACATTTACATATCTACTACTTATCTCTCCAGAAAAATTTTCTCAGTGGTACCAAATCTATGGTTTTAGCCATCTGTTGACAATATATACATGCCCCCTCCTTGTTCAGCATAGCAATGGAGTGTACACGGTTGGTGACTTCATGACAGGAAGGGACAAACTCCATGTTGTCCAACCTACTACACCGATTGACCAAGGTACCTGTCCTTATAGCGTGACGCATGTGTTCTCTTGCTTGGTGGTTTCCCAAGTTACTAACTTCTGCTGTTTCTTTTGTGTGCAGCCCTGGAGCTGCTGGTGCAGCACAAAATCTCTGGCTTACCTGTGGTTGACGATGATGGGAAACTGGTTAGTTTATTGTAAATCTTTATTTCCAACTGTCCTGTGTTCTTTTACTGCATACTATTTTGCTTTTGAACAACACAAACTAAGCTGACTAGTGCTTTGTTAGCTTTGACTATTACATCTACAAGCTTGGCTGTTGTCACCAAAGTTATCTATGATGTCTATTTTATATTTCCAGTATTTTGTCCTGCAGGTTGGGGTTGTATCAGATTATGATCTGCTAGCTTTGGATTCGATTTCAGGTATTTATTTCTTCCTTGAACTTGGATTCTGTTGCTTACAAAAACTCATGTTACATCGTATGTTTGTTCATAACCACACATAACAAGTGGTGTTAGTCTTCTATCAATTATCGACAACTATCTACCTTTTACTTTTCATTTGCAGTATATTTGTACATCACTTCAATTTGTACAGAATCTTGTATCTTTTCCATTACTTTTCTTCTATTCTGTAATTCAGTTGTTGTATGCATAGTATCTCATAGTATTCACTGTCACTTATGATACTTATGATACTCATGATTCAGGAAATGAATTGGCCGATACAAATACAAACATGTTTCCTGATGTGGATAGCACATGGAAGGTATTGTTTATCTTTTCTATAGCCTGGAGTATAGTGCATTGAATCATTCATGCTGGCTAGTTAATACTATCTCTAAATTTTATCTTTTTCTACATCAGCTGTATTTTCTTGACTCTTGACTTTCTTAGTGCCACCTATCGAGATGGTTTGCTGTGGAGGCCTCTTTAAGCAATTTATATGTTGATAAAATAGGTCCTAGATATAACAAAATGTTTTAATTTTTTATATAGTTATACTGTGTTCTGCAGTACAGTTTGAACCACATTTTTGTACTTCAGGAATACCTGATCTGTCAGTCTATCTGAAACAATATACTACCTCCGTTCCAAATTGTAGTTCACTTTTGAACTTTTCTAGATTCATTTGTTTTTACTATGTATTTAGACATGGTGTATAACTAGGTGCATAGTAAAATCAATGTATCTAGAAAAGCCAAAGTGAACTACAATTTGGAACGGAGGGAGTACCTTCCAAGCTGTTAAAATGATAACCTGCTCCATTGTTTGTACAATCAGATTATTTATCTAATTAGCTTTCACTATTTTCATGAAGCGATTTATTGCCCATGTCTTCATGATATTAGACTTTGTTTTTAACTTATACTCACTGTTGTACAGACATTCCACGAGATACAGAGACTATTAAGCAAAACTAATGGGAAAGTCATTGGTGATGTAATGACTTCTTCACCTTTTAGCGGTGCGTGAAAATACTAATCTCGATGCTGCTGCAAGGTTGCTACTTGAAACTAAATACCGGAGATTACCTGTAGTTGATAGCATGGGGAAACTAGTGAGTGGATCATTCCTTCCTTGCAATTTTTGTTCATTTACTATAGCTCAATACCCTTTTTTTTGCGAAAATATAGCTCAATACCCTTAACAATACCTTTTTGTGTTGAAACACAATTCAATTTCCATTCAAGGTTGGGATGATTACAAGGGGAACTGTCGTCAGCGCTGCCCTCAAAATAAAGAAAGAAAAGTGAAGAAGGTGCTTGAACTAGATTATTGCTCGTCACTGCTTGCATTGGGGCTAATGATGCAGCCATTTGGCATCCAATTCATTGAGCCATTGATCGGTGATGTTCAGAGTGTAGCTACAGTTTTTCCATCTCAATACTAGGTAGTATACTAGTGTAGCAGTGTGTAGGTTCATATATTCACTGTTTCTCATCGTATCCATGGACATTGTTTTATTGTTTTACATAGTGGATTCAAGAGCTTGTGATATGATGCAAATCTTGAATTGGCTGAATCGATGAGTGTTCCAAAATTGTTATGATTTGAACGTACTCTTGTCCAGAAACTCGTTTCATCGCACAACACAGCAGACAAGCCCGAAACAACATGCTCAAATTTAAATTAGTCAGCCCACATAAATATCCAACTTCTATTTGAGCGCTGTGGATGTGATGCCTCACTAGGCGCAAGCAAACCCAACATAATGAATGATGCCAATGGTGCTCCGTCAAGGATGACTTTCGGTATGTAGTTTAGAAAGTATGCTTTTCATCTCACTTCTTTTTCGTTGCATTGATGTCAAATTTGTTTGCTTGTGTACACTTGATATGATTCGGGATGTCCAACTGCAGAAAAATAGACTAGAGTACTGCCAATTATTCTTCCATTGTCTGTAAAAGGATAATACGATAACTGAAGGAAATGATAATAATAGACAAACATATGCAAATTTGCAGGACTTCCATAAAATGGAATGGCATTGAAGACGGCTTGAACAAACATTTCATGAAGTCAGGTTATACCAAGCTCCAAGCATGGGGAGGCAAGGTGAGTACAAGTTGGATGGAAATCTTTAGATTCTTGGAAGCAAGTGGAGACCGCCACCCATCAATGGATAACGTGGCTGGCCAGTTCGGCTGCTCGGCGTTTGGGCTTTAAGTGGCCCAACACGGTCAACCCTCTTCTTCTGCTTTTCTAATTATTCGTTCATTTCTTAATTTTTTTTTAAGAAAATAAATTTTGCTAAAAAAAAGTATAAGAAAATAAAAGAGAAAACCGTTTAATGAACAACCATGGATACATCGATTGAGACGAACAGTGGGAACATTTGTTTGGAATAAATTATGTCGCAAATTGATTTTTTTATTTTCAACATAAGTTGCCATAGATTATAAGGTCGCTTATCTCAAAAGTGGAGCTCATGAGCAACGGCATCTTAATAAAAATCAGGAGGATTTCAGGAGGCGCATTGTGATGGGTATGGAGGACGAATATAAATAGGTTTGAACCTTAACCACTAAGGATTAGAGAATGAATGCCTCATGTGTCCCTCCTGGAGTAAGAGAGTCTGTCTTCTTTTCTAGTTCCAAGTATTCAAGCGAGGTTTCGCACACAAGTAAGTATCTGAATATACCTCTGTTTGCCACGGAATGTTTTCATCGTTTCAGTTCATTGGGAATTTGCATCGAGCGTGAAGAAGGTGAAGTGAAAGGGACACTCATAATAGCTTTGCTTGACGTTGCTTCATAAGGCGGTAATAGGACAATAGAAGAGGATGGGATGACGTAGCACGTACCAAAAGAATCAGGCTAGTGGGGTTTATCATTATAAAAGAAACTCGTCCGTGGAGACTAGACGAGCCCCGAGCATATTTTAAGAAGAAAATTTTCTCACGTAGATCGAGAAAATTCCCGAATACTGCCCCAACCTATAAACTTGTGCTTTGAATATGGGACATAAGATGGAGTTTTTTCCCCTCTTATCAAATGTGGCATAAATGCCACAAAGAGTGCAAACTCAGACCACCCCGGAGGGGATGTACCAGCCTGCACCGACCAACTCAGTCAGACGGCCGTTCTTAGTATATCTTTATAGGAGATATAAATGTTAATATTAATTTGACCATTAGTTTACACGTCCCACTAGATTTGGCACTCAATTGCACGCGAACTCTTTCAATCGGAGAGATTTCGATCTTTTTCCTCTCCTTTTTCTTATTTCCCCTTTTCACAACTGAAGCAATATTTTGGCTTGTGTTGTTCAGCCAATCTTGGCCAATCTTTCAATCGGAGAGATTTCGATCTTTTTCCTCTCAATTGCACGCGAACTCTTTCAATCGGGGGTGTTCAGTTGGCGCTACAGGAACCCAAAAAGTGCTACAGTTCCCCGTCACATCAAATCTTTTAACGTATTTTTGGAGCATTAAATGTAGGTAAATAAAAAAATCTGATTGCACAGTTTGGTTGAAAAGTGCGAGACGAATGTTTTAAGCCTAATTAGTCTATGGTTGGATAACAATTACCAAATACAAACGAAAAGTACTGCAGCAGCCCAACCCAAAATATTTCACCAACTAAACACCCCCTGAAGCAATATCTTGGGTACAAGTGCATATGTGGGTACCTATACGCTAAAACAATGCGACCTACGGGGGCACCTGTTTTCCTGGCATGTGATGTGATCTGGTCCCCGTCGTCGTTGGAGTTGGAGGGCCGGATGGATCATGTGAAGAGAACGTGTATTGCTCATCCTGGTCATCAGTCACTGACAAGAGAAGATGCAGATCTGAAACCACACTCTACTAGCAAATGCTCCCAGTCCCTGCTGGATGCGGCCGGTCAGTGGAATTGGAGCAAACTGGCCATGAAGAACTTGCCCAGTAGTATAGTCTAGCCTCATGATTCCTTAAAAAAAAATAGTCTTAGCCTCATCACGGGCACACTAGCTACTACGTGCTGTAGTTCACAAGTGACTAAAAAAAACATATCCATCTGTATGACCGCGCCATTTGATTTTTTCAGCATATAAACAAACACTCATCATTGTACATATATTATCCAAATGCTCGATCAGATCGGCAGCTCATTCTGCGCGCGGCTACTCGATCCGATCCAACGAATGTGCCAATGACGTGCACCGACAGAGGTAGCTAGATTAATTCCTAAACCGTTGTTTAATAAATTAAACCTGAATAAACAACAACGCTTGGTCTAAGAAACACTGATGCAATTATGCAAAGTAACAACCCTGACTATTGTCTAGAAGCAGCTAGCCCACAACTAACTTTTATTTGTTTGTTGCTTCATCAGTAGTGAAAAGGGAACGGAGACCTTTTGCAGCTTCCATTATTCTCTGCAACTAACCTCCTGTGCCAAGGTCCCAGGACATCCCAGCCTCATGTTTACGTGAACACTCTACTCCCTTCAACAAGAGGGTTTCTTTTTGGGTGACAACAGCAAGAGAGTTGTTGTTCATAGATCATCATCATAATCTGGAGGTCACTAGCTAGTTCCTCCGGTCATTCTAGCTCTCTATAATATTAGTAGTTAAGGACCCATCAATCGACCAAGCTGTTGTTAGTTTGTGCTTGTGGAGTTGTTGTATCATCGTGCCAATCTAAGTTTATCTTATTTTTAATATAATCGGCAGCTCTCCCTACCGGTTTGTTTTAAAACACAAATCAATCATCCAAACTTTATCTAAATAAAATATTCCGAACCAGTGTTGTTATCAATAAAATCAAACACTCCTATAATTTTCTTATTATAGAAAGAAACAAATTAAAACAAGCCACTCGCCAACACGTACTTTGTTCATGAGATAGAGGCGAAGAAGACATTGTATGTATGGAAGAAAAAGGGCACTGCGTGACAATAAAAATATCCACTAAAAAGGTCTTCAACTTTTTAGTTACTTCAGCTTCGTCAGCAAAACCTAGAAGCCTCCAAGCATCTCCACTAACCTTCAGCACCTTTTTATCACTTTACCAGCGGCATGCAAACCAAAAGCCCTACTAGCTTGAGTAATAGCTTTCGAGCTTGGCTTTTGGCTTCTCTTGGTTTCTTTTGGCTACTGGTTTTAATATAGTTTCTTAGCACGTCAAAAAATGCTCAAAATGTGCTTTTAGTTAATTAGTTTATTTCCTCAAAAGCCAGTTCTCTATCTTTTCAAAAGCAAACTCAACAACTAGGCTATTTGTTTCAGAAAAGCCAAAACAAACATGATATCATAATTTAGAACCGAAGGAGCACAATTCAAGATATATATAGTTAAAAAACAAATGGGTTTGAGCTTGAGCTTGAGCTTTATTTAAATGGTTATACACGGAGCATTTTGTGTTTTGAAAGACCTTATTAAATACTTAAATTATAACATGTTTTGTCTTTTCTAAATTTATAACTTCAGTTTGTATTTAGTCAAGATGCATAGTAAAAATATCCAAAGCATCAAAACAACTTACAATTTGAAATGAAGGGAGTACATGGACAAAAAAAAAAATACTTACTCCATCTCATTTTTTTTGAGTAGGTGGTGAACTCAGCCTCAAATGCGGCACTTTAATAATTTTTTTTTTGTTTTATATAATAGTGAACCAGGCTGTTGTGGATCTTCATTTAGAGTCTATTGGTAGTCAAAGTTTTTAAAAGTTTAACCTTATATCAAAGTAGTCAATTAGTGGTGGAACTTTGTAAAGATTAATATGAGATAGAATTTATTTTTTTGAAAAATTTATATATAGAATTTACATTTAGAGATGGAGACATTTTTAGTACTATTATTAACACCAATCCGTTATAGCTCCTTTGGATCATTCGATTCTCTTAGAAATTAGAGAGGGGCAATTTAGTCCGATTCTCCCTCGATCCCGCTCCGATTCTTTAAAAAAAAAAAAAAGTTAAATCCAAACTAAAAAGAACACCGACCATCGATGATTGATCAACAAGTCGGGACAAAAAATACCCGGTTTTTTTTAACAAAAAACCCCGGCTTCAACTTCCGCCTCCCCGTCGACAGACTCGACACCACCGCCGGCCAAGTGGCCAACCTCAACCCCGAGCCACGTCGCCATTATATAAGCCCCTCTCCCTCCGCCCGCCGCCTCCTCACAATTCTCAACCTGCTCTCTCTCTAGCGCTTGCTCCTGGTCGCTACCATTAAGCTTGGGGTCGGTCTAATCTAACCAAGAGGAGACCGAGGCGGGAGATCGATGAAGAACTCGGTGTCGGAGCGGAGCTTCCTCATCGAGAGCGACGGGGAGGACGATGCCGCCGCCGCCGTAGAGGACGGGAAGCGGCGGCGCGGCCATGGCGGCGGCGACGAGTCTGGGGACGACGACGACGGGTCGGACTCCTCGTCGCCGTGCGACAGCCCGCGGGTGGTGGCGGCGCGGTGCAGCCAACCGAGTTCGTACACGCAGCAATGGCCGCAGAGCTACAGGTAACTGCTACCTCATAAAAAATATCCGCCGCCCATCTTACGTCGTTGTCTCTATCTCGTCCGCGGCCGCCCTCGTGGCAAAGCAAGCAGGATGCGGCCGCCGCGTCGGCCAAACTTCCCCACTACTCTTTCTAGACTAGAGTTAATTATTATTAATTATTGTTATTATTACTCGGCATCTCTCAATGTTTCCAGAGAGGGCTGCCGCGTGGCACTACATATTATATTACTATTTCCTTCACCTGCTGGCTGCTGCTACCGGCACCAGCTAAACCAAATGTTTACACTACAATCAAGTCAATTCAAGCTACTGTAATGTCTTGTCCCTAAGAACACTTAGACCATCCATCCGAAAATAACGATTCTACCAGATATGTCTTTTTGATTCCGTCGAAAATCGATTTTACGTAGGGGTAGACTTTTACTAATCCGCAATTATGCGAGTACAAATTGTAGGTGAATCACAAGTATGTGAGTACAATTTCTTAAAAAAAAAAGTATGTGAGTACAAATTGGAGGTGAATCTTGCGCTTTGAAGACAGTATATCAGTATCCAAAATGACACTCATTTAGGATCAGATCTAAGACTAATAAGCAATGTACCAACTCGTAGTCTGATTATTATTTTGGTCTAATTTCTCAGAGAAAATGGAAATAAACTTGAGTGTTTTTTTGTCTGAACTGCTGGATTGTCCTGTAGCACCATTACACTTCGGGAGTCCCATCAAGTTCATTCTGTGATGTGGTTGTCTGTGGAATGTCTGGGGTTGCAAAAAAAATGATGAGTAAAAAGCAATCTGTGGTCATTCTCGATGGAAGTCTAGGGATATGTGGCTTTTTTGGTACTCAAGTTCAAATATAATGAATATTTGCTTTTGTTGGAAAAAAATATATATTATGGCCCATAGTTGGTGGAGATGACCAGGTGGGTGTGTGGACGTGGTACAAACGTTGGCATGTGGGACCCCCTGTAGTGATATGATGGTAGTATGTAGTACACTTGTCTGGTTTCCAGATGTCTCTCTCTGTGTTGGGGTCCCAGACTCCCAGTTACACTGATCTGCTAATGTGGCAAATTCAGTTGGTCTCATCTGCTCATCCAAATATATTCTGCATCAAAGTTCAAATCTAAGAGAGAATCGTATGGGAAACGGAAAACTTGTGAGATAAATCAGCCGGAGATCGTAATGGGAGATCAGATTATTACCTTCTTTTTTACCCAGAAGTTGATAATGTGATCTCCAGTTACCACTGACCACTTCAGGTCATGTTGAATTTCCTGAAAAACTCTTTAAACGTTTATGCTTCAATTTAACCCTTCTATATGCATCCAGTAGTAACAAAAGTAGTAAGCATATTTTTCCTCTTCTATGAGCAGGCAATCCATTGACATGTACAGCAGTGTGCACTCACCCAACCTGAGCTTCTTGGGCACGCCATCACTTAGCCGGCTGTCCAACTCGTTCCTGACAAACTCATTCCGGGGGAAGGCTCCTGAGATCATCTCGAGCTTAATCAAGCCATTACTGCCAACAAGCATTGCTCCCGCCAGCGATGACCAGCAGCAGCAGCATGAGGATGTCGGAAGAGTTCCCATTACCTGCCACCATCGCGGAAGGCGTCGTCGCTACACAGGATCCCCCGAGGACCACAGACCTATGGTTGGAGGCCATGAGGTGGGGTCCTACCGCAGTGCTCGTATATCCAAGGGGTTATGAACGGTAAGTAGTATCACAAACTTTGTTGGTTACAATTTTTAATTTATGGGCAATGCATGTGAATCCAGAAATAATGCCCATTCCTTTTAAGAAAAAAGAGAAGAAGAGCAAAGGTAAAAGGATATATTGGTTTAGGAAGACTTATCACTTATTTATTGATGCATAAGTGCAGAGTGGGGTCTGATAATATTAAAATGCTGATCAGTTTGAGGATATTTACGTAAATTGGCTTCCAGCCACCATTGCAAAAAGTAGCAGACAGGGCAAGGAAATTAGAGAACTTATCAGGTCAAAAATTGAACAAAAAAAATTGGCGCTACTTATTACTAGGAAGGCTTGCAGCATGGAGAATTAATCATGGAGTCTAGTAATTTAACCTTTCTTTCTGCAACGGAAACATTAGCTACCAAATTGATTTTCCAAACCATCAAGATGTCCGAAGTTCAGGGTAGAAAGATCATAAGGACTTGTGGAAAGCCATCAAAACTTCACTAGATTTAACTATGTGCTATACACTGAATTGTCATGTTGATTGTGATGGATGTTAGAGGCATCTTAGAGGATTCAGCTAATATTAAATATACTCAGTTCAGGTATGTGCCACACCACACAAATATGACAGAAATGGATATGTTGCTGTCGTGGTGCTGCTAGGCATTGTTGTTCCGTGGGAACAGACACCTGATGATGGGACCTGAATTAGTATTCAATTTTACCATATTTACACATTCTGTTTGTTATTATATATCCTAATTCATTATCTAACAAATATATATTATAGCTATTTTTATAACATGGGTGCATCCTTCGTGAAGTTACGCCAAAGGTTCAGTGTTCACATCATGTCCTGAACAATTTTACTCAAGAAGCACCATTGATATAATACACTGTCAATTACATCATCAGCTAAATGCTTTCATGTTTCAACATACTACTCTGCAGTTCACTAGATTTAGCAAAAGCAGAGAGTAATCATGTATGTTTATTTGATACATCTGTCCTCTGTTAGCATGCCAAACTACAGATACATCGATTGTTTCTTTTTTTATTCTTGGTCTATATATAACATACAACATGGTTGGTAAGTCAGTACAGTCATATCATATAGACAATTGTGGTTGGTAAGTCAGTACAGTCATATCAGACAATTGTGCTACAATTGTCCTCAGGCATATGGATTTTATTAGATCTTTGTCAAGTTGAAGGGAAACCTTGTCCTAATTAGATCATGCAATATAATAATAGCCATGCCGAAAATTAGGCCGAGTATCTGCCCATGTGGGAATTCTCTATGAAATTTATATGAGGCATTAAAGCTCGCATTTTAAGTACTCATTTTCCCTTTAACAGTTATAGGTGAAGTTCTTGTTTTGGAAATATTTCATACCCACGTCAGTTGATTTCTTTTGTGTATTCCTGGGAGAGAAGTTGGTAGAATTTGTAATTTTGGTTTTGCAGCTTCAGTTCCTTGGTTGCATCTCAATTATCAGATAAATCAGTTTGTATCATAGAGAATGCCAAATTTTCTCCTTTCAGTATTTATAAGCTACATTAGAGTTATCAATTTTAACACACTATTTGCGTTTATGTAAGACAAAACTTTATTCAGTTGCCTTCCTGTCATATGCAGGAGTGAATGTCTTATGTGGTGTGGGTATCCTGTCAACACCTTATGCTGTCAAGCAAGGTGGCTGGCTTGGACTAGTGGTACTGGCAGTGTTGGGTGCACTGGCATGGTACACTGGCATACTCCCTGCGGCGTTGCCTGGACAGCAAGGATGGCCTCGAGACCTACCCTGATATTGGACATGCTGCCTTTGGCACTGCTGGCCGTATCATCATCTCGGTAGGTATTTTTCATACTAGCAATGCTCACCGGTTATTCAGTTTTGTATTCTTTATACTATGCAGTGCAATGGAGGGTGGTTTTGTGCTAATTCTTCTGTTTTTCTATGCCTTTTGCAACCTGCAGATAATCCTGTACATGGAACTATATGTAAGTACATAAGATCCACCGTTTTGTTTTCGATTTCGCTCTTAGCGCAGAATACATCTCTCTTTGCTCTAAAACATTAAACTTGTTTCTCTCCAAAAAAAAAAAAAAGCTTCCTTTAATAACCTGTCTGATATATTCATGGTTGCTCTACTAGATGGTGTATGCAAAAGAAATATATTCTAATAGAAAAAAAAATCTATTTTGATCATTATGAGAAAATAAGTATAGTTGCCAACAATTGCATAAACTGCCTGAACTTTCAATTTTGCACCCCTGAATCTTTTTTTCCCTCTAAACTGCAGCAGTCCAGTAAAGAAGGGCCCTGCAGTATATTGCCTTTACCTCTTATGAACATCTAACTAACTGTATGCTAATGGGTCCTTATCCTTTCTTGCAGGCATGTTGTATTGAGTATTTGATATTAGAGAGGGACAACTTATCAAAGTTGTTCCCAAATGCACACCTAACCATAGGTAGCTTGACTCTGGATTCACATGTGCTATTTGCCATCCTGACTGCTCTTATCGTCATGCCTACCACTTGGCTTCGCGATCTCAGCTGCCTCAGCTTCATTTCAGGTACCAACTCACTTGTTGCCTCCATTGTTTATTTCACAAAATACACTTGCCTGTTTCATAGTTCGCCAAACCAACGCAGTCTTGAGAGGACTCTCATCTTGCAATTTGTGCATCTAGCTGGTGGAGTCGTTGCATCTATCGTCATTGTCTCCTGCTTGTTCTGGGTGGGACTTGTTGATCACGTTGGCACAGTCAAGAGTGAAGGGACGGCACTGAACCTTCCCCGGTTTCCCCATTGCCATCGGAATATATGGGTACTGCTACTCAGGCCATGGAGTGTTCCCTAACATCTACTCTTCTCTGAAGAAACGCAACCAGTTCTCTGCTGTTCTTTTCACCTGGTAATAAAATCATACAACCTGTAAATTGTTTTCAGATATTCATGATCTCATGCTTTGGTTTATGTTTGTTGTCAGTATCGCTCTGTCTACTGTTCTGTTCGCTGGTGCTGCAATCATGGGATACATTATGTTTGGTGAATCTACAGAGTCCCAATTCACACTGAACTTACCCTCAAATCTTGTGGCTTCCAAGATTGCAGTCTGGACTACGGTAATTGTTCTTTTCTGGGCTCTAGATAGAAAAAGAAAATTATGGCATCTATTTGAAGTCACATGATGAGTTTAATAGAGTATAATCAAGTCCAGTCGCATTAGGAATACTTAAATGTTTTTATGTAGCAAGTTGTATTCTTCTGACTGTTTGTGCTTTTGGTTTTGGTGCAGGTGACGAATCCAATAACCAAATATCCTTGGATTTGTATTTCAACTTTCCATGTCTATTTGTTCCCATACTTAACAATTAACATTATATGATATCTTACTTTATCTGATCACATGAAACTCATCTAGCCATCTAGGTTTGTCCTAAGTCAAAAATACTTTTAAATTTTGACTATAATTATCTATAAAATGTATTATCTTAAATGAACAGATTTATTTGTTCTTAATAAAGAATCTAGCAATGTCAATGTTATGTTATCATTCTATATAAATTTTAGATATTCATGGTCAAAGTAAAAAAAAATGTTTGACTTAGGACAAATATGGATGGACTTATTACACTTGTGATTGTAGGAAGTCCTATAATTCTCCTCCCCAAAGTCTGCTATCAATTTGTAACAACTAATCTTTTTTTTAAAAAATTTAGTTTTAATCGTTCTGTGTTGTTTAATAGTGTTTTCATAGATCGTGTGGTATGTCCTTAACTAATACCTACATATGCGCTAACCATTACTCCTCTCGCCCTGAGTTTGGAGGAACTGCTACCTCAAATCAGCAGACATACCCAAACATAATGATGCTTAGATCCGGTCTGGTGGTATCTTCTCTTATTATTGCTCTGTCTGTCCCATTTTTTGGTAAGTTTGTTCATCAATTTTCATCTCATTTTTCGATGACATTCTATGAGTAGTGGCAATAGTATGAAGTTTTTCCTGTTAAGATTCAAAAAGCTTTCCTCTTTCCTTTTTTACCTGATTCTCTGCTGCAATGGTTGTTGAGTCTTTTCAGGACTTGTCATGTCACTGGTTGGGTCTTTTCTCACCATGTTTGTGGTGAGTTCATCTTCGAATTTTGGAGTCTTCACTTGTATATTTCTTTGTAGCTAATTTGTATTTCCCTCTAGGCCTATATTCTACCATGTGCCTGCTTTTTGTCTATCCTCAAGAGTAAAAGTGACCTGGTATCAGGTAAAATATGTTTTTATTTGTGCATTAATTATATTTTTTTCTTAAACAACCATTTTTTGAAAAGTGCAAGAGTGCCAAAAATTCATATATTTTAATCTTCACATGTTTTCCTGGCTTGAAAACTCAAATACTCTGTTCCTTATTTATTCTCCAATCGTTTCATTCAGAACTTTCACTTTCTTGGATGCAAATATTTTTGGGAAAAAATATTGTTCCTGCGTTCTTGACTCAGCTTATCACCCAAATATAAATAACTATGATTACTCTTAAACTGAAACATGTGCGGATTTTTTTAATGAGCCGTATTTCTGTGCAGGTAGTACTGTGTGTGTTCATCATTGCGGTTGGACTTTGCTGTGCTTGTGTTGGCACATATTCTTCTCTTTCTAAGATAATACAACAGTACCATTGAATTTTGCCCTAGAATTATCTCGTGTCCATGATTTGAATAACCAGGTTTCTTTTTGGGGATGGTGTTGCTGGTCTGGAGAGGAGGGGGTATTGTTTTGATGTAAAACTGTTGTTTGCATGAAAGAAATTGGAGGAGATGGATAGAATTAGGCAGGTTGTATTACCGGAGTATTTTGTCTTAAGTTGTTCTCGTGATGGCAGAGGTTGCTGGTGACGATTTTCTTGTGTTTTTTTTTTTTAATATCCTGTGGTAATTTGAACCACGATGCTTTCAGTATCATGTTAGTAATGATAAATTATGATATGCTGATTCTGTTGGCGCTGCTATATTTCCTTAGATCCATTTTTAGCTTCTCTTAGAGCATCTCCACCTGATTTCTTTTCTTCTTTCTCTTGAAATGGAGTACTGAATTGTGAACTACAGGGGGTACCTGGGATAAACCAGATCCTCTTCTCTTTTCCACCTTCTTTCTAAAAAAAAAAAAAAAAATCTAATAAGAGCATATTCAAGAGTATCTAATAATTTTTTTTCCCATAACATAGTGTTTTCTAGTTTCCAAAAAGTTATTAGGAGGAATAAATAAGATCATCTCCGACCATCTCCAATATTTTTTAAAATATAGAAGTCAATTTTACATCATGAATCCTAGACTATTTTGAAATTATCCTAACCATTTTTATATTTTTAGTCTCTCTTATACAATTGCATCAGGAGCCTTTTTCTACTCTTTGTTCTTTTCCACACCCTTCTACCTCTAGATTGGCCGATGGATACACGTGATTCCCACGCGTGCATTTTTGCGCACAAAGTGCAGGTGTTTTTTCAAGTGTCAATAGATTGGGTAGGGTTTTTAGAAACTATTGGAGAAGAGGTTTTCACCTTTTTTCAAAAAAAAATGGATTGAGAAGAGATTTGGTGAATTGTTGGAGTTTCTCGGAGATTGAGAATACTGGATTGTGAACTACAGGGGTATGTGTTTCGGCAGATTAAGAAGGCATTATCCTCTATTAAATGGGACCCATGTGCCAGTGACAAAAAAAATTGTTTCTCCTTTCTTTTCTTTCCATCCTGTTTTTCATCGCCGATTCTTTAGACGTGCATGCACTGCACGCGGGCAGCAACGGCTCCCTCGTGGAGCAACGGCAACTGCTCCCATGCCGTCACGTCGTAGGAAAGGCGATGGCCTTCACGGCGTGATGGTGCTGCGAGCTTGCCAGCACGGGCATATATGCCTGCGTGTACGAGGCAGCCGTGTTGAGTGTTGAGCATGGCAGCCTACTACGGGCGGCTACACTCCTAGCAAAGGACACAGGGCCGTGACGATGAGGTATGAGGTACGGCGGTGGCTTCTTGCACGGGCACGGTGCCCCTTCCTGGCGCGCATGGATGGATCGATAGCGTGGGAACGAGAGGTGTCACCCTATTTGGTTTGCAGTCTGTAATTTTTTGTTTTGTCTCAGGGACTTTTTGGGCCTTCTTAGTGACTTTTAGCTCAAAGTAGTAAAAAAAATAATCTATTTGGTTTGCTAGGGACTTTTTCTAGTTCAAACATAAAAAAAGTTATTGTAACCAAACATCCCCAGTAAGACAAGAAGAGAAAAAAAGGGATTGAGAGGGGAGGATAGCGTTGGAGCGAGAGGTCGGTGAGACATGAACAGAAATGAGAGTGGAGGGATTGAAGGGAGAATTTGAGTGATTTTAAAAAAAAAAATTAAGGAAAGGAGATCCAGTGGAGCTTTTTTTTTTTTTTTTGCCTTGATTGAATCCCCTTTATTGCTGGTTAGGCCAGTCTATGCAAGTTTTATAGAGTTTCATGGGCATTAAATATATTGGCATGACACTGTGTTAATGAAGAGAGAGATGGTAAGAGTTTTATGGGAGTAGAGAGAGTTTTATGGAGATGAAACTCTTCTACACTGTTTCCAAAATATAAGTGTGTTGGAAATAGAGCCATGAAGTTCCCACCGAGGATGGCCTTACAGGATATGGGGTTGTTCTTATCTTTTTTTTTTTTGGTGGAGATGGTCTTATGTTTTTTTTTCTTGCATGCTTGGGTGGGGATGGGATTTGATTTGAAGGTGCCACATATGTATACTTTTTTCACGAACACATAAAAGAGCCACTTGCCCCTCATTATATTAAGAAGAAAAATGAGTCTAAGGCCAATCTCAATGAGAGATTCATGAGTTTCACATCATTAAATGGGTACATGACGTGAAATAGATGAGGAGAGAGATGGTAAACATGGGGTGAAATGAGTTTCATGGAAGAAACTCATCCTACACTATTTCAAAAACTTGTGATAGTCTTGAAAACAAAATATGTTGGTCCTTTTGATAGTGACCTAAACACATTATAGTAGATCTTTAAACCAAATTATCTTGGGCTGTTCTTTCGACACTATCTTGGTGCATTGGAGATCTTCAGTCGTGAAAACTACACTAGTAGTAAACCAAATTAGCTTCGACAAGGTGCAAATCTTCAGTAATACGCTCTCTGTTGCCCCAACTAGCTAGTCACTGCCAACCTTTATATCTCTTTATCTGATGCTCCACCAAACAGGTTGCAATGTACTATCCAAAAAAGATAGGGCCTCTTTGGGTGCACCTCAATATTCTAGTGGACACACCAGAGAGCTCCAATATTGTCTACTCTTTTTATCCACCTATGCAATGTTTTTGTGGTGTAACTTTGGTGCTAAACCACGGTACCCACACTCGAAGGATCCCAAGCACTTCTTGTCTACCACCTGGCCTTACTTAACTTTGGTGTTCACCATAGAACTTTTTTTTTTTGTCTCCATTGTGCTTCTGAGTTGATTGTATTTGTGTTCTTTTTTTTGTTTGTTTTCTTTTCTTAATGTCTTGATACCATATGGATACGGGCTTTGCTTTGAGGTTATCAATTTGCGTTCTAGCGCTCTAGTGTGTGGTCATGTTTGCGCTAACGTATGCATTTTTAAACTTTGCTTTTACTAGGATAGGAACAAGTTGATAACCAAATTAGGCAATTACTAAATAACAAATTAGCCTTTTTGCAAAACTCTTTTTTTTACCACAAATCGCTTGTTGTAGGATAGTCTGAATAAAAAAGATGGCCGCTCTATCTCATCTCAACAAGAACAGAGTAGGTTGGCACGTATATAAACCCGTTGTCCCTTTGATTTGAAACAACAAAAGGGCTTTTTTCTCCCCCCCAGCAGGCCCAGCACGGGTCGTCAAGGGAATCGTACCCAACCCACGACGAGCCCAAAAACCCCGGAAAACCCTAACCCTAGACAAAAAAAAAAAAGGCGCCGCCACCCAACCCAACCCACCCATTTGTTGCCCGCGCCTCCTGCTGGGTGGCTGGCTAGTTCAAACCCAACCTAATTTTTTTCGCGCGAGCGCGCGCGTTGCGAGAGGAGGCGGAGACGATGGCTCCGTTCGGGGACGGCGGCGGTGGCGGGGGTGGCGGCGACGGAGGGGACCCGCTTCGGGGGTGGGACCCGCTGCGCAGTGGCAGCGCGCCGCCGACGATGGAGGGCGCCGCGGCGGCAGCGGTGGCGGCGGGAGAGTGTTTGGCGGCGGTGGCGGCTTTCTTTCTCCGGGATCGACGGGCTCGGGTTCGGCGCGAGGATGGACGAGGTCGGCAGGCGCCGCGGTGCCGCCGGAGCTCAGGTGAGGGGCGTTGCCGCTCTTGAGCTCGTCGATGGTTTTGGTTCCTTTGGTGGATGTAGTAGATTGGATCGTTAAGGTTGGGGTTTGCCATTGCCATTGTTCTAAGCTATGGGCCTGAATGCTCTGGAGATTAGAGATGCAATCTCACGGTTTGCTACTCGGATTACTTCAATCTTCTTCTTGTGTCCTTTGATGGTTTGGTTTTGATTCGTAATTTTTGCCCCGTTTTAATAGATGGCTAAGGTTTCTTTGTGCAACAAAGTTGGCAGAAACGTGAAAGGCACCATCTGTAGCGTTGTTTGGTTTCCAATACTAAAAAAAAAAAAATTATTGAGTGCTGTTTGTTCTTGCAGGCGTTTCTTTTAGATTAGATAGATTTCCATCTTTAGCGTTGTTTGGTTTCCAAAATTGTTTCTTGAGTGACATTCTAGTGGTTCTTGCAGGTGTTTATATCTCTCTTGTAGATTAGATAGATACTTGGATGTCAGGTCGGATGTGTTGTTATCTTCTAAATATAGCATGAGATCTGTGTGATTTTGCACAATAGATTTGGATTTGCCACATGTGCTTGTTTGGGCACAAATCAGCATCAGTATAGGCGATATATATTGGGAGCCGCCTACTGCTGATGATGTTTGCTGTTATCGAGTTCGCCAGCACTTAGGAACTACGATTTCTCTGTCCATTTGCCATGTCCATACCATCATGTAGAATGGCCTGCTTAGATAACTCACCAAGATACATAATTTATGGGATCTTTTCTCTTCCATGTTGCAAGAGACAAACTTTTTCATCTATTTAATCAATTGATAGTTATGGTTCTTAAAATCTACCTTTACTTCAGCCGATGACTGTTTTTTGGAGACAATTATTTACATGTCAATTTGTTGGACGGTTTGCTTCAATCTGCATTTGCTTGGAACTGAACTTTCTATTCTACAAGCAACTTATCTGTTCTGGTGCCACTGTGCTCGGGGGTGGAGCTGGAGCATTGGAAAAAGGCAAGGAGGGTGCTTAGTACTGGATAAGGACAATTAGATGTAAACCATACTTTTGGGCATGTTAATCATGGTTATACACTTTAATCAAGATACTGTCTACTGTGCATATATGGCTAAAATGGGTAACATGTACGGTGGTTGGGTTGGATTGGTGGGGAGGGGGTTTTGCAGCTCTGGCAGCACCTTCCCTGTATGCTGTCCCTTGTTGTGGTACTGACATTTACTGTTATGTTTGCATGCTTAATGATTTATTTTCTACCCCTTTGTTTTGTAAAACCTTGTATCTCTAAGATATTTTCATATAGTTTAACTTTGATATTTTCATTTCTTTGCCAACTGCTGGAACAAAATGCCTTGTTCATTTGAAATAATTTTGTCTTTATATATTCGCTTCAGGAAATGTTTGGCAATTCTGCATCTTTATCTGTTGGACCGCCTGGCCCCCTACTTAATGGTACTGGAGACTTGGATGAACGGCTGTTTGGACCAAGCAGAGTTCATAGTGGTGGTGCTGTGTCAAACTACTCTGCATTTGACATGGGTTCGCTTTGGACAGATATGGATCCTGACAATGCTGAATATCGAAGAAATATCCAGAATCGCTTCATGTCAAACATAGAAAAGATGAATGCTTATGGAAATAGAGATCTTAATGCTTCCTACATAGCTGATTCTGATCTTTCAGATGCTTTATCTGGGTTGAGGCTGTCTAATAGCCCAGTAATGGACCAAAGGAATCATGGGGAAGAGCTACTAGATGAAATACTCAAGCGTCAAAGAGATTTCTGTAAAATTGGTGATGAAAACCTATCACCTTCGGTTGGTAATGTTTTTCACGCACCTAGGTCGGATGTGCATTCAGCACCAATGTATGGAGATGGTATTTTACGGAGGCAGACCAGTGCATTAGATGGTTCCAATGTTTCAAGGATCAGTCGCCATCACATAAAGGGTGTTGATCACTTATCTTTGGCTGAACAGCTAGCTATAATGCAATCAGGCAACTTGCCTAGAGCAACCAATCTTTCTCGCAATGTGGCTATGACTAATATGATCAACCCCATGAGCAATAGATACAACAGCAATACAGACTTAGATTTGGTTAGGAGTCGAAGGGCATTCCTTGAGGATCTACTTGCACAGCAGTATCTGCAGGAGGATAATCTATCATATAATGATAGTAGGATCTATCATGATGAACCTTGTTTTCCCTATTCAAGAATGCAAAGATCTGGATCTTGTTTTTATCCAAACTCGAGGCGCATTCTATCCCATGGTGATCGGCAATCACGGCTCTTCTCCCTCAACAGAAAGGCAATGGGAAGAAATATTGGATCACAGGTCTATCATGACAATACATTAGCAAACTACCAGGATGTGCCTTCTTTGGATAATGCAGATAGAAATGGAGATGATTCAGTGGAGCTGATTGATGTAGTGGGCCGCGTTAAGGAAGTTAGGCAAGTCTTCCTTTCATTGTACCTTTATAATTTTTCAACTGAAAGTTTCATCTCATTAATTTCTCGTCTAATGCAGTATGGATCAATATGGAAGCCGGTTTATTCAACAAAAACTCGAAATTGCATCCCCAGATGACCGGGAAAAAATATTTCCAGAGATATTATCCAATGTCATTTCTCTGACAACTGATGTTTTTGGCAATTATGTTATCCAGAAGGTACATCTGTCTATCCTAGTTTGATTTTTTATATTTCTTGTGTAATCCTAACACTTGTACTGTGATGTTCTCAGTTTTTCGAGTTCGCTACCGAAAGTCAGTTAATCCAATTGGCAGATCAGCTCAAAGGTCACATTTTGGAACTCAGCCTCCAGATGTATGGTTGCAGGGTAGTTCAGAAGGTCTGTTCAATGTTTAGTATTGTGTATATATATTATGCCATCAAAGCTTTGAACAAAATAAGTGGTCCATCTATACTTTGTAACTTTTGTGTATGCACACGCAATATTTTGTGCAATTGTTTTCAAGGTCACTTTTCCAAATATAAGATCTGAATTTAAATTCCTATTTTTTTTTTTCTGTTGTTTAAAACCAAAAGGTTATATGTTTTTTTTTTCATTTTGTAGTTCACATTAGCCTGGCTAATACGGTTTTTCACATAAATGGATTTAGTATTCAGCGCTTACTTAGGAAAATTCTGCATGAAAGTAGCCATAAGAAACAGATTTGCTTATATAAAGGGGTAGGGGTCTATTGGCTGGGCAATGGGTTTATGCTGCTTACAATGCTGGTGCTGGGCAGTCCCTGATGACATGCAATTTAACAACAGAAAACTTATATCGAATTTCTTTTTTCCCTATTAATGTAGTAATTTTGGGCTTGTTCTCTCCTAGATGTCACATTACTTTCTTACTTAGCAAATTTTCGAATTGCTTACTTTTTCTTTCCAATGAGAATTGATGCTTTCTTCAGGGGCTTGCAGTTAGTTTGTGTAAAACATTAATAATATCATAGGATTTTAGTATGACGATTGCATTTATTCTGGTGTAAATGCCACCAGTTACCTTAATTTCACTCCCTCTGTTCAAGAATACAAGGCACAGCTTATTTTGTCAGGTTGTTGAAGTTACCTTTCACAATTGTTTTCTCATAAAATATATCATCTGTTCCTGCAAAACCAGTATTGTATGAAAGCATTTGAAGTTCGTGTCTAATTGAATAAATTTTAGTACACCAAAACACTTGTATTTTGATTGTTGAACTATAAGCCCCCTGTTGTGCAACTTTGTTCATTGTGGTGGTATTTTTATTCTAATCTAATTCTAATTTATCTAAACCCTAGTTGCAAGTTCTTTGGTGGTTCTGTGCCTCTTAAATTAGTCTCAAACAGCCTCTTCATTTCACATTGACATTGTTATGGAAGCTTCATCCCCAATTATAGTTTGCTTTATCTGATTTATGTCCTAAACTACTGAACTTTCACTGGAAAACTCAAGGGAACAGACTGTTAGATGGTTTTTGGTCTGAGGATTCGCTTCACTATAGGATTTCCTGGTCATCATGTGGAAATCAAATGATGATTTTGGTTGTTGTAACCTCATTCCTTATGTGGGAACAACAGTTAAATTCACTCTTGGAAATCTTTGCTTACAGCTGCATTGCCAACTTAATTTACATTAACTCTTGCCTTAACAGATGCCATCTTGTGGGTTGCCCATTTTTGCTTTAATCTCCGTAGTTCTGTTATTACTATCTATGGCAAATTATCCACAGTAAATTGTTGTGATCCTTTTGAAATCCAATGGTATTAGAACCAGATGCATTATGTTTTTTTAAAATATATTTTTGTTGATCTCCTGCACCATTTCCAATGAAGTTTAATCTATCCTGTTAGTGCTTTATGAGATAATTTCTGTTGTTCATTATTAACAGGTTTTGGAGGTAGTTGATATGGATCGAAAGATTGACATTGTTAATGAGCTCAAGAATTATGTTCTGAAATGTATTGGTGATCAAAATGGTAACCATGTGATCCAGAAATGCATTGAGTGTGTTCCTGAAGACCGCATTCCGTTTGTTGTTATTGAGCCTATACTTTCACAAATTCTTGTTCTATGTACCCATCAATATGGCTGCAGAGTCATTCAGGTACATAACACTTATGCCTTTTTAAGATGAGTCTTGTTCCATGTACTAACTAATTTCATTGGTACAGAGAGTTCTGGAGCATTGCCATGATCCTGTGACTCAAAGTGCTATCATGAACGAAATTGTACAGCAGACCTTCCATTTGACAGATGATAAATTTGGGAACTATGTTGTTCAAGTATGTGAATTATTTCTATCCCTGTGTTTATTGGAATATCAAACTTTTGATTTCCATGGTACATTGGAATATCACTTGATAAACTCAGGAACTATGTTAATGATATTTCATATTTGAGCAAAATCAAGCTACTTTCTCTGCTGTGCTTTTATGTTCTGTTGCCTTTGCCTCTGTTGTACTAACTCTTTTTGTGAAATCTGTTTTGAACATTTTATAGCATGTGCTGCAACATGGGAAGCCAGAAGAGCGTTCATCCATCATTCAAAAGCTCTCAGGGCAAGTGGTCATCTTGAGCAAGCAAAAGTTTGCTTCTAATGTCATTGAGAAATGTTTGGCTTTTGGAACTCCTGACCGAACGTGATAGCCTTATTGGGGAAATCATTTCATCTGGTCAAACATTTCAGGTGATACATTGCTATAAGCTGCTACATTTTAGCATTCCATAGTCAAACCATTCCACTTTGATGCTTACTTGATTCAGTGTTTCAAGACATTAAGATTACATCTGCATAATTTTACCTAATTCATGTCATCGCTGTGTTTTTCATGACTAATAGGTGTCATTCTGGTATACATTTCACAATCAGCAGTTATTGTTTTTTATTATTGTGTAGCTAAAATTATTTTCACATCTGTTGCTAATTTCATAAGAGCCTTGTGGAATATTATGTATTCTGGGCACAGGCATATGCATGTGTTGTATGTACACATGGTGCTTTGGCTTCTCTGTTTAAGCATGCATGCCATGTTCTCTGTTTAAGCATGCATGTGTTGTATGTACACATGGTCCAACAAGTTTGATTTTGGTCTTAAATATTTGGAGTTCATTGCTAATGCAATTTTTCATTCATGGATCATGACTATATTCATCTGTTTGCAGGAATTGATGAAGGATCAGTTTGGTAACTATGTTGTACAGAGGGTCCTTCAGACATGTGATGACAAATACCTAGAGATGATCCTCTCAAGCATCAAATTACACTTGAATGAACTGAAGAATTACACTTACGGGAAGCACATTGTGGCACGTGTCGAGAAGCTAATCGTCACAGGAGGTAAGCAGGCAACAAATTATCTGCATCGCGAGGCAAAAAGAATTTCATGGACTTTCACTTATACTGAACCAAACACTTCCTGGTTTCTGATTTCAGAGAAGCGAGCAAGGATGGCGTCTCTGAGTGGCCAACATCAGCAGCCACCGAACTGTACAGCTGTAGACGCACACTAATCCCTGTTTATGCATGCATTGGCGTCAAATACGACTACACGCTAATCCCCTTTTACACAGTGGCGTCAAATACGACAAGCAGGTGGCATAAGTGACGCAGAGAGTTGGGTTTTACTATATGGTTTAAATAGGGTACTTGCAGATAATCAAGGATTTATGTTGCCTGTATATAACCAGGTGTGGTGTTTTCGGGAACTCAGGTAGTTAGATGAGAGGGTAGGTTTTCGGCACTGTAAATCCTTTTGGCCATGTACAAGTTTATTACCTACAGTGGATAATAGATGTACATTGTGCTGGAGCGTTAGCTTTTTGTAGGTGAGAGCGGTGCTGTGTAATATATCTCCAGTGCTGTTGGTTCACCGTACAACGTACAGTTGCTCTTTGTAGCACTGACTGATCTTTCGAATCTTTTGAGTGCTCGTTTTTCTCTTTCATTACATTCATGGCTGTATATGCTTGTTTCGTCCTTCAACCTCTCAAATGCCAACTTTTATTTATTATCATATATATTGATACCGTAATAAGGTGCTGGTACATACATATGGGGATAGCAAGTCTCAGGATACTTGCATGGCTGGCGCGGTTGAGAGTTGTATGAGTTCGCAGATTAAGGGTCCTCATGGTTAACCTTTGGTGGGTTTGGCAGGGTTATGGTTACCGCTAGGGTCGGCACTGGCAGGGAGATGCTTAGGGTTATGGTTACCGCTAGGGTCGGTACTCTCCAATGTTGCAGCATATGCCTTTGCTCTTCCTGCGACCTCGACGTGGCTCTTTTCTGCCGCCATTATAGGGGGCATCTCCGCAGTGCAATTGGTGATGAGGACGAGCATGAGAACAGCACACACAAGAATCTTCATTGCTCTTGGTGAACCTGATTAACCTGAGGGCATATAGAAGTCATAAAATTATTAATGAGATGTTAATCTATCTCTGTATCTAATATATACTATGTTCTGTAAATTCTTTTTCTTGCCAGAGACTATCTGAATAGCTCATGCAACAGTAGGAATATACATGAATATATATGCACATATTACTTAGAGAAACATATTCTTTGTACATAACTTTTTGATATATACCTGGATTTACATCATGTCACATCTGTACGTATTAGTAAAAACTAAAATTTGAAACCAAGTAAAAACTCCAACTTGAAAGAACTTATGTATGAAGTGAGATTCTGGGCGTACCGGCTATGCTATGCGTAGCTCCTTGCTAGCAATGATCTTTGGTTGGTTCGATATGTATTTTCGTGGTGGTAGTACCCAATTTATAGAAGGCGTAAAACTGTTTGAGCAAAGTACTTTTTGACGTATTCCTTGTTGCTAGTCCTGTAAATTGGCACAATAGGCAATATATGGTGGGTTGCAACGTTATCTCATGAATTTGAAATGACTGGTAGCGATCAATTCTTGTCTACCCTCAAACTAGTGGTGTCATGGTGTTGAGTCAGTTTACTGTGAACTTGGAAGGTGATGCAAAGGAGCAATATTTTTGGCTTACCGAATGATAGCATTGTAGTTTCAGAAAATTCATTTTTCGCAAAACTATTGACTAGCTAGCTACCGTAGATTTCTGCTAGTAGAATATCTCAAATGGCAAAAAAAAAAAAAAAAAAAAGGAGTTATATTTGGTTAAGAAATTGGAAAGTAATTTAATAATGAAATGAAAAGTACTCTCACTACTACAATCTATAAGTTTCCCAAGAGTTAATAATATTCGTTGGGAAAGCCTGTATAAACTTTAGGGAAACGGTTTCTCTAGTATTTTGTAGAGAAAGACACTAGGGAGGAATTCGATGGGAAGGGGAGCTTATATAACGGTAGTGTTAGAATGTGCTGTCTGTATTCCTCCAAAGAGAAGACAATATAGTTGAACATGGGCCTCTATTGGGCCTTTTACACATATACACTAACAGTGCGGAAAGAAAAAATTGGGAAACTTCGTCAATTCTAATAGTGTTCGATTTATGATTTTAGTTTATGAGAACCAAACAGGCTGAAAGGAATATATTTATTTTCACAGGGAACGTCTCGTAATTTCTCTATAAGTGAATCCTCATAATTATGATCGTATTCAACCCCCCCCCCTCCCCCACACACACACACACACACACACACACAAAAAAAAACTAGAGCCGGTGAAACTTTGTACAAACTAGATTAACACACAGCATATCTAGCAACAAGATTATAATCAGATAATAATTCCTTAAATTTCAATTTTTTTGATGTAACTGAAAAAAAAGACAAGAAGTTATTCATTTACTCCATGCGTCAATAAAAAAATTCAATTTCAATATGGCAACATAACGCAAACCAACATCTGGCGTGCAAACCAACTTCTAATTGGGCCATGTGATGTTGATCCAAGGGATACGGGGATTAGGTAATTTTACACTTAACCGCTAGCCCTTAATCACACTTTTTTTGCAAATCCTCCCTTCCACCTCCGGTGTGTATCCCCCCGCTATTGGTGGTTTGCACGGAGATGTTGGTTTATACTAGATATGTTCTCTTCTAATATAACACCAAGTTAAAGTATCTTGAGCTTAACTAACTATAAATAAAAATGTCAAAATTTATTATAACATTATAAATGAGTGTTATTAGATTTGCTAGGAGATATATTTTTGTAATATATTTATTTGGTGTCACAAGCATTAATATTTTTTTGTCAAACTTTAGAAACTATTAATCAAGAATGCACCGAGAACTACATTCTTTTGTGGATAGAGGTAATACTATGGACCATAGACTCAAAAAAAAAAAAAAGAGAATTTAGGAGACATATGGATTTACTTGCAGTACGTGGATATCCACAGGTCTTAATGAAATATTCTAGAATTACTGTTTAAGCCAAGTACCTTTTGACGTATGTATTCCTTGATGTTAGCCCTGTAAATTGACACTATATATGCAATCGTGTAGGTAACGTTATCTCATGAGAATTCAAAATGACATGATGCGACCAGGTCTTGTCTATCCTTAAGAGACTAGTGGAGACATGATGCTTGAGTCAGGTCACCGTGAATTTGCAAGATGATGCAAAGAAACAACTAATATTCTGGAACGCTTTTCGAGCACGCGCGATCTGGTGGTGCGGCATTCACACTATCCCGGCCGTCCAATTCGCCCCCCTCCCCTCTCGGCTCTTTGCACGGGTGCTCTCCGGTGACCGTTGTAGTCTCTCGGACGCTCGTGCTCTCCTTGTCCGCGTGTCTTTCCCGAGGGGTCCATGTAGTCCATCTCCGGCGGCCGCACACACCTTTCCCTTCTCGGCTCAACTTTGGTAGGCTTAGAAGGGGCTCGGGGCGGCAGGTCGCCCGGTGATGGGACAATTGGAGGGCCACGTTAGGGTTCGATGGCATATATACAAGAGGCGGTCGGGATGGGTGGCGCCCATGGCCATGGCTGGGCGAGAGGTGGGAAGGGGAAGGAGGAGGGTCTTTGGGGGGTGGGCAAAGGCGGGTGAGGACAAGATAGTGTAGTCGAGGGTTGTGAGGAGGAAAATGAACTCCGAGGAAGAAGAGGATTCACGCGAGGGAAGGAGGATGCGTGGGGGCGGAGTCACACACGTCGTAGTAGTGTCCATCAATATTTTGTCATACCGAATGTTGACACTTGTAAATTGATGAATGTTATCTCGAAGCTTAAGTGTGCAAAGCTGTTGACCGGTGAACAATTACGTAAATAGAATATTTGAAAACTATAGACATTATACAAACAAGTGTCTATGTCTATTTTCACATGAACAATACGAAGTTTTTTCCTCCCCCCCCCCGCGAAAGCTTAGACAATACAACTTGATTTGCAAGGTACACTACTTCAATTTTTTTAAAAGGTTCTATGCCATTTCATCAATAGACTTATTCTTGCCCAAATCACCTATATCCATCATAACTTTTGAAAAAAAGACTAGACCATGAGACTTGGACGGTCACATTGTGCATATAGTCTATTCATTTAAAAATAGTGTTACTAAGTGGATCAATCTGATAGTCAATACTCCAACAGGTTATTAGCCGACTATCTAGCAAATCCTGGCTAATTTTTAATCTCACCTAATACTCCAACTAGTTATTAGTCAACTAGCTAGCAAATCCTAGCTAATTTTTGCTATTTTTAGTCTCAGCTAATAATTAGAGCTAATTGGATCATATCATACCCTTATAACTTAAGACAATATATATAAAAAAATCATCTTGAAAAGTAAACTTGCATTGCTCATACGAAAAACTAAGGGCCAATTGTGCAATCTTTTCCGCGATCGAGTCTAATTGCTCGTTTGCTTTTGTTTTTTAAACTTTGCTTCGTTTGCCCCTATTTTTAGTTTTTCAATTGCTCAAATGCCCCTAATAGGGCAAAAACAAACAATTAAAACAATTCTTATAAATACCCCTAATAGGGTCAAATGAACAATTGGAAGACTAAAAAAAAGGCGAAACGAGCAATTAGATTATCAGAGAATAGGACGATTACACAATTATTCGAAAAACTAACGACACAAATAGAAGGGAGAATTAGGCCTATGGCCTAAAAAAAAAAAAACTCCGTTTAGATATTTTGCCTTTTTTTTAAACGAAATTAGGCTCATGGCGCCGAAACAAAAATTTCTTAGTTCTTTGGCCTCCCATCCATTCCGTTAGGCTATTCTGTTAGTTTCGGCACTAGGTCACACGTAAAATGTCTAAACTACCCTTCTGCCCAGGCCGGCATCTCTCGAGTGCAGCGAGATCGACACGGGCACGCGAAAAGGAAAAAATCCCCGATGGGGAATGGAGCCGCCGCCCGTTCTGCCGGCCCGAGCGCCGCCGTTCCTGCCGGCTAGGGCGCCGTCGCCGGTGGCCCTGCTCCTCCGGCCTCGGATTCGCCTTCTCCGCCCTCAATCCCTCTCTTTTGCGCCCCCAATCCCGTTCGGTCGAGCAGAGAGCGTGGGCACCCTGGACGCCGGCGCAGACCTCCACCTCCGCCGTGTTCTCTTGCCTCCGCGCCTCCTCGCGCCAAGAAGCTGCCACCATCGCCTTCGCCACGCCATGAAGACCGCGCATCACTTCTTTCCCGGTCCTGACCTTCGCCGGAGCCCGCCGTCTCCATGGTCGTCCGACCTCAGGGTCGCACGCAGCCCGACCGACCCAGCGGTCTCGGGACGAGCGGGCCACCCCTGGCTGCGCACGGACCCCATGGGTGCTCCCACGCCGCCCTCCACTGCCGGCGAGCCGCTCTGGTCGGCTCCCCACCGTGCTTTGCTTGTTCGGTACGATGTGAAGAAGAAGGACCTCGGGTTGAAATAGAAACAAATCCAGTGTTCACCTTGCTAAATGTCGAGAGGAGGAATTTCTGATCAGGGCTCAGAAAATTATGGGGAAGTCCAGGGGCCTTGGTTAAAAGTTCTTGTATTATATGGATTTTTCTTTTCTTTTATGTTTTAAATGGCTAAAACTTTGTATAATTCGTATAAAATCATTGAAAAAGTAATTAATGAGGAAACATAAATGTGGCTTTTTGAGAATATATATATGTGTGCGCTAAAGATATATATATATATATTATGTACTCAATATACAATAAATAAGCAAAACTCTTTTTTTTTTATTTTACTATTACTAGCAAAAACATGCCCGTGCGTTGCATCGGGACGTCTGATTTATTGAAAGGTATTTCATGTGTTGCAAGTATGTACTGTTGCGCGTGGTCATCTAAAGCTAGCTTTGTTTGATTGTAACAGGACCAATCTTTATTCAATTAAATATAGAGAGACCAATTATAATTAATTGCATGCAATAAAGTACATTACCTCACATGATACTTATATATTCACAAAATTAACTTTATCTCAATTCATGTAGCATCAATAACATTACATATTCACAAAATTTAAAGTTTACATTGAAGACAAAGTATATGATCGTATTTGACGATATCACATTGTCAATATCCAGTAACTTATAAGATTGAACTATAGGGCCTATAATTATGAAAAGCAACTTTTTAAAAAACAATCAAAAGCTAACGTTGACGAAAATCATAGAGGAAAAAAAAAAAAAACACTGGATTACACATCTTTGGCCAACACATCACCATGGAGGAGCAGTGGCTCTTGGCCTAGCCGTGCCTCTAGGCTGCCGTAGACCATGGAGGAGCAGTGGATCACCATGGAGACCGGCTGGGCCTCATCCAGCCGTAGGCATGGCTGGCGTGCAGTATCCAAAGCCATTGTCTCCCCTCCAATCCCCATATCGCTAGCCGTCGTTCGGTGGCGAGATGAGTACGCACACGAGGGCATGGCCGGGCCGGCGCCATCCAGCTCGGATCCAAAGCCATGTCAACGGCTCGGATGCAATTACGTAGCAGCTTCTCCCGTAGCTTCTCCCCGTAGCCGAGGCCGAGCACCCCTCTTCCCTCTGCCTTCCTCAACGGCTCCGCACCTCTCGCGTGAAGGACCACGCCGATCTCCGCCACCGCGACGGCGTGAAGCCGGGAACTCATCTGCACCGCAGCTCGCCACCCTGTTGCCCCATACCGCCGGATCTGCGACCGCATCTCCGCGTTGGCGTTCGATGTCGCTTCCGGCCCGTGGCGTCGCCCGCGCGGGCATCGCCGAGCGGCCGAGCTCCAAGCCTCCGATCTACAACCTCCGTCTCGCTTTTCAATGGATGCCAACGACACCAAGCACCGGCCGACAACGCGCCATCTTCATCATCCTCGCGGGCCCCAAACGTGCTCTGTTTTCCACGTCGGCCGAACCCGTCGTCCTCGACCTCGTCGTGCCCCTGCCTCCATCTTGTTGATGACCTCGTCCAACTCTGTTGATGAAGCGTCTAGGACTTGTTTCCTAGTCGGACTCGCTCGTATAGATGACTTAATGACGGCCGTCTTTCGAAGGTTGGACAATGGGACACCGAAATTTGGACGATGGAAATTTTCTCGCTTTATTAGTAGGTATAGATTTTGTTGGACTCAAGTCTCAGATTTAGAGTCCTTTTTCGGTTGGATTTGAATCTTAGATTGACTCATGCAATTTTAGGCCCACGAATAAGGCCCATATAGCTGCAGACAGAAAAAAAAGAGGTGGAGGCGAAATTTCTTCTCTTTATTAGTAGGTATAGATTTTTCACATCAGAGGCAAAATTGTCTTTTCGAAGATCGGTTAACACCATTACATGCCCATATTGGATGTGTCGGGGACGAAAATAATCGGCCCACGAGTAAAATAGGCCCAAGACAGATAACACGGCCCAAGGGCCCAAAAAAGACGGACTGGTGGGAAGACGACGCCGGACGTAAAAACCCACGACGCATCATGGGCTAGGAGATAGCCGGAAGGACAAAGGGCGGCCCCCCGGCCGGAAAGATGACAAAGAAGGACTTAATACGTAGGACATCCTTTTGGCCCAATTAAAGGCCCAAAGCAGCCAATCTCCGGATACTCCTCTAAACGAGGCCCAACTTGCCAAATCCCGGCCGGGCGGAAGGGTCGGGGTGAAACTTCGAGGAGTTATAGAAATAAAAATAAAGAGTCGTTGGGACCAATATTAGTATGGAGAAGGAAGACTAGAAAAAGCAAAGATGCATAACAGGCTTGTTACAGCCCATCGGTTTATAGACCAGATCGGCCCATGACAACACAACATCAGCCCATACGGCCCACTCTTACCAAAATCCACTCCTAACCCGAAGGGTCGGGAGCCTCAGGGGGCAAAGTTCCGCCTCGCCGAGGACATGGGCTCCCCAAAGGCAATTCTGCCCGCCCGAGGACCATGACTCTCGGGTGAGACATCTCCGCCTCGCCCGAGGGTGAAAGGGTCCAGACCATGGCTCTTCCTTCCTTCTCCGGGTAAACGGCCTCGGGCGCACCTTGGGAAGCCCAACCTGGTAGTGGGGAACAGCCGCATTTAATGTCCCTGCTTCCCACGATGTGGTGACAGGGCAATCGATTGCCCGGACGATCCAACTGCCCCGTTATCTCCTCGCATCCCCCGTTGATGGGACATAAAGGGAACAGTTGTCACACGCGTCACCCTATCGAGGGAAACATAACTTCACTATTCATTTGCTTGCAGCTTCACCTCCTCGACACGGGTCCGGTGACCCTCGGGATATCAACACCACACCATGACGCAGACCCAGCAAGCTAAGAATCACGATGGGATCAGAGGATCCCTTTAGACCCTCGGGGTATTCCCCCCTTCGGGCGACGGACACGGACGCAGGAGGCACCAAGACACGCGTCCACACCAGGGCATCCCCTCCAGGGAACCCGAGGCTCGGGCTCGGGCATGGCACGGTTATGACCCCGGGCGGTAGACACCTTAGCATTGGTACACGACACGTATTGTTCACATTATCTCTCCTTTACACTATAAAGGGGGAGTAATGCCACTATAGAACGGATCCCCTTTTGCTAGGTTTACACACTTAGCCATCTCACCCCGGGATTGAAGTTCTTCTTCATTCCCGAGATCACTTGTGTCGCTTTGGTTCTTGTGCACATTTGGTGCGAGGTAACACACGAAAGGACACCACTCGCCGGACGTAGGGCCCCATGGCACGAACCGGGATAAACTCTTCGTCTTCCGGCTCACACACGCCATCGGGCGGGGAGCGCCACAACCTATAAATTATTGCCGGTGCTTGGGATACCCCGGTTCTCAAAACACCGACGGGATGGAAGGCCAAAGAACTAAGGATTTTTTGTTTTGAAGCCATAGAGCTAAATTCGTTTGTAAAAGGCTAAATACCTAAACGGAGTTTTTTTTCAGGGGCCATAGGCCTAATTCTCCCCAAATAGAAGGAAGTACTAATTGATTATTATAGAAAAAAATAGAAAGAGGTGAACAATACTAGTAAACGAAAAATTAACGCGTCTAACGCCTGCACATGCAGACGTTAGCGCTATAGACTGCCCACTACAAAACATAATATCGGACAAAAGCACGTAAAATTTTGCTTCCCGGTAGCTATAAGATGCGCGCGCTTTTTTTATCCCGGCTAGCTACCAGTAGACCATAATGAGCTGGGCTTCATGGCCAACGGGCCAAAAAAAGAAACCGGGCCTGCAAAAAGGAAGCAGATTTGCTTCTTCCCCAGCAAACATACTTTTTCCCCACCGAACAAGCAGGGCGCCGCCGCCACCATCAAAAAAACGAAAACGACGATCGGGGAAAAAAAGGCAACGCCAGTAAAGAGACAGGGGAAAAAGCAACCAAGAAGCAACCTAGCAAGGTATGCATGTGCAAACACAGTATGATTCATCTGTTACTTTTCCATCAATATTACAGTTCCAGCCAGATTTGTTCTACAAACAGAGCAACTCTACTATTTAGTAGACATGACCTTATAGGTCAAATCTCGTTAACTTGGTCATGCCATTTACAAAACTAAACAAACCACACCTATTTAACCTGTTCCAGCCTTCCTGAGTATTACCTGAAACAAGAAATATCACTTGACATGTTGAATTTGGAGAAAATCATGGCCTGACAACTGCAAATTCATGGCCTGATAGCTGCAATGAAAATGAATTGAATAAGGACATTGCAAGATCAGCAAACTCACATAATCAAATTAGTAATGCAAAAAAAAACCAAATCATTCCTTTTACTAAGCAAAACAGATGTTCTGCAAGAACAAAATTAAGCCAGGTATATATATTGCTATGGTTTTGTAGATGAGATCAGATGTTCATATATAAAAGGAAAATCTATGGTGTTTTGTAGCACATAGAAAACAGATCTAACAACCTAACAAAAAAAGCAATTCATATCTGTCATCTGTGCATAGTCATATCTATAGTCATTTCTGTGCATAGTTCAATAAGTAATTACTTATTTGTTAGCAAACAAATATGTGCAACCTCATGATAACTGATCAGATTTGTTAACTTGGTCATGCCAATCAGTAACTTGTCCAGTTGGCACTTTTAAATTTCAGAGCTGTGTGGAAGGTCCGAGGATAATCTTGCACTTGATCTGTAAAAGCTAGAATGGTCAGTTAGCTTTCGCTGTCTCAAATGAACTAAACATCATGTGTAGCAACAACAGAAAAGCGAAAAAAGGCTATCACAGACATGTATATACAAAGTTCCAGCCTACCTGCATCAAGAAATCTTTGAAAAAATGCATGAAAATTGAACTGCAAAAACAGATTTTCTGCACAAGCAAAAATTCAGTACACAGAAAAAAAAGAATAGTGCTGCATTTCCTACTGCACTTTATATATTCCTAGATGTTTGTATTCCTCACTTTATAGATGTATTGAACAAAACTGAATTTTTATGCAGATTTGAAAGAAAAATGGATCTAAACCAGCAGGCACCGGACGATGACGAAAACTTCTTCAATTCACTCTTTGATTTAGATAATGTGACGCACACTCAAGTGATTCCACATTATGAAAACACTCAGCCTGAAGAACAACAAGATTTGCCTAGCATTTTTGAAGTTGCTCAGGCTGGTTTGACAAATGCTATTGAAACAATTCAACAAGAGGCTCTGCCAAGTGTTTCTGAGATAAGGCTCTCACTTGAGGGTGTCAGGATAGAAGATGTCAATGGTGCTGGGAATCAAGAAGCAGAAGAGGAAGAAGAGGTGCGGTCAACTCTAGAAATGCACCACAATGGGATGACATTTGGATCAGTGGGCGAAGCAAGGCAGTACCATTCAGATCGAGCTGCACATGAGTCCATTGAGATGGAGGCAACACATGAGCCTCTTCATTTGTTTTTACAGCAGCAGCAGAGCAGTCAATACATTCACTGTAAATTTCATTCAATAATTTCATAAATGTACTGACAAAACTGGTTTTCATTGCCACTGATGGTAAATAGAACTCTTATAGTACGTGTGACAATCTGACACCAAACCAATGGATGTGAGATAGCAAATGGGCATTTTCAAGATCATGAACTAGAATCTGTACAAACCCGCACAAGTTTCAACCAAAATGACTATACGACTAATAACTTGCTTGACCAATGAAATTAAATTGTTACCAGAATGCTAATAACTTGTCTGACCAAAGACTATAAATTGCTCACTAGATTACAGACCAGCTGCAAGTAGTAGAGATGGCAGATTGGGTGGACAATACCTTAGGGACCACTCAAGACAAAGAAGCAGCGTGTTGATGTCCTCTATACATTTCATGAGACAAAGTAGCACCTAAAAACAATCAGGTTGGATGAAGGGTTCAGCTTCATTGACATAATATACATAATTCAATAATTTCGGAAAAGCATTTAAATAATTTTAGAAAGACAATTCAACAAATTCGGAAAAGCAATACAATATATTTAGATGAATACAAAATTCAAAGGAGCTCAGTTTGAAGACTTCTCTTTACAGAAAATGAGAAACATTAAGCAACAAATGTATGCTTCTAACTACCAGGTTGGATGAACGGTTCAGCTTCATTTGACATAATATACATAATTCAATAGTTTCGGAAAAGCATTTAAATAATTTTAGAAAGACAATTCAACAAATTCGGAAAAGCAATACAATATATTCAGATGAATACAAAATTCGCAGGAGCTCAGTTTGAAGATACAGAAAATGAGAAACATTACGCAACATATATATGCTTCTAACTACCAGGTTGGATGAACGGTTCAGCTTCATTTGACATAATATACATAATTCAATAATTTCGGAAAAGCATTTAAATAATTTTAGAAAGACAATTCAACAAATTCGGAAAAGCAATACAATATGTTCAGATGAATACAAAATTCACAGGAGCTCAGTTTGAAGACTTCTCTTTACAGAAAATGAGAAACATTAGGCAACATATATATGCTTCTAACTACCATTGCCTGGTAGGTGGTCATGTATTTAAAGACAATTGCCCCCTACCCATTGCCTGGTAGGGGGCATGCATTTAAAGGCAATTGCCCCCTACCCATTGCCTGGCAGGGGGCATGTATTTAAAAACAATTGCCCCCTACCTATTGCCTGGTAGGGGCATGCATCTAAAATACAATTGCCGCCTACCTATTGCCTGGTAGGGGGCGTGCATTTAAAAGACAATTCAAGTGTTTCAGATAATAAATTCAATAAATTCAAAACATGAATTAATCAATTTTAAAAAGGCAATTTAGTTGCTCATGCACAGATCGATTAATTATATTCGAACCAAATTTAAAACAGCGTATACATGAATTAGCAGGCTATAATACACATTCATATCCAGATTCTCTTTTCAGCACGCTCCTCCAGTCTGAAACTAAAACCAGCAGCGGCAGCGGCACTCTTGCGAGCTGCTACACGGGGAGTATTGGTACTCCTGTAACACGGCTGATCTGAATGAATAGTTATTCTTCATAAGAGCAACATCAGCTCCAACTGCAACTACCAATTTCCATGTTTGCATACTCAACCTCATTTGGAAGATGTAATAGACGGCAAAGCCAAAGCTGCAGTAGTCTAGACTACACTGTGTGTTATGAATTTTGAAACTAACACTGCAGTCCAGCATTGCAGTGCCTAAAACAAATACCTTGCTTCATGCTATCTCCTGCTTAGGATTCAAGGATTGCTTCCCCTCAAGTATTTGAACTCTTATCAAACACAAGGTGTCGGTCGTCAGAGCATAGTCCAAAAGGGAAAGGGAACACCTGGGCGCTTACCACCAGCAAGGTGAAATCTATCAACTATCCAAAAGCAGTGGAAATAATCTGATGCATTCGACGAAATCAAGTCACTGTGATGCACAAGAAACAGTGGAGCCCAATGCAACTTGGCCCGTCGTGGTATGAAAATTTGTAAGAGATGTCCAGTTTGTGGTCACTTTGGTGAAGATGGAGGCCATCTATTTTTTAAAATGTCGAAAGTGGCCAAACACCTATGGAGCCTACTTGGCCTAGAGAATGAGAGAGTTGAATTGGCTTCTGTTCAAACTGCTTCAGGTGCAGTCAAGGTAATTCTAAAAGCAAGGGAACATAAGAATTTTTAATGATCATAGCTTTGTGGGTCACATGGAAGGAACAAAATGTCATCAGAGATCTAGGAGGGAAGACATCGAAGTCGATCCCCAGGTCCTTGCTAGATGCGTTAAGCTGTATGTTAATGAAAATTTGGGGCAGATCAGATCTCCGGCGGTGAGACAAAATAGACAGCAATATCACTGGACTAAGCCACCCGCTGACATACTAAAATTGAACTGGGATCCTTCTATTCTGATACTGGGACAGGGAGCTGGGGTATTCTAATCAGGGACAGCAACGGTGATCTAGTATTGTCAGGAAGAAGACGAGTGGATCATGTTCTCAGCCCTTTTCATGCCGATATTATTGCCTACCTCCAATGCATTCAAAACAGTAGTGAACCTTGGCATTGGACGAAGTCTGGTAGAGTCTGATGCACAAGAAGCTATGGAGGTGATTAAATCAGGTGATTATGACAAGAAACAATGGTGCCCAATGCATCGGTGATTCCGAAGGTGATTTAAATTCAATTGTGATGCCAAGAAACAATGGAGCCCAACGCCCCCAACCTAACCAGGGGAAGGCAAGCTGATTTGTCTTCGCTTCGATTCATACGCAACGTGATTTGTCAAGAGCTACTACCACACACGAATCCCATGTTCCTATCGCAAGCAGCACACATCGATTATATTCGAGGACGAGGCCGGCAGAGGCCAGGGATTGCGCACGAGACACATACGTACCAGCTTTCAGCGTCGTGCGGCGCGCGAGTTCTCGTAGCAGGTGAAGCCGACGATGATGGCGACGCCCACCGTGCCCCCAACACCAGCCCCACCCAGAACCCCATTCCGGATGACGGCGTCGGCGCGGCAGAGGCGAGTTCTCGTAGCAGGTGAAGCCGACGATGATGGCGACGCCCACCGTGCCCCCAACACCAGCCCCGCCCAGAATTCCATTCTGCTCCTTCTCGCTGAGGGATGACGGCGTCGGCGCGGCAGAAGCGGGTCACCACGCCGGCGTCGTGCCTAATGATGTATCCATGTAGCACCTCCCTATGGTCCACCGCCACAACACCGCAGTCTCACCATCCCACTGCCACCGCTGCCCGTCGCTGGTGAGCTAGGGTTTCACAAGAGCTCAGATCTAGTAGGAGGAGGAGGAGTATTTGCTGCTGCTGGTGGTGGAGGTGGAGGCCCATCTCACCATGACCGCCTCTGCCATGGACACCGGTTGACGGGTGACGCGGGCGGCGAGATCTTGAGGGAGGAACCGCGTGCAAAAGCTAGCGCGATGCGTGGGCTCGACGAGAGATCAATGGAGGAGGGGACGGGGAGGTGGGCGCGGGGCGCAGGCTCACCGGAGGAGAAGCTCGCCGGGATCTCGATTGAGAGAGAGAGAGCAGTGGGCAGAGGACGCCTGCGTGTGTGTGGCTGTGAATGATTTCCGTTTCTGAGTGTGTGGAGGGCGACCCTGCGTGCGGAGGGAAGGAGCGGATGCTGATGGACGCGTGCAGTCCGGAAGACAAACGGCTGCACAACTAGAAATAAGACAATCGGCCCAATCACCAATTTTACCGAGACGTCCCCACCGGCAGAGGAACATAGACCCTCCCACCCTATATAGCCCCCTAGTCCTCCGTCCGTCCGGTCCATAGCCCCACCACCATCCGGCCCCACCTCGCAGTCCAAATCCCCTTCCTCCGATTTCCAAGCAAAATGTCTTCCTCCTCCGGACTCGTCCTGTACAACCTCGTCCCCGCCCCCAAACCCTAAACCCTCCTCCCGCACCACACGCCCCCGCCGCAGCCGTCGCGGCCGAGGCGCCGTCGGGTGCTTCCGCCCTCCGCGGCAAGGTCCGCCGCCCGGTGGGGTCCTCCTCCGCCGACCGCCACACCAAGGTCGCCGGCCGCGGCAGCCGGGTCCGCATGCCGGCCATGGTGGCGGCGCGCGTCTTCCAGCTCACGCGTGAGCTCGGGCACCGCAGCGACGGGGAGACCATCGAGTGGTTGCTCCGCCAGGCCGAGCCCTCCATAATCGCCGCCACCGGTACAGGCGTCACCACCGAGCAGGCGCCCCCGGCTCTTGTCCCCGTCTCCTACGTCGCGGCCACCCCGTCCATGATGCCTGTCCCGTACTACAACGCCTTCCTCATGCAACTTCCCACCGCCGCAGAGTCCCCTGCCGCCGCCTCTGCGTCCATCTCTGGCACGGCTGCGGAGGAGAATAATAACTAGGCTAGGTGGGTGGGAGAGGATTATCAAATGGGAGTTACTATGATTAGGGATCTAAGGTTAGTTAGTTTGTAGCTAGCTCAGGGTTTATTATGTGTGCTATGTGGTCATGGTCTACAGCTCAATCGGTAACTTATTACCTTGGGAAGGATTGAGGGTGATTTAGGTAGTAGCAAAACTGATTTGAGAGGGTAACAACAGAAGAGGGGATGCCCATCTTTCTAAGTGACTGTTGGAGTTCGGCTGATGTTGCAAACAAAGTCTAATTAATCTCTTGTGAATCGTTTAGTGCTGCTGATTTCTATATCTTGGTGCTTCAGTTATGGTGTGATTGCTCTTTTCTCGCTGTCACGCAGTGTGTATGTACGTTGTTGAACAATTGTCCCTTAGTTACCAACTGGATTTAGTTACACAGCATAGGAATTCGCCATGATTGGTTCATGCTGTACCGATGGCCAGGTGGTAACTTAAGCCAAAGTTATCTTTCTACTTGCTTTCCTGATGTTTTTGTCTGTTTCTGCGTTTTCTGAGTTCTGCTAGAAAGAAAGAGATATAGATATGGTTAGTTTGCTTTTGCTTTGGTTGCAAGGCCATCTTTGTTTCATGGTCGTATTTTGTAGCACCTGGCAAAAGAGTGATACTCACGGAAAATGCGTGTTTGCACGCATAATTAACTTGCTTGGATGTCAGGTCAAATGCCTGTATGCTTGTCTTGTAAGGAGGAATCTTCTGCACAATCAGGTACCAACTAATGAGTGTCTATTTGATACAAGTATTCTGTTAGCTATTTACATTTACCCTGCATTTTTGTCACATATGTACATGCCAGGAAGAGGTTTTTGCTGTCATGATTTTACTTTCTGCAGTTTGACCATATACCAGCTCTGCACGAGGTGTGCCCTGAAGATCCAGCTAGTATTTTGATGTGAAAACTTGTGCAGCTTTGTATGATTTGAACTTGCCAATACATCTCTAGATATATTCAGGTACGGACGATTCTACTATGCTCCTTTGAGAACTGCTTTCTAATGCTGTGGTGCATGAACTTGCTAATTTTGGCACATCTTTGGAAGTTTTCCTGTCACCTGCCACCTGCCAGACAGCAATTTGTATAGCTTCCATATTATTGAGACAGTACTTTCCAAATAAAGAAACTAGTTTGTTGACTTTGTTGACCTGATCTTTGTATGGTGTTACCACAGCTGTCATGATGCAGCAGCCAAAAGCTCTTTCTTGGCTGTGATGCCATGCATGATATATCTTAGAATTTAGATGTTTTATTAGTATGACACTTTGGCATTCCCCTCCTTTCAAATATGTGGCTTGTATGGATTTTTCCCTAGCATTATTTTGCATGTAAAATTTTCATAGGCTCAACTTCGAGTTCACATGTTATGGTTGCCATGGTTCTAGAGTTGTTTTCATATCGTATTATCGTTCCTAGTCGTAAGACCACCGATAAGGACGAGTCGTCCTTATCGGATGATTAATCGGTCTGGTCGGCTGATCGGACAAATTTATCGTCCTGATGCCTGATGACCTTATCGACCTTGTATATACTAATACATATATGATGTAAATATATGTGATTTGGCCACTTACCTGTAATTGCAGCTTGCTGATGCCTGATTGTGTGTGCTTGCTGCTGACTTGTTGCTGAATCTGAAATTACAAAGAAAAAACATAAGTTACATAACCATTTAAACATGCAAAATAGCAGAAAAAACAAGAGTGCAAAGAAAAAACAATATATAAAGAGTAGTAGGCAGTAGATCAAGGCAATCATCACAGTTCAACAATCATCACATCACAGGTTCACAGTGCACACACACACACTGTGGGCACTGGGCAGTACATAATACATAACATAATTAAACAAATAAACAAGTCCTTGGATATGAAATGGAAATAGTTCTTCCACTGATCCATAGAACCAGCCATCTAGAGAAGTAAATCTGCGTCCACATTGAATTCTTCATTTCCAGCAGTTGGTGCAGGTCCGCTTGAGTCTTCCTCCTCCCCTCCCTGGTCCTCCTCCATTTCTTCATCTGATTCAACTGCTCCACTTGCAGGTTGCACCTGTTCTAGTGCTAGTGCATCTGTGCTTCCTCTTCTTCATGTTGATGAGCTCTGATTTCAGTTGTCTTCCTTTTCTTACCCCTTGCCCCTGCACCCCTCGCATATGTGCGGGCCATAGAAGTCCTGGCACGAGCAGCAGCTTCTCTAATAGGCCGGCCTCTAAGCTGATCGGTTGCACCAACAGCTTGGTCAACAGCAGCCCAGAGAGCTGGGTTGGAGTTGATGTCTACCCACTCATTTTCCCACTGAAACTCTTCGAGCAGCAATGGGTTGGATCTCTTGCCTTTAGAACCGAGCTCACGAATTTTCTGAAACCTGAATGCCATCCTACGGTTGTAGCTCACAAAGACCAACTTATTCAACCTAGCGTGCTCCAGACGGTTCCTCTTTTTAGTATGCACCTGCTGCCATAGAATTATAGAAAATAGGAGCAACAAACATTAGATGGCTGCAACATATAAGAATGCATTAGTATGCACCTACAGCCATAGGAAAGTGGAGCGGGAGCTGGAAAGTGGAGGGCAGGGTTCTCGGTCACTCCCTCACTCACTAGTCACTCACTCACTCTTTCTCTTACCCTAGTGGGCCACCGGGCCTTAGGCTGAGTTCCTGGAATCCTAAGGCCTTGTTTAGATGGCTAAATTTTAGCAAAAGTGACTTTTTTCGACTCCTGTAGCACACTGTAGAAGACGTTTCTTGTTTGTTTGTGGTAAACATTGTCTAATTATGGACTAACTAGGCTCAAAAGATTAGATCTCGTGATCTACAACAAAACTGTGTAATTAGTTATTTTTTTTACCTACATTTACTGCTCTGAACATATGTCTTTTGGTGTATTTAATGTGATGTGATGGAGAGAGAGTCTAAAAATTTGCAATTTTTGGCAAATTTTCAGCCAACTAAACGTGGCCTAAGTTCCTAACATACCAGCCCAACTTATCGTCCGGCTTAACTTATCGGACGATAACTAATCGGACGACTAATCGTTCTGATTGAACAAAACTGATTGAACGGCCTTATCAAGCACGCAGTTACGATATGGACGATTAATCGCGATTAATCGCAACTTATCGGACGATATGAAAACAGGACATTAACCATTATTGTATAATGTTGTTATTTTATATTATTATTATGTTTACCATAGAGTTATGAGTTCTACTCAAAGGTGGTATGTGATGAGGGATTGATGATGGTGGGTTGGAAAACTACCATTTTGCTTCTTTCAAATCTGAATGAGTGCTGGAAATGGAGCTTTGGCTGCAATTTTTCTTCTGGATGGGCTTGAGCAGCTTAGTTATATGTGCTATATGGTTGTATTTTGTTGCATCTGAGAAAGGGTAGCATTAATGGAAAATGGTTGTTTGCATAATTACTTTGTTTCTTTGAATGTCAGGTCAAATGCCTATACGTCTCTTTAAAAGAGGAAACTTTACATAAATATCGGCACATTGGACAAATGGGTGTCTTTTCACTGTAAGTATGCTACCATCCTCCAGCTGCTTTTATTGGGGTCATGTCAATCAATGTTTTTAAGGCGATAAAGCGAGGTGTGGCGATCAACTACTTCCTTACGCTTAAGCGAGCAAAGCGTAAGGCGAGGCGACGCCTTAAGAAATTAATTAAATTAAAAATAGCAGCTTATATCAGATGAAGAAAAAAAAAAAAAAAAAAAAAAAAAAGGAAAAGAATGAACCCCCGACTATTAAGTGGCCTCTCCCAGCCCACTAAGCAGCCCATATGCTCCTGCCCCTCCTAACGTGTGGCTTTCATAGACCCGATCCCCTTCAGCGCCGCCGTTCTAACTTCTACTCTGCAGTCGGCACGAGCATGACGGCGCGAGTCGCTGCTGTGCTTCCCTCCGCCCCTCTCCGGATGCCCTGCTCCTCCTCCCTCGGATGAGCTGCTCTGCTCTTCCCTCGGCCCCTCTCTGCTTCCCCTTCCTCTCTCTCCTCTGCTTTCTCGCGCGGATGGGGGAGGACCCTTCCTCAATCACCTCTGTTTCCCGCGGATGGAGGAGGACCAGAGCAGGCGGCGGGGAAACAGCAGCCCGCCGGCGGCTGCTCCTCGCGCGGATGGGGAAGACGGGAGGGGGAATCGGAGCCTATTCTTGAGGCGGAGGCTTGGCGGCAGCAACTTCTCTCCTGCAGCGCGGGCGGACGCGTTCTCGCGGGCGAGCAGAGGTCCGTATGTCGCCCGCCTTGCTCGATCTGGAATGAATCGGACGCCAAACCGACGTTTTTCGGACGCCACGCTCCTAAGGCGGACGCCATATGGGGCTAAGGTGAGTCGTCTGCCAAAACGTCCTGCCTGGAGCGCCTTGGCGCTTAGGCGACGCCAAAGCGACGCCTTGAAAACCTTGTCAATTACATGCACAACTGAAAGTATTACTGTGTAAAGATTGTGCCACTTCCGGAATTTGGCTGTATAATAATAGCTGTGCCCTGAAGATCGACTAGTATCTTGAGTTCTTGACATAAATACTTGTGCAGCTTAATGTGTTTTTGACTCACCAAAATGTCTTTATAATATTCTGGTATGGATGATTTGATGTTATGTCTAGTTATGGTCCTTTTGGGGGGCTGACATGTACAGTGCTGCTGAACTCGGTATTTTTTAATCCTTTCTTTGGAACCTCTGGGCCTGTTTATATTATCTAAAAGATCTTTTTCCAGAGTTTGTCAGTTGCCTGGCTGTTAATGATCTGTCCAACTTGTCATATACTCATATTAGTGAAACAATAATTTTAGAATAAAAATATCAATTTTGACTTGATAGGGCAACATATCCCAAAGAACCTAAGCCATAACCTAGACTATCAGCCTCCTTATACTATTAGTTTTGGTACCATTATTAGTATCGCCATTACCTTCTCTGGTGGCTCTTGTTCTGTTTCATTTTGAGCTTTACTGGTTATCTGGTTATGCTCAGGACTAAAAGATGCCTTGAGTTCTTTTTTATTAAAGTGAAAGATTCCTTGAGTTATGAGTGGCGTTACCTACCAGCGGTACCAACACGCCCATGGCTAGGCAACAGGCCCAAATTATCCTTTGATTGGTTTATTTACCAAATAGTTCCCATAAAAATAGGAGATGAGATCCTAGATTGGTGTGTATTAGGAAGGGATAAATATCCCTAAACATTTGTTCAGAAAATCAAGCAAAGCAACAATTCTGTCGCTTATCTTCCTCCCTGTGTGTCTCTCTCACTCTCGCTTCCTCACGTGTGCTCTCACGGTGCCCACTGCCCAGTCACCGCTGGGGGTTCAAGCCCGGTCTCATACCTCTCTGCCCTCTGCCTTCCGCAATTGCCATAGGATCCTCAATCCTACCACCTTGTTTTGTTTATTGTTGTAAATCTGATTGTCATGTGGTATTATGGCACATTATGATTCTGCAGGCAAAGACCGTCTCTTATCTGCAATTCCATGATGAATAACTGAATGTCGTTAAACGTTTGTTCATGGTTCTCGTTAATGTGAAATACTAACAAGGGAATGGATTCGTCATTTTGTATGTGTGATGTGAGCTTGAATGGTCTTTATTCTCAGCTTATTTTTGTGTTTATGAAATTGTAGGTTTGAAAGGATTGTGGAATCAGATGTGTGTTCCTGAAACTTGTGTTTGAATGTGAGGGATCAGGACATCAAAGTTTTGAACGGCGTACCTAAATTGTGTGTCCAATTTGCTGCAATAATTTTCTTTCTTGGGCGTGAAGGTTGAAGCACTTTTCTGCGTACTTCTAGACCATGTGGGTTGAGTTTGCTGGTGCTCTTGATTGGGTTGGCAAAAAGCTTGAGGTTCGAGCTAGGTTTGTTCAAAGGTTGGCACAATTCAGCTCGGCTCGGCCTTTTCGAACACTGAATAAGCCTTGGTCTTGTCTGGATGGATAGGGCTAACTGTTAACATCTCGGTTATTTATTTTGGCCAGTCTCTAGATAGTTAGCTAACGAAACTGGCTAACCTCGTTACTTTGGGTTAATTTTTAGCTCTAGAAAATATCTAGACCTAGTTGATGGAAACGTACTCTTGATTTTAGCTTGTTTCAACAAGCCAGGTGTGTGAGTTGCTAGTGAAATGCTCGATTGGCCAATCAGGCTTCATAATATAAAACTCCATTTCTGTTAGATCTGTTGTATCATACCAACCAAGACAGACATGTCATTTAATTTAACTAAAAAATTGTAGAGTTCATTTTAAGTTTCGAAACACTTATATCTTCTAATATGTTATTCTTTTTTGTCTACAAAAATGCTACCGTGAATCGTTATTTTATATATAGTTATTATCATTACATCTACGGCTTGCCCTTAATATGATGATTTTGGAGAAGCAGCTTTACTTCTAATTTTTTTAGCCAAACACTTTAGCTCTAGATCCACAAATATATGGATCTGGCTCTTAAATCTACAAAATATGTGGACCTTCTCAACGGCTATTCTGAAAACCCCTATTTCGGAACGTCCTGAATAGACACCTAAAATTAGTACTGGTTCATTTCGGTTTTGATCCTCTCCAATGCGACCGTCTTACCCCATGTCATGACCCAGTAGATAGGGGGCGGAAGGATAGGCCCACGAGGCCCGAGGGGGGGGGGCAAGCGGCACCGCCCGAGGGGAAGCGTAGCGCCGCCTCCGCTCCGGGACTCTTCGGCAACTAATTCGCGAATAAAGGAGGAAATTCACTAGGATTATCTTAGCCTTTTGGTGTGCAAGGGAATATTCCATCTATAAGGAAGACCCTTATTAGAAAAATAAATAGGATTTGCTTGTAAAAAGGTATTCCAATCTATAAGAAAACCTTTTAGAGAGATTGCTTGCGATACAAGTCCAACTAGCCGGGCTATAAAAAGTAAGGGGTATGTAATCTTTCGGGTAACAAGCAATAAAGAAAATTTATCCCTCATCTCCCCTCGCTCTTCCCACCGCCTGCCGCCCCCGCCGTAGCCGCCCCCGCCTGCCGCGCATCACGCCGCCGCCCGAGGGCCGCCCGCACCGCCAACACCACCACCACCACCGCGCCGCCACCATCCCCACCGCCGCCAACACCGGGGCGCGCGGGCCACGTGTCACGCTAGATCGATTTGGTCTATGAAATTTTTGGTATCCCGGAGGCCACTACTATCCACCCACCACCATGGACGCCGAGACGAAGAAGATGTTGACCGACTTGGGGAACCGGTTCTCGGCTTCACCGCCGACCGGACACGCTCACCGATCAAGTTCTTTGCTGTCCTCGGCACGCACCGATCCGAAGGCGACAAGACGTCAAGCACGATTGCGGGGAGGCCGAGGCGCCTTCATCAAGGCACGCACGGACGACAAGCAAAGACGCCAACGACCACGCCACAGCAGCCGATCCGAGACGATCTTTGGCCGGCTACCCGTAGGCCGGCCCGCGCTAGGAGGGGCGCCGGCACCAGGCGCATCGCCCCCCCCCCCAGCCAGACACCTTCCCAGGCCTCGCACCCCGTCACGCACAAGTTGTCCTTCCCGACATACGACGGCAAGGGACGATCCTTACCATGGCTGAACGGCTGCGAGCAATTTTTCGAGGGGGACAAGGTACGCCATGACCATTGAGAACAAGTCCGTACGCCTCATATCATCACACGGGAGGAGCACAATAGTGGTACATGAGGTCGCCCCTGGGAGAGAAGACGTTGGTAGATTGGACGAGCTTCGCCCCAAGACGTCAATGAACGCCGACCAGCTACGAGGCGGAATCCGGCCGAGAGCCGGGCATCGCCGTGGAAGACAGCACCGTGGATGAGTATACGAGCAGCCCCCGGCGCACGTGGTGCGCGCAGACACCTCGGCGACAAGCGCAGGTGAACATCTACACAATTTGGGACCGGGAGAGCCGCTCAAGGCGGATGTTGAGCTGCGGGACCCCAAGGACATGGAGACGGCCATGTCTCGCCAGTAGGCGCGTCTGGCGCCGCCTCGACCATCCTCTACAACTCCGGCAAGCCAGCACAAAGGGGCAAGGCACCGCGCCTCGGTCCACCCCTCGACGGCCGCACTAGTGGCGTCACCCCTATCGTCGGCCCAGAACATCGACTCGGCCGTTTAAACGACCGACAGGAGGAGATGACGTAACGACGGGACAAGGCCGGCCTCGCTTCAATCGCGTGACGAGCCGTTCCACGCGCGGGTCACAAGTGCAAGCACCTCTTCGACATCACGGTCTTCAACGACTACAACGACGACCAGAGGGCGCCACCGACGTCCGACGCCGCCGCTCGCGTGGGCGCCGACCGAGGGTCCTTTTCGGGACCCCAACTCCGCGACGCGTGGTGCACATTCTTTATACCTCATCGGCATCATCTACTTTTTGGGATCGGCGTCGGCATCGCCGCCGATCCTCGGGAGCGACGCACAACTACATCGACCCCCGTGTGGTGACCCCACGGCAGACTACCTTCACACCGGCGGCGCGTGGCCGATCACCGCCGGCACGAGCGCCACCGACATGCCGGCGACCACCGGACTCACGACGTGCCGCTAGTAATCGAGGCCCGGATCTTCGACATCGACGCGCCTATGCCATGCACATGGGCAACGACGCCGACGCCATCCTTAGCATGCCTTACGGCAAGCCCAGGATGAGTGACGGGACTTCGCCACCAATGAGCTCCAATACTACCGCTGACGGCCATCCGACCACGCTCACGTCGGCACCACCCCCGCATACCGACGGGGGCGCCCCCGGACCTGGTCTGCTTAGGTCAGGGATCTTCGACGGGATTCAGACCTTCCTCTCTAGGCTGGGGAAACGTTCAAGGCATTCGACTGCCTTGGACCTCTACGACACGTCGACTGGAGTCTTCGTATAGCTACGACAGGCGACCCTAGAGGACCAGACTGGCGACGGATCACCCTCGATGTCACCACGGGCGCCACCGCTGCACAATCACCCCGATTGGTGGAGGATGACCTCCTCCTCTTTGACGGCCGCTTCTACCTCCCAGCTTCTTCTCCACTACTACCGGACCCAACTGGAGGCCCCCGTCGGGGAGGAGTTCGCGGGTTGATCTAACTTCCTAGCACTGGGCGCCTACACGACCACACCAACGTTAGCAGCGCCGACCGCCATCCTCCTAGGCGGCATCTGGTCGAGGCGCCACCACGTCGGCCTAGCCTGGGTCGTCTTCCTCGACGGCATGGATCACCTCTTCCTCACCATCGACAACATCCACATCAGCTATGATGCAGAGAGGGGCACACATCAGCTATCTCCATCCATGTTCGATGTCGGCTCCTTCATGTACGGTACGATGTTAAATTTGGCTGCTACACCCCCCACTCGCCGCGACATCACCATCTGGCGCCTTCTTCCGCTCTTCGTCAACGCCGCCCAATGAGCGCTTCTTGTTCTGGAGAGCCCGCCGCGACATGGTACACCAGCACCTTGAGGCGGGAGTTCCAAGGGAGCTCTTGCTCGCAGCTCATCGATAGATGGCGTCACAGCAGGGTCGCGCCGTCCACTAGTACATCTACCACGGCTACATCGGGAACCTCCACTACCTCTTGAGTTTGCCCAAAGGGCCGAACCCGGAGAACATGATCCTCGAAAAACCCGGTGCATGGCAAGCTGATCCCGCGGGGTTGAGCTCATCACGCCAGAGCAATGCACCTCTACCCGTGTGTGACCGAATGGACCTTCATCCAGTAGCGAGGACGCGCATACTGACCGAAAGTCGAGACCTCTACCCGGGTTGGCTTGCTTGACTCCTTGATGGTGCCCTCATAGCACTCCTTTAGCTTCTTCCATATGTCATGGGCTCCATGGTGAGTGTCTTGACTTGCTCAAACACTCTATCGTTGAATGCCTCATGAAAAGCACTCACGGCCACATCATTTGCATGCATATTTTTTCTCTTCCATCTATAAGGTTGGCTCATTTGGCTTTGCCACTTCAAACTTGTTTTCGGTGACAACCCACATTTCTCTATTGATTTGCTTGAGGAGAGATTGTCATCTTCAACTTCCAATGCCCAAAGTTGGTGCCATAAAAGGGTGGCGGTTTGTAATTTTTTGTTGACATGGAAAGTAGCCATTTTCTTATCATCTTGGATGTTAAGCCACTTAAATACGGTGCCTCGGCTCCGATACCACTTGAAAGGTCCTAATGGCTAGAGGGGGGATGAATAGCCTATTAAAAATTCTTGCAACAACACTAAGCACCGGATTAGTAAATAAGATGGCGAAGCTATTAAGCAATGCAACAAGCTATCTAGGCAAGCCACAAGTCAATTCTATTGTCTCTAATCCACTCAAAGACTATGTCGCTAGTTTACTCCTAGGTGAACAAGCAATTCTAACTAGATTACAACTAGGAGCTAACAAGACTAAGCAACCTAACACACTACTCAAGCTAACAAGCTAAGCACCCTAGCAAGATATACTACCAAGAAAATGCAAAGAGGTGCTCGAATACAATACCACCGTTGTCGAGTAGAGGTTGTGGCCAATCACCGTGTACAAGAAATCTCCAACGAGCACAACAAGGTTGACACGATGATTTTTCACCGAGGTTCACGTGCTTTTTGCCGACACGCTAGTCCCCGTTTGTGGCGACACACTCACTTGATGTATGCTGTTTAATGGCCGGTGCCAAAACCCCTATGGGCGCTCAAGCAAACGATCACAAGAGAGGGTCCAACAAGCCACGAGCAATCCACTAGTGCTCCTTTTTCGCGAATCTCCGCGGGGTAAGGAACGACCCCCTCACAATCACCACCGGTGTGGCCTCAAACAAACTCCACTTGAGCTCAACACCGCCTCTTGCTCCAAGCCGCTAGGGCAGGGTAAATTCCCAAGAAAACAAGAATCCCGCGGCTTCTCCAAGGATGAAGTGCCTCTAGATGCAACCGATGATGCAATGCACTTCTATCACTCTCAATCTCACCAAGAATCCGAGTTAGTGGTGAAGAGATGAGTGGAGAGGAGTATCAAATGCTCATTAGCAAGTTGGAAGCTTCAAATGTGCAAGAGAGAGCCTAAGGAACCGACCAACCAAGTATATATAGGGCTCCTCTCGAAATGGAGCCGTTGCTCTAAAAATTTGCTCTCGCAAGACGGATCGGACCGACCCGGAACCACCGGCCGGGTCCGATCGATGGGGTCCCGGTCGGTGCTTCCGGTCGCTACCGGCAAGGGTCGTGCCCACGGTGGTGCCCCTCCTCCCGCGTCCGGTCACCGGTTCCGTTCGACACCGGAAGCATCCGGTCCAGTGGTCCGGTCACCGCGTCCGGCAAAAACCCGCTGCGAAAAACAATACAGGGGGCTCGCGCGACGCCCGACCGACATCCCCCGGTGAAGACGCGTCCGGCCGCACCGGCGTCGCGTCCGGCCGCCCCGACAACTGCTTCTCCATCTTTTTCTTTGCTCTTTGCTTCAAACTTGCTTCGCCTCTTGCCGTAGGTTGCCAACACGTCCAAGATGACCACGTTATCACCAATGTTAGCACGTCGATAAGTTAGGTAAGATCGGGTTAGTGCTCTCATGTCCTAAATGCAATATGCAAGTCAATTGGACCTAGAAGCACTTCACCAAAGGATTGTCGCGGCATCCCCTCTTGATAGTCGGCTATCTATCCTATAATGTGATCACACGCTCTATCGTGTCTTGATCACCGAAAGGAAAACCCTATCAAGATACCTTTGCCTTGATCTCCGGGTTTCTCTCAAGCCCGATCACCGAGCTTGACGATCCATCAAGTCCACCGACATTGTCCATGTTCATGATCATCATGCTCCTTGTCGTCCACCTAATCCTTTCTTAAGTCACACACTTAGAGCAAAGGATTAGTCCACAAGTGTGTCATCAATTTCCAAAACCAAACATGAGATTTCAATCTCCCCTTTTTGGTAATTGATGACAACCAACTCACAAAGATTTAAAATAAAATTCAATTGAGCTTGAATTGCTTGCCCATAGAGTTTTGATCATGAATCAAGAGATGGACAATCATTTCAAGGTTCGGTTTTGGTAGTAGTAGCTCCCCCTACATATGTGCTTCCATATGTTTGGATCAAGTTGGCACATATGTAAAGATAGAAACCTTTGGGGAGAGATACTAATACCAAAAGAGATGCTAAGGTTCTAGAAATTGGACCTTTGAAGCGTGAAACCATCGTAGTCCTTAGCATCATGTATCTAGACATTCATCAAAAACTCAACATACCCCATAAGATCAACATTATAGGCTAAAATGTGAGCTTTGTCTAGATACATCCTATGCATGCTAGTTGGTCACTACACCAATCAATTTTTCAAAAACTAGCATACACCAAGCAATCATGTATATTGAATTTAGATTGCCAATGCAACATCATATTATGATCATGCACATACAAATGCACAAATAGTCTATGAGCTTGCTCCCCCTATTTGTGTGATCCTTTTCAACATCTTTGTGACTTATTTCTCCCCTTTGTCAACAATCACCAAAAAGGTGTAAATGAGAGAAATCAAGTCAATCAAAGTATCACATGTGGTCTCATCTAGATCACTTGCCTTTCCATGTATTCAAGTTTGAACCAAGAACAAGCTTTTTCACACCTCGTATAAATATAAGGGTTATCTTGCACCATGTTAGAATACACATCAATAGCGCATTTTCTAGAGTTGACACTAGGATTGCAAGCACATAAACATGTCATATGCCACCACTAGTTCATAGAACCAATCAAAGCAATAGTGGTGCCACACATACATTGAAAATATTTTATTTTCCATGAATGAGCCTATTAAGCATGCATGATGTCTAGATGCACTAACAAGTCCTTAGCATACATGAATGCCATGACGATAACTTTTACCTTGGGGTTTGTCGAAGGAGAGGCATGTCATATAAGTGGGGTGCATCAACTCAAGTTGGAGAAGTCAATAATGTTCAATTCTCCCTTTAGCATGCAAAACCTTTTCTCATCAAGTGGCTTGGTGAATATGTCGGCTAGTTGATCTTGGTGCCAATGCCCATGATACAAATGTCACCCTTTTGTTGATGATCTCTTATGAAGTGGTGCCTTATATCAATGTGCTTTGTTCTTGGATGTTGAACCGGATTTTGAGTCATCTTCCTTGCACTTTTATTGTCACAATACAATGGAACTTTGTCAAATTGGAATCCAAAATCCTTCAATGTTGACCTCATCCAAAGCAATTGAGTGCAACAACTTCCCGCACTAATGTATTCGGCTTCGGTGGTTGAAAAAGCAACACTATTTTGCTTCTTTGAAGACCATGAAACTAGTGACCTTCCAAGAAATTGACATGTGCCACTTGTGCTCATTCTATTGATCTTGCACTCTCCATAGTCGGAATCCGAATATCCAATCAAATCAAACTTGGATCCCTTTGGATACCATAGTCCAACATCTTGTGTGCCCTTCAAGTACCTCATAATTCTCTTTGTTGCTTTGAGGTGACTTTCTCTTGGATCGGATTGATATCTAGCACACATGCCCACACTAAATGCTATGTCCGGTCTTGATGCGGTTGCATAGAGCAAACTATCAATCATAGACCTATACTTCTTTTGCTCAACCATGTTGCCACTTGGATCGGGGTCTAGGCTTCCATTGGTTGCCATTGGTGTGAACATTGACTTGGCATCTTGAAGATCAAACTTCTTGATCATATCCTTGATGTATTTGCCTTGACTAATGAATGTGCCATTCTTCAATTGCTTGATTTGAAGTCCAAGGAAGAATGTGAGTTCTCCAAGCATTGACATCTCAAACTCATTGGCCATCATTTTTGTAAACTCTTCACAAAATTCTTGGTTGGTTGACCCAAAGATAATGTCATCAACATATATTTGCAACACAAACAAGTCTTTGCCAATCTTCTTGGTGAAGAGAGTGGTGTCCACCTTGCCCATCTTGAACCCTTTAGAGAGGAGAAAATCTCTTAACCTCTCATACCATGCTCTTGGTGCTTGCTTCAAGCCATACAATGCTTTCTTCAACTTGTAGACATGGTTGGGATACTTCTCATCTTCAAAGCCCGGGGGTTGCTCCACATATACCAACTCATTGATGAAGCCATTCAAGAATGCACTTTTCACATCCATTTGATAGAGCTTGATGTCATGAGCTCATGCATAAGCAAGCAAGATTCTAATTGCTTCAAGTCTAGCAACCGGTGCATAGGTCTCTCCAAAGTCAAGACCCTCTACTTGAGTATACCCTTGAGCTACTAGCCTTGCCTTGTTTCTCACAACAATTCCATCTTGATCTTGCTTGTTCTTGAAGACCCACTTGGTTCCAATCACATTATAGTCCCTTGGCCTTTCCACCAATTCCCATACATCATTCCTCTTGAAGTTGTTCAACTCTTCGTGCATGGCATTGATCCAATCTTCCTTCTTGAGTGCATTTTTAATGTTCTCCGGTTCTTCTTGTGCTACAAAGGCATGGTGAGCACAAAAAGATGCTAATCTTCTTCTAGTAACCACTCCACTATTGATGTCACCGACAATTTGATCAATTGGGTGGTCTCTTGCTATGTTGGAAGGTTGCATCACTTGCACTTGATGACTAGGATGAGTGGATGGACTTGCTTGTTGCTCTTGATCTTGATCTTCACCTTGCGTGCCACTAGTGCTAGCCTCATTTGTATCAAACTCAACCATAGCGGTAGGCAATGGAGTATCATCATCATCATCAACTTGCCTAGGCCGAATGTCACCAATATCCATTGTCCTCATTGCATTTTCCAAATTGGAGCCACTCACATCATCATGATTTTTAACTTCATTTTGAGAGCCTTGGGTTTCATCAAATTCAACATCATGAACCTCTTCTAGTTTGCCACTACCCAAGTTTCATACTCTATATGCTTTGCTTGTGGTTGAATATCCAACAAGGAATCCTTCATCATATTTCTTGTCAAATTTGCCCAATCTTGTGCCTTTCTTGAGAATGTAGCATTTGCGTCCAAAGACTCTAAAGTATCCAATGTTGGGCTTCCTTCCATTGAGTAACTCATATGGTGTCTTGCCAAGCATCCCATGGCAATAGAGACGGTTGCTACAATAGCAAGCCGTGTTGATTGCTTCGGCCCAAAAGGAATGGCTAATATTGTACTCACTAAGCATAGATCTTGCCATTTCAATCAAGGTTCTATTCTTTCTCTCAACTACACCATTGGATTGAGGAGTGTAGGTTGGTGAGAATTGATGTCCAATTTCAAGCTCATCACACAACTCTTTAATTCTTGTATTCTTGAATTCACTTCCATTGTCACTCCTAATCTTCTTGATGGGTGTCTCAAACTCATTTTGAACCCTCTTGACAAATGTCTTGAAAAGCTCAAGCACATCATTCTTGTCATGTAAGAAGAACACCCATGTGTATCTAGTGTAGTCATCAACTATGACAAAACCATACTTGTTGCCTCCAATGCTAGAGTATGATGTTGGCCCAAACAAGTCTATGTGTAGCAACTCAAATGCCTTGCTTGTACTCATTGTGCTCTTGGTTGGATGTGCATTGCCATGTTGCTTGCCGGCTTGACATGCTCCACAAGGTTTGTCCTTCTCAAACTTCACATCATTCAAGCCTCTAACCAAGTCATGCTTCACTAACTTGTTCAATTGCTTCATTCCAACATGACCAAGCCTTCTATGCTACAACCACCCTTTGCTAACCTTTGAGAGTAAACATGTTGTCAACTTGGCTTCTTTTGAGTTGAAGTCAACAAGGTAGAGATCACCATATCTAAATCCCTTGAAGATCATGTTTGCACCATCACCACTAACCACTTCAACTTCTTGACTTGTGAATATGCATTTGTACCCATGGTCACAAAGTTGAGAGACCAACAAGAGGTTGTAATCAAGATGATCAACTAGCAACACCTTTGACAAGCTTTTCTCTTGAGTGATAGCAATCTTGCCTAGCCCCAACACATTGCCTTTCTTGTCATTGCCAAATGTGATTGACTCATACTCATCAATGCCCTTGATGCTAATAGACTTGAACATATTAGAATCCCCGGTCATGTGTTGAGTGCACCCACTATCCATTATCCAATGCTCTCCTCCGGCACGGTAATTGACCTACAAAATAAGATCAATTCTTCTTAGGTACCCAATGTTGCTTGGGTCCTTCAAGGTTAGTCACCAAGGCCTTTGGTACCTAAATGGCTTTCTTCTTTGAGCCCATCCATGGTGTACCAATGTACCTAGCACGAACACCATTGTTCTTCTTCACAAGCATATATGAATTATCAAGCTTGATGGAAGAAACATTGGTCCTCTTGTTCATGCACTTGTGCTCTAAGTGACCAACTTGCTTGCAAGCTTTGCAATAGCTACCATTGTTCTTCACAAAACGAGTCTTGTGAGTCACATAGGCGGCCTTGCCTTTCTTGGGGATATAGCCTAAGCCCTCCTTGTATAAGGATGCCCTTTGGCTACCCAAGCACATAAGCAAGCGGTCCTCACCACCATAGGCCTTAGCCAAGGTGTGATTGAGCTCTTTTACTTCCTTCTTTAAACAAGCATTCTCATAAATAAGCATAGGGTTGTCATTATCCTCACTAGAGATGGATGTGCTAGTGATAGAGCTAGTGGAGGTCTCACACTTGGGGGTTGATTCATCAATAAGAATGTCACACATGATGCTTGCATTGGATGTATCAACATTTTCAACAACTAAGCACAACTTGTGCTCATCAAGTAGAGAGGAATGAGCTTTCTCAAACTTAGAATGAGATTTCTCAAGCTTCTTATGGTCTACCTCTAGACTCTCATAAGATGCCCGAAGCTCATCAAGCTCTTGCTTATGGCTCTTTGTTTCCTTACGCAAGCCCTTGCATTCCTTTCTAATTTGCTTGAACATAACAATGCAATCATCAAGCATGCTTTGCAATTCTTCCCTAGTGGGTGTTTGCTCCTCATCATCACTATCACTATCACTATCATCATCATCATCACTAGTGATGATTGTACCTTGGTGGCCTTAGCCATGAAGCATGAGGAAGGTGTGTCGAAGAGGGAGATCTTGTCATGCATAGCAAGGTGAGCTTGTCCCTTCTTCTTGTTCTTCTTTTCCTCTTCTTCATCACTTGAGGAGGATGAGCCATCACTATCCCACATAGCCACATGTGACTCATTCTTCTTCTTGGGCTTCTTCTCTTTCTCATTCTTGGCATCATTCTTCTTTCTAGCTTTCTTGATGCCCTTCTCATCATCACTCTCATATGGGCATTCGGCAATCAAGTGACAATCATCATGGCAACGAAAGCATGTCATGTTGCCTTCATTCTTGCCATCCTTGGTCTTCTTCTTGGATGATTGCTTCTTATTGTTCTTGTTGATGTATGTCTTCTTCACATATTTGCCCAATCTTCTCACAAAGAGGGCCAATTGTTCATCAACTTCACTCCCACTAGTAGATGTGCCATCCTCTTCATCACTTGATTCTTTCCTTCTTCTTCTTGCCCTTGGATGATGAGCTAGCCTTAAGGGCCAATCCCTTCTTGTCATCTTTCTTGTCCTCATCCTTGGTCTTTTTGTTGGCCTTGTTGATGAGCTCTTGCTTCTTTGAGTCATCTCTAAAAGAGTCATCGGTCATCACCTCATCAAGCAATTGATTTGGTGTCAAGAGCTTCAAGTTGGTCTTTACTAGCACGGTCTTGAGCATCTCAAATCTTTCCGGTAAGCACCTCAAGAACTTCATGTTGAATGTTGTGTCCTTGATGTCTTCACCGAGTGCATTGAGATCGTTCACCAACACTTGCATGCGGTGAAACATCTCCGGCACACTCTCATCTTCCTCCATCTTGAAGCTATTGAATTGTTCAAACTTGATGTAGGCTTTGGCTTGCTTGACTCCTTCGGTGCCCTCATAGCACTCCTTTAGCTTCTTCCATATGTCATGGGCGATGGTGAGTGTCTTGACTTGCTCAAACACTCTATCGTTGAATGCCTCATGAAAAGCACTCACGGCCACATCATTTGCATATATTTTCTTCTCTTCCACGGCGGTTGGATCATTTGGCTTTGCCACTTCAAACTTGTTTTCGGTGACAACCCACACTTCTCTATTGATTTGCTTGAGGTGTGCGGTCATCTTCAACTTCCAATGCCCAAAGTTGGTGCCATCGAAGGGTGGCGCCTTCTTGGTGTTGTTGACATGGAAAGTAGCCATTTTCTTATCACCGTTGGATGTTAAGCCACTTAAATACGGTGCCTCGGCTCCGATACCACTTGAAAGGTCCTAATGGCTAGAGGGGGGGGGGTGAATAGCCTATTAAAAATTCTTGCAACAACACTAAGCACCGGATTAGTAAATAAGATGGCGAAGCTATTAAGCAATGCAACAAGCTATCTAGGCAAGCCACAAGTCAATTCTATTATCTCTAATCCACTCAAAGACTATGTCGCTAGTTTACTTCTAGGTGAACAAGCAATTCTAACTAGATTACAACTAGGAGCTAACAAGACTAAGCAACCTAACACACTACTCAAGCTAACAAGCTAAGCACCCTAGCAAGATATACTACCAAGAAAATGCAAAGAGGTGCTCGAATACAATACCACCGTTGTCGAGTAGAGGTTGTGGCCAATCACCGTGTACAAGAAATCTCCAACGAGCACAACAAGGTTGACACGATGATTTTTCACCGAGGTTCACGTGCTTGCCGGCACGCTAGTCCCCGTTGTGGCGACACACTCACTTGACGTATGCTAAGCTTAATGGCCGGTGCCAAAACCCCTATGGGCGCTCAAGTAAACGATCACAAGAGAGGGTCCAACAAGCCACGAGCAATCCACTAGTGCTCCTTTCGCGAATCTCCCGCGGGGTAAGGAACGACCCCTCACAATCACCACCGGTGTGGCCTCAAACAAGCTCCACTTGAGCTCAACACCGCCTCTTGCTCCAAGCCGCTAGAGAACCGGGCAAATTCCCAAGAAAACAAGAATCCCGCGGCTTCTCCAAGGATGAAGTGCCTCTAGATGCAACCGATGATGCAATGCACTTCTATCACTCTCAATCTCACCAAGAATCCGAGTTAGTGGTGAAGAGATGAGTGGAGAGGAGTATCAAATGCTCACTAGCAAGTTGGAAGCTTCAAATGTGCAAGAGAGAGCCTAAGGAACCAGCCAACCAAGTATATATAGGGCTCCTCTCGAAATGGAGCCGTTGCTCCAAAAAATTTGCTCTTCACAAGACCGAGGGACGCATTGACCGGAACCACCCGGGTCCGGCCGAGGGTCCGGTCGGTGCTTCCCGGTCGCTACCGACAAGGGTCGGGCCCATACCGGTGCCCCTCCCTCCGGCGTCCGGCCACCGGTTCCGGTCGACACCGGAAGCATCCGGTCCAGGGTCGGTCACGCGTCCGGCAAAAACCCGCCGCAGGGCTCGCCGCGACGACCGATCGGACGCTTTCCGGTGAGTGCGTCGGCCGCACCGGCGTCGCGTCCGGCCGCCCACGGACATTTTGCTTCTCCATCTTTTTCTTTGCTCTTTGCTTCAAACTTGCTTTGCCTCTTGCCGTAGGTTGCCAACACGTCCAAGATGACCACGTTATCATCAATGTTAGCACGTCGATAAGTTAGGGAAGATCGAAGTTAGTGCTCTCATGTCCTAAATGCAATATGCAAGTCAATTGGACCTAGAAGCACTTCACCAAAGGATTGTCACGGCATCCCTCTTGATAGTCGGCTATCTATCCTATAATGTGATCACACGCTCTATCGTGTCTTGATCACCGAAAAAGGAAAACCCTATCAAGATACCTTTGCCTTGATCTCCCGGGTTCCTCTCAAGCCGATCACCGAGCTTGACGATCCATCAAGTCCACCGACATTGTCCATGTTCATGATCATCATGCTCCTTGTCGTCCACCTAATCCTTTCTTAAGTCACACACTTAGAGCAAAGGATTAGTCCACAAGTGTGTCATCAATTTCCAAAACCAAACATGAGATTTCAGCCGCCGCCAACACCACCACCACCACCACCGCGTCGCCACCACCCCCACCGCTGCCAACGCCGGGCGTGCCGCCCTCTACGGTGCGCCGGGGCCACGTGTCACGCCGGATCGACCGTGCGTGACACCCCACCAAGCCGTGGCATGCCGCTGGCCTCTCCCACCTCTGCGTTGGCTTTGGTTATTGCCATGCCATGCCTAGTCGTGGCCACAAGCGAGGAAGATGAAGCTTTCCTATTCATTTCTCCTTTTGATCCTTGTTTTTTTGGTTATTACATATGAGTCCATGTTGGAGATGGAACTCTCCCAAATAGATCTGTGGGAACCTAGGTTCACGGTGGAGTTGCTCTGAATATGTTTTTGCAAATATGGAATTGTCCCAAACAAACATTTAGTTTCTAGATGCGTTTATTTTATTATTAGAAAAAGTTTGTTTTACCTCACTAAACTATTGTCTTGATCTATTTTTTCTTGAACTTTAAACCAGACATCCTACTTCCGTGACTCTTAAAATCATTTAAATTACCTCACCATGGTGATAAGTGGTTTTCAAGGCGAGTTTAAATTTCTAGTTTAAAATCCATTAAATGTATGATAATGTTGTTAAACCATAAAAATATCACTAAACTATTAGAAATGATGAGAAACATATGATGTCTACAGGCTTTCACAATGAAATATTAGATACATCCATCCAACAAGAATGCATCATTCATTTATTACTAAATGCATTCGTGCTGTTAATTGCATATCTTGGTGTTTTTTTTTTTTTGTGGAAAGTTTTCTTGTAGACACTGACTATAGCGTTTTAAGGATTTTTTTCTTTTTCTTTTTTGTCTTTTCATGTAGACCTTTAAAATTGTTATTGATCGGGACAAAAGGTATCTTAAATAGTTTTGAAGATATTTTAAATTTTTGAGACTTTAGAGTATGAAAGATGTTCGGTTTTGGAGTTTGAGGAAAATTAGACTATGGTTTAGAGAGGTAAAATTGATTGTTTCCTATATTTTTTTTCCTATATTTAATGAAAAAAAGAGATATATGGGCAATCTATGGACGGGCCTAGGCTGTTGAACATCGCGGAAGCCCAGTAGGCCAGTACGAAGCCATGTAAAGCCCAAGCGTTGGCCGGTCCAGTACATCAGTCTTCTGTAACGACTAATCAAAATTTACTCTCTCACTCACTCACTCGAGTAGATGAGTACTCTCCCTATCCCAGTTTACTTGTCGTTTTAGATTACAATATTTTGGTGTCTCGATTCACATAGTCAATTGTGTATCTGGACTCCTCCAATGTTCACGTTCACCAAGTCTGAAGCTACAACGACATGAATAAAGGGACATAGGGAGTAATATAAAATGCTCAGTTAAACTCTAGTAACCAAAATTGAATCTTGGAAATGGCGGAAACAATTAAATGACATCTAATTTTCCGTCCTGATATAATTAGGGTATTAATTTAAACACTTCATCGGATTCCATCTGAGTCCTCTCTTTCTTGCATATATACCTGGGGCCGAAGGAGGAGCAATTTTCATATATAACAGCAGCACATCAAGATCCACATAGAATAAATCAGATCTTCTCCATATATCAATAATTTCACTTGCCATGGCGCTGCTCGTGAAGATGGGCATCAATGTCCTGTTGTTCGCTGCTCTTTTCGTCGCCATGGCCATGATCTTCTCATCCTGTACTGCAAAAAACGGTATTGTTAAAACATTTTTTTGCTATAAATTATTATGCATATGCCGTGCTGGCCTTGTTTCTGACAGTGATCGTGTATATATAGGCGATTGCGAACATGTGGTGCCGTGCAATACCACAACATGCTTCGAGTACTGCCAGAAGCACAACTACAAGAACTTCCGGCCGATCTGCACCCCGCCGGGAAAAACAACTACAAGAACTTCCGGCCGATCTGCACCCCGGTTAATAAAATATCCCTCGTGTTGCTGCCGAGGGCGGTGAACGCGGCACTGAGATTAGCTTCCATTTGTTAAGGTTCAGCAATAATAATATAATTTTTGTAACGGCGAGGATTCAATATATTTTGGATATTCCTTCAGGAAAGGAGTATGCTGGCAGATTCAGTAAACTTATGCGTGCCATGATATTAATTGTTCTGTGAAAATCAGTGGCTTTCTGGTCTTTATTTAGCCACTTTCCTATATTTCAGGCGCCTGAAATTTAAGAAGATTTCACGCAACACTTTTTGTCATAGTAACACATTAAATTTTTGTTCTTGTCTAACTATAGAAAATAATTGTTAATTTTTAAATCGTCCTTGTGCCAACACATATAAAATTTGTCCTTGTCTAACTATAGAAAATAATTGTTATTTTTAAATTGTCCTTGTGCCAACACATATAAAATTTGTAAGGTTTGTAGTTTGTTTAACTGGTTTTTATTATTGGAACCGAAAAATTGCAAATTATGTCTACAGAAATTGCAACGAACTAAACCTGCAATTCTAGTATAAAATATGTGCAATAGCCGTCGCCTGAAATAAAACAAAAATTCAGGCACCTGAAATTTAGCAAATCCCTTGTTTAGCACAAGAAACATCAAACATTTATTTTTGAGACGAACCAAGCATGCATTAAACATGGCCCAGGCTCATACAAAAGCAAGATAAGTTGCTTGTTACCCTTAGTCCGGCCCATTTATAACTTTCAGCCCATTGCAACAATTGATGGAGCAATAAACGAATAGTCAGCTAATTCTCAAAAACAAGCAAACAAACGAATAGTCAGCTGAGCTTTTATCTGCCATGGATATGACACCTATTTGGCTCAACAATCTTAATTAATCTGCTAGGTAAATGCCCGTGCGTTTGCAACGAGTGTTTTTTTGACCGAAGTCAGCGAGGGAAACCCCAACCTATTTTTTTTTTTTTTTTAATAATGCAACATGTTTAAATTCGCTCCCATGGGGAGTCGAACCTAGGTCATTTGGGTGCTATTGAGGTGCTCTAACCACTAGGCTAGAGACCCTTTATGCAACGAGTGTTATACCTTTTCTTGGGGCTTTCCTTCAATTTATTTCATGACCTCGTGACATTCCAGACTTCATTCTTATCAAGCATATTTTCATTTTTTTTTCATATTCTCATCAGGGTACTCATTGAGAAATGAAAAAGAAAAAACAGTACACTACAATTAGAGGCCATGGGTTTCATATTTCCTATCAACATACAATGACCTTTGGTTCAAAACCGTTATAACATCATTATAACTAGCAAGCTTGCTATCTTAGTGCCAATAGAAGATAAAGCATACCATGCTTTGGATAGAAGGTTGTAGATGGAGATGGTACCCACATAACATTGTTTGTCTTACTGGAAGAAGAAATGAAGCAAGTAATCGGTCTTTCTAATTTGTCCACCACAGTGGACTAATAGACTATCAAATGCATCCTTGTCCACAACTTACAACTTCCATGTGCAATCAAGAGTTGCTACGATAATTTAAAGTGCTTAATGCAAAACCTATCAATTACATCTTGTTTTCCAACACAGAAAATTGTAGAGAACTTCGATACTTTCTATCAATTCTATACAACTCATTCTTTCTTTATTAGGTGACATTGCAATGGTTGAGGCACCGTCCACAAAATTTCATTTTTTGCTACAATAGGTCCAAGTCCAAATGCTTCTCCAATATAATCATCTCTCTAATTCTCGTCGGACAATAGAGTTTCAAACTTTGTCAATACATTCATCAGCTTCTCGATATTATCTGGCTCAGGAAAAGAAAATACTGTAGCATGAACCTTAAGTAAACTAGGGCACTAAAAAGTAGCCACAAAATAGTGTCAAACTTCTTTTTAAAAGAGTTGATAGAGAATCTAAGTAGCCCAGTCCTACTGCAATGTGCACATGAACCAGCATTAGCACAATCAGTCTAATAGGGAGGCCATGAATTTCAAAGTGCTAGACTGTGATAAGAAGCACTATAGTTCTACAGATTTTGATCTTACAGGAAAAATTTTCTCATACTTCTTGATACCCTATTCTCCTATATTGTTAAGCACAACAACATCACCTGAATAAGGTGAAACCGAGAGCTCTTCTAATCCATAATCATATCAGTCAGACCTAATTCATTGGTGACATAAATCAAAATCTTATGGCTCAAATTCTCTACACACCACCAATAGATCCTTTGAGAGTCACCGACGGAGCCCATATCATCTCCACATTATGTTGGTGCAAGCATAAAATACTTGAGAGAGACAACTATTTTTTCTGAACACAAATTATCTCTATCATGGGGTAACTGAACACAAGCTACATGTTTCCCAACCTACATTGGGAATTTGGAAACAATTAGATTAGTGTCATTTGTGTACTGGAATTACTTAGCAGAACTGAATGTCCCTTGCAACATGATTCTTTATTGAAAAACAAAGTAATGCTCTTGTCTCGTCTAATAAAACCTTTGAGTGTGTATCACAAAAGTGAGTAGTGGAATCATACATATTTGGAATGTTTGGCACCTAGATTATGAAGTGTCAAAATTTTACACCAATTAGTATGATCTATCATTAAATTTTATGGAAGTAAATTTAACATATAATAAGTTGGATTCTACAGTGCATACATACGCCAATCACCCAAAGTATTAGCAAAGGAAATGATGCTCAGTTACATGGTAAACAAAGAAGCTATTACCCACCCAAGGGACTAACAAATTTGCAAAATTTGTTAGGCTGAACAAAGAATCTATTTTTACTACTATAGTAGAAAATTGTCTCTTATGCTACGCAACAAATAAAAGAGAATAAAGAAAGCGATCAACCCTCCTTCTCTTTATCATGTCTCTAGCTCCACCTCTTCCCCTTTTTATAGGGGTGGTAGGCGGGGAGACTCTCTTCATGCTCTAAATGGGACTTATATTTACATAAGTGACATCATGAGTTACATATTGACCCTTTAGAGGCTTGTATTTATAAAATACACCACTAAAAACTATAAATGGAACCAAAATACTATTTGGTGAGACTTAGCCTAGCTAAATGGGCCTAAAACATAATGGAGGGTCCCAAATATAATATACTAGGTGAATTCACTGGGCGTTGATGCGGGTATGCAAAAAATAATTTTAACTGCTAAGAGCAATGCAAAAAGTAATTTCAAGTAATGAACTAATTAAAAAGCGTCATGATGATCTTTGATCTTCAGCTTCATGAAACAAAACACGGTCACTAGCGGTGAAGGATAATAATTGGAGCTTAATGTACAACACAAAATTTTTCAGTTTGCGGCAAGAATAAATTTTGTATGAGTAAGTGATAACCTGCAGATAGATCATTAGATCATTAATTGATGCTTGCATGGCGTGTTAGTGGGGCGTTAGTGGGATGCTTAGGAGGCATGCTTGCATGGTTGAAAGTGTTAATGGGGAGTTAGTGGGATGCTTAGGAGGCATGCTTGCATGTCGAGAGAACTCCTTAGTGGGGTTCTTTATATAGGTGTAGTAGAGTAAGTAATAACCTGCTAGATCATTAATTGAAACTGTTAGCGGGCGTTAGTGGGTCGCTTAGGTAGCATGCTTACATGGTTGAAAGTGTTAATGGGGCGTTAGTGGGATGCTTAGGAGGCATGCTTGCATGTCGAGAGAACTCCTTAGTGGGGGTTCTTTATATAGGTGTAGTAGATTGGATAGTATCGTACCCGTGTGTTGCTACGGGATAATAAAATTTTATAATAAGAACATATAGATCGCACGATAAGATAAAAATAATGTGAAATTAGATACTGATGTTAACGTGACATTTAATCAAAAAAAGTAAAGTTCAATAAATTAACACTATCACAAAGAGCGTCGCGATGCAGACCCTGGAACCAAGTCTCGCCTCGGCTTTCTTTCACACATTTTTCAAATTTCATAGCCATCGTATTCCCAAATTGGAGCACTGACAATACTATAGAAAATTTACTTGTAAGCATTTCTTCCTCACTTACAATCTGTATGTTAGACATTTTATAAAGCCTACACATTGTGTGATACTATACCATTTTATTGCAACTTACAAACATACTTGAATAATCAATGAGATGATGTTGCTCCAAAAAAGCAATGAGATGTTGTCGAAGATCTCCTAGATGAAGCCATTGCAGCGGGCAATTGCCACGGCTAACCCAAAGCTTGCAGGAGCAGAGTAAGAAGGTGTGGCCGCAAGGGATGAAGGTTGTGCCCTTGTTGCGCAACATGCACACACGCAGCAAACGTGCACCATCTCCTCCTCCCTTCCCTCGCCGACGTCCTCCTCGTTGTCACCATTTGTGATAAATTAAGAACAAGGTGCAAGGCAGGTGTACGATGGTGTTCAAACATGGTTAACCTAATCACCATTTGTGATGTCCATCTACAATTAAGCACTTTGATCTGCATCTTTCACCGGACATCCGCTATGAAGCTAGGTCGAAGAATTAATTAATAAAAAGATATAATAAGCAAACGGTGTGCATGAAAATAAAATAAAGATTGCAAATGGCGTACAACAACTTTTTGTTAAGCAACTCAAACATGTGCATAATAGGCTTTTAAACATACAAGTATATTTTGAATATGTGTAATACACTAAGGAGTACACCATCTTTTAAAATGAAAATGAGACTGACCAGGGTTATAAGACAGTAAATAGTAACAATCCAACACCTGCCAAAACACAGTTCAATCAGATGAAAATCATACTTATATTGCATAGCACTAAGGACACAATTCTAGTCATGAAGTTATGATTCCTACACATCAAATATAATGTAGAATAAACCTTTTTGAATAAGCACTTATTGCACCAAGAACAAATGCCCAAATTCATTCAGAAATGCTTTGAGCCAATCCACAGGCAAAGTCAGTTGAAATCTCATGTTTGGTTTTGGAAATTGATGACACACTTGTGGACTAATCCTTTGCTCTAAGTGATGACTATGAGATAGGATTAGAAGGATGACAAGGAGCATGATGATCATGAACATGGACGATGATGGTGGACATGATGGATCGTCAAGCTCGGTGATCGGCTTGAGAGGAACCCGGGAGATCAAGGCAAAGGTATCTTGATAGGGTTTTCCTTTCGGTGATCAAGACACGATAGAGCGTGTGATCACATTATAGGATAGATAGCCGACTATCAAGAGGGAATGCTGCGACAATCCTTTGGTGAAGTGCTTCTAGGTCCAATTGACTTGCATTTACATTTAGGACAATGAGAGCACTAACTTTGATCTTGCCTAACTTATCGACGTGCTAACATTGGTGATAACGTGGTCATCTTGACGTGTTGGCAACCCTTGGCAAGAGGCGAAGCAAGGTTGAAGCAAAGAGCAAAGAAAAAGATGAAGACATGCTGGTTTCAGGGTGACCGGATGCTGGGAAAAGTGACCGGACGCACGCACGGTGGCACCGGTGGTCGGGTCCGCCCGAAATTCCAGAGAGCATGTTTTCCAATTTTCGGCGAGATTCGACCGGACGCATGACCGAACTGGACCGAAGCGGCGGCCGGACGCATGAAGATTCTTTGTCGGCCGTGGGCCTCGATGCTTGTCTGTTGTGTCGGGACTTCGTGGATCGGACTCACGACCGGACTCACCGGTGAGTCCGTCAGTAGCCGATCAATACCCTTGAGAGAGCCCAATTTGAAGGCAACGGCTCTATTTCGAGGGGAGCTCTATATATACTTGGATGGCCGGTTCATTGAGTCTCCTCTTGCACATTTGAAGCTTCCAACTTGCTATTGAGCTTGTGAGACTCCTCTCCACTCATCTCCTCATCACTAACTCGGATTCTTGGTGAGATTGAGAGTGATAGAAGTGCATTGCTTGCATCGGTTGCATCTAGAGGCACTTCATCCTTGGAGAAGCCGCGGGATTCTTGTTTTCTTGGGAATTTGCCCGGTTCCCTAGCGGCTTGGAGCAAGAGGCGGTGTTGAGCTCGATTGGAGCTTGTTCGAGGCCACACCGGTGGTGATTGTGAGGGGTCGTTCCTTACCCCGCGGGAGATTCGCGAAAGGAGCACTAGTGGATTGCTCGTGGCTTGTTGGACCCTCTCTTGTGATCGTTTGCTTGAGCTCCCATAGGGGATTTGGCACCGCCATTGCTTAGCTTACGTCAAGTGAGTGTGTCGTCACAATAGGGACTTAGCATGCCGGCAAGCACGTGAACCTCGGTGAAAAATCATCGTGTCACTTGTTCTTGCTCGTTGGAGATTTCTCGGTGATCGCGGTGATTGGCTACAACCTCTACTCTCCGCGGTGGTATTGTATTCTAGCCTCTTTGCATTACTTTTGCTAGTTTACTTGTGTAGCTTGTGTAGTTTAGTTGCTTAGCTTGCTAGAATTGTTTAGTTCCTAGTTGTTGCTCTAGTTAGAATTACTTGTTCACCTAGGAGTAATCTAGCAACATAGCCCTTGAGTGACCTTAGAGATATTAGAAATATCATCTCTTGTTTGTGGCTTGCATAGATAGCTTGTAAAGACGCTTATTTATTTAGCTCCCCAGCCATCTTATTTACTAATCCAGGGTGCTTAGTGTTGTTGCAAGAATTTTTAATAGGCTATTCACCCCCTCGGCCATTAGTACCTTTCATCAGTCCTGAACAAACAAATAGGATATCGGTCACACATTGATGACACAAGATGTTTCTATGGAAATGCAAGAGCACCTTGCTTGGACATAAGGATCAAATCAATATGAATATTGATTAAAGATGCCCAATCCCTGTTGGCAAAAAAGAGGACACAGATGGTTTAGCAAAAGTTGGTAGCAACAACGGCGTTGTACATTGCAAGTTTGCAATATAATCACAGCACAAGGGAGCTGCAGTGTCACAAACATAAAAAAAAAAAAAAACAGATTCCATATATATTGTGTTATGTCAGTAGACATGTTTAGCTATTAATTAATGGATACAGAATGACTGATGGTTCCCATTATTCTTGATTAGACCAAAAAAAAAAAATGCAACTACATGCCTTTAAAATCACGTAGCTCAGAACGTTGGAAATGAACTCATAGATTTATAGGTGAAACCTACCTTGGTTAGTGCTTATTTCAAAAAAGTCACATATATATATATATGCATAATAGGATATCTGAAGGCCCACTGAGAAGGCTGCAGACCACATAAGTGATAATTGAAAATATGAAATAGAAACAAAGATGCACAAGAACCTTTTTCAACAATAATGCATAATTGATTTGATATGAAAAGGCTAGGCAAAAGGTCTGGCAGTGTCTCCGTCGTGGGATGCTGGAGGTCAGGAGTTCGACTCCTGACTGCCGCACCGGGGCGAGTCCCCAATTTTCGTCTAGGCTGTGCTTGGCTAGCTCCTCTCATATGGCTCCCTAGGTCTTGGATATGGGTACGGTTTGTGTGTGTGTGCGTGCATGTGGTAGTGTGAGTTTGTACTCATGTTCAGATACTACAGCATGTACTTTCGAGGAGCTGAAAAAAAAAAAAAAAAAAAAAAAAAAAACACACACACATCTCAAAAAGAACTTGCTGTAGTCTGTAATGACAAACATAAATAAGTTTTTTTAGAAAAGGAAACATAAATAAATTGTTGTCATGTTGATCTCTAAAAAAGCTAAACAACATGCTGGCTCATTTAATTTCATAAAAAGGGTGGTACTGGAACAAAATGGCCTTTAGGATTCTCGTGCTACTGTGAGAAGCAACGCCCTCAGGATCAAATGCTCCTTTTTCTTAGCTGAAAGGGAACAAAATAATTATTGAATCTGTGGCACCCAAAGAATATGTTATAGAATACAGTTTTAGGACCAAGTTTCAGACAAATACATTGGCAGGGAAATTTTAGAACAATTTTAACTATGGATACTGACTCCAGCTCCTAGTTATTCAGAAACATTTAACTTGAAGTATGGGTATATAGCTACTTTGAACCAACAATAGGACCAATGAAATGGGAACCATTGCTTTAGTTATCTCTTATATATCAATAAAATTTCTGTGGACGTAGACAACTGATCCTTTAGTTTTGCCTTGATTAACAAATCTGAAATGCATATTAGTTCCTCTGGAGCAGATACTGCTTATTAGTTTTGTGACTGTTTCCTGCCCCTACTCTTAATAACACAATAATAACTGAAGCACAATAATAACTGAAGCTCCTTATTACAATTATCTATTCCATCCCTACAAAGTGTCTGCTCCTTACAACTACGATTTCTCTGCCCTACAAATGCTAATTTATTGTTGTATAATAGTAAGAAATTAGAGATTGCAATAACTTGAGGATATGATCCAAATCTGTACACAATGGAATTAATTACCACAGATCATAGCTGTTGTGAAACTACATTAATCTGAAGCAACGAAGCTATCAATTGCAGGCAAAAACATGTGAGCACATAGACTATCTCATCTATGTAGGAGTGAGGGCAACCTGGATATTTTGCTGATGCCTCTCGAAGGAGGGAGTATAGGAGAAGCGCAACGTCACACTGTTCGCGTCAAGGGAAGGAAGATGAGGACGGGGGCACGTCTTTGGTCGATGGCACATGACTACCAAGTCCATGGTGGAGCGACGAAAGCGCGTCCTCTGGTCTGGGCAGTGGCGGAGCTGGCGGATTTTGACGCCTAAGGCCACTTAGTAAACAATTATACCTCTCAATCTCAATGTAGACCACATAATAGCGGCAACCACAATGTAGATTGTTTTTTTTTTTTTTTTTTTGAGGAAAAACCACAATGTAGATTGTTTTTTTTTTTTGATAAATCACAATGTAGATTGTTGATTAGCATTTTAAGCATTTCTATCATTAAATGAACCAGGGTGACTTTTTGGAAAACTGTTGTGGGCTCACATCTCATCTGTGACCCACATGTATTCCTCTGTTTTTGTCTCCTTCCACGGAACCGTACGGACAAGGTAGTGAAGCACCCTCGCGTAGGAGCTGAACGAATGGACTAGTACGCTAATGCAAGGCAAGCTTTGCTTGCTTGCAAGGCAGCAGCACGCGGTAGCAGAGTCCATCAGGCCAGCAGCAGCGGCGCGCGAGTGGCCTTGGGCCAGCAGCAGAGCGAGCAGGAGCACCGCGCGGCCCAGCAGCGCACAAGGCCCAGCGCGGGGTATAAGAAATTTTTGGCCCACGCCCTAAGGCCATGGCAGGTGGCCTTAGGCCCATCTCCGCCCACGGGTCCGGGCGGTTCCTTCTCCCTGTCGGCTCTCTCTCTCTCTCGCCACGGATTAGGCGAGGCGAGGGACGGCGGCGTCGTCGAGGGCCTTCTAAGTGGCCCTTTTGCTTCTCAGCACTCTGTCGACGGGGCTTCTCCTTCTCGGCTCGACCTAGCGGCGGTGACGCGGTTTGGCTGCGGGGAGGGAGGGGAGGTGGCAGCTTGGGCGAGCGCGAACCAGGACGGTCCTTCTCCTTCTTAGCGATCCGTCCGCTGCGGAACGGCGGTGCGAGGGACGGCGGTGCGGCGCGATCATCGGCAACGTCGAAGCTCGCTTCTTGGTGCTCCGTTGGCGGCGGCGGCAAAGACGACAGCGATGCCATCGGGCGAACCATCGTTGTGGACGAAGATTTGAGCAATCATGAGCATGATTGCTTGATTGAGGCCAGATTATGTTGACCGTGATGGGTTTCCCTTTTTACATCCTTTGCGTCGTGTGGGATGGGGTGTTTTCTTTTTTTTTTTCCCCATGATTTTCTCAGTTTGCCAGCGGGGATCGAGGCTACGGGAAAGATTGGATCGTAGGAGGTGGGGTGGAGGCAGAGTTAAAGCGATTGTCGCACAAAAAATAGTCTTACTTTTATACTTTTACTAGTATCACGCCCGTGCGTTGCTACGGGATAGCTAAACGTTTGTATAAAAACACACGTATCGCACAATAAGATAATAATACTGTCGTGGTCGTATACCACGGTCCAAAGAACTGACCGCTAATGTGTGCAACGATGGCCTAGCTCGAGAATAATGACACGATGGTTTTATCTTGGTTGGGGCAATCGAGCACCCTAGTCCGGTGTGTGGCACTATCGAGCTTAGAACGCGCTTCAGATCGGGCGCATACAAGCGGGGAGAGAGGGAGATGAGCTCCCGTGTCTCAACGTGATGAGTGAAGTCAGTGATGTGTGTGTGTGTTTTTCCGTGTGCGGAGGGCTTGCCCTCCCCGGGTGGCGTAACCCCCTTTTATAGTCATAAGGGGGAGCTCACAGGGCCACCGGCCGAGGGTCTTAGAAATAGAAGGAATACAAGTTTTGGGGGTGAAGAGGAAAAGTTCCCTTCAATGTCGGGCACGTCGGGCTATCCGGCGCGCAGGCGCCAAGACGACGCCGCCCTACTTCCGGCACGCTCGCCGGTCGTCGTAGGGTAGAATAGGGGGTGGCTCCGTATCCCGTCACGTTACGCGTGCGGGTGACGAGAGTTCGAGCCTCGTCGGTCGGCGTGGTTGGGGACAATAAAAGCTCGTCTCGCCGCCGCCGTGCTTCTTCGTCCTGCCGCCGTCGGACACGCCGGTGCCGCGGGGCGAGATCATTGAGGCGCCGCCCATTAAACGCTTCGTGCTTGGGGGTCGCGGGGAAAATGTGTGGCCGGGAGAGCTCGATAAAGCTTCGACTTCGTCCGTCGAGGTCATTCTTGTCGCGTAGTGGTTGTCTCTTATGCTTGTCGTTACTTGGCGTGGTCCGGCAGCTCCGTGCCTCGGCGTGTCGCCGACGGTCTCTCGGCACCACGAGATCTGGTCGTGAAGCTGCGGCGCCGGCCGTGTAGCTGCGATCTTTGGGTCTAACCGCTGCGTCCGGATTCTCCCGATCGCCCTCGGTTGGCGCTTGGGGCTCGTCCAAACGGAGAGGAGCTCGTCGCCCAGGGCGAGCTCGTCATATCCCTGCGCTCCCGGGGAGCTCGTTCGAGACGGAACTCTTTCCCGGGACGAGCTCGAGCTCGTCCACGGCCCTTGGCGTCCCGCGAGTTCTCGTTCGAGACGGGATACTCGTTGCGGGTCTCGACCGTCGCGAGTGTCGTCCATGGCTAACGATCACGCCCTCCTTCTAATACCCGGGTCGGGGATGGATTAGGATGATTGGCTTAGCGGAATATGTGTCCCCCCACAGCCCCCCGAGCGGAGGGGAGCGGACCCTGTCTTGGCTTTGTCTTGTGTTGCCGTTATCGGGTTAGGGACCGGACTTCCTTGCTTGGGGTGCGGCTTGGCGCACCCGTGGGTAGCCCCCGAGGCTGCGGAGGGGGCGTAGTGTCCTCGCGAGAGGCTTATTTTTGGCGTATGCTCGTGCCGTGGTGTGCCCTCCGGGTTCCTTTAGGAAGGGGCGGCGAGCTTGAACCCGACTTTACCGCAGAGGCCGAAGTCGAGCGCTCTTGCGAGCTTTAAAGCCGGATTTGCCTGAGTGAGGTCCGTGCTCGCGTTCGGCGTGAGCTCGTTCGTCGGGCCAGCTTGTGGGCCAACCTCATATTCCGGAGACCCGTCCTCTACGGTCACCGGGGGTCGTGGGACCCCCGGGCGCTCGTGCCTCCTCGCCGAGGAGGATGACCAGGAGGCCGTTCGCGATATTTGGCGACTCAAAGCGCGACTTGGATGGAGCCCAGGGGTCCTCGAGGATGCTCGGGGCGCAGCCGTCGGTGCCTCTCCGCGCCCGCTTGCTTGGGCGTCTCGGCGGGTGTCGAGCTCACGGAGCCAGCCTTTGAACACGGAGGTTGATTTTGTTGCGGGCTCGGCGTTCGTCGAGCTCGACATAACGGCGACGGCCGGGGATCCGGCCGTTGGCGATGAGCTCGTCGAACTCTTCGCTGCGCAGAAAAAGAGCCGTTGAAAAAGTTACCGTTAGGAAGTTACCGTTGGGACGGCCGTTACTATTCGCGCGGCGGCCGCCTTCCGTTTCGCCACGTGGCGAGCGTCACGGAGGGCGCCGGTCGATTCAGTGGAAGTGGTGGGCCATACAGTCCGTTTTCCTCGACGGATCCGCTCTCGAGCTCACCCTATAAATAGGAGGGAGATTCGGGGTTTTTCCCTTCCATTCCCTTTCCGCCGCCCATCCTACTTCCGTCCTCCTGCTCTAGATCTCGATCCGTTTTGCCGCCGCCATTTGCAAGAAAAAGAGAAAAAACTCCTCGTGGTTCCCCGAGCGTCGCCCGTCGGGTTAGGAGGGAAGCAATGGGCTCGTGGTCGCCGTCCGAGGGTCAACGAGGACATGCTACTAGAGCGCGTGGCGCTCGGTGGCCCCCCGCCGGCGAGGCGGGGAGTGGATCGTGCCGCCGCCGGCGCACGCGCCCCCCGATCCTCAGGGGCTACATCGTCTCCTTCGCCTCCTTCCACGACAGGGGCTGGCGTCCCGGCGTCCGACTTCTTTCGGTCGCCGCTCGCCTGCGGGGCGCCGAGCTCCAACACCTCAACCCCAACGGGATCCTCCACATCTCGGCCTTCACCGTCCTATGCGAGGGGGTGGGTGGGGATCGCGCCCGACCGGGAGCTGTTCAAACACTTCTTCCACGCCGAAGGTCACGCACGGCCCGACGGTTTGAAAGGAGGCCGTCCCCATAGGTCGCATCGTCGTCTTTGCGGCCCGCCCGGGCGTGAAGGAGAAGTACCCTACCTTCGTCTCTCGCTCATCGAACACCGGGTGGAGAGACGAATGGTTTTACTTGAAGAACGACGAGGAGCATCCCCTTCCCGCAGCTCAGGTGGGGTTTCCCTGGACTCCCGGCAAGTTTGTGGAGGGAGACCCCCATCCCAACCCGTCGCACTGGAGTCAAGGACGTCGCCCGGATGGTGGAGCTCCTCAAGCGTGCCAATCTCACGGAGCCTCTCCCTACGCCTGGGCCCCGGGCACGGAGTTGTCCCCCCCGAGGCGGAGAGTTCTCCGCATCGGGAGATGGTCAAGGAGAAGAGGCCCTTTGATGGCACGGTCACCGCCGCGCCGCTTCCGGCCGACGAGGTGGAGTTCATCGTCCGTAGGGGACCGGAAGCCTTTCAAAATCCCCCGCCGATCCTAACGACATACCGATGGCGCCGCCCGACGAGTTGACGCGAGGCCGGTGAGCTCTTTTCCTCGTTTGCCCGATGATTGGGTCGATCTCGTTGAGTATGGGGAGTCGTCTCCTTTGATTTTGCGGATCGGATCGGTGTACCTCGAGCCCCATCCCCGCCGGCGAGGCCCGTTCCTTCGGTGTGTTCCACCGAGCGCGGCCCGATGCCGCCGCCGCCGCCGACGCCAATCGTCGAGGAGAGCGAGCTACGGAGGTCGACGACGCGCCGGAGGAGACCCAAGAGCTCGCGGGTCAGGGCGTCGAGGAGCGCGCGACGTCGTCGCCTGGGTGGCTCAGACGACCTCGTCGGTTCAGACGCCGCTTCCGGCCGGTTCTCCTCGAGCCGGGCTCAAAGGGAAGAGGGCTCCGCCGAGCCCGCCGGAGGACAAGAAGGACAAAAAGAGGCGCATAGCCATCGGGTAAGTGTCCAAGCTTGCCATCCTGCCGTCGCGTTCGTCGTTGCCGAGCTTTTTTTTTCTTTCCCCGATGCTAACCTTGGCAATCTCTCCATTGTCCCGCAGCGAGAAAGTCAAGCCCTTGGGACCTCCCAACCCTCTCAAGCGGCCCCGGATGACCGCGACGTCGAGTTCGGCGGGGTCGACCCTCCTCCGCCGTCGTGCAAAGGCCCTTCTCGGTGGTCGCTCCTCGGGCCGCGGAGGAGGGGACGGAGTCGAGCGGGGGTCCGCGGGAGCGCCGCGGCGTCGTTGTCGAGCTCCGTTCCGGTGACTCGGGCGATGGCGTCACCGATCCGTGTCTGGCTTCCGCGGCTCGAGGACTGGCGCCAGGGATCGGCTCCCATCGCGAGTGCGAAAGGTGGAGCTGAGGTGATCAACCTTGGCTCCCCGGCCCAGGTGGAGGAGCGCGAGGATATCCCTCGGACCGGACGCCCGTCACTCACCGGGAGAGATGGGGTCGATGCGTCCGGGAGCGGCGCGGATCGCCCAGGTGGGGATGAGTCCCCGCCCGGGCCCGCGGGCGTGAGGAGGCGCCGAGAGATACGGCGTTCACGTGCGGTTGCGGACGAACTCGGTGTGGAGACGCGAGGGGCGGGAGGGGGAACTCAAAGAATCGGCGCCGCGTCGTGGTCATTGATGAGCCGTTGGGAAGACTACGGCGCCAACGGAGGGTCCCCAACGCGCGCCCTTTCGGCCCCGTCACCCGTGGGGGCATCGTCGAGCCTGCCGCCATCGGGCGCCGGGGGCCAGGTCACCGCTCGGCGCATGGGTGACTCTCGAAACGCCTTTGACCCGGATCCGCGCCACACATCGTGGGGGCGGACGCTCCGAGACCTCGGCCGGAAGCGGCCGGCGGCCGGCCGCGGCGTCCTTCTCGTTGTGGTCGGCGGGGACGGCGCCGCCCGCCGGCCGCCCGCAGGTGCCTCCACTTCCCACGGAGAGGGGCGGGCGTGCCTCCATCATATCATCGGGGTAAGGACTCGCTTTGCGTTCGCCCTTTGTCGATTTTGAGCTCCCCGACCCGACTCGTTTTTCCATAGGATCTGCGCGGGACGGTGGTCGGATTCAACCGCGTGGTGGAGGCCGGGCAAGATCGAGGGTCTCTTGGGGCGGTTGGGCGTAGCCTCGGTCCCACGCGACGGGGCTCGGACCAAGTGTCCGCCGCGCACCGCGAGCCTCCAGTGGTGTTGACGACGTCGCGGAGCATATTCGTGAGGTCCGCGAGCATGCCGCCGCCCGAGGCTCGGGAGGAGGTCGCCGACGGTCCGCGACGAAGCGGCGGGCGGTGAAGCGTGAGGAGGAGCTCGTTGCCAGAGCCGTCGCCCGGCGTGAGCTCATGCGTAAAGAGCTCGACGACCTCGCCGGCCTTGGGACGACAAGGAGCTCGAAAGCCAGCCGCTGAGCGCCGGGCCATGATTTGGAGAGGGAGCGCGACGCGAAAGGGAAGGCTCTCCAGACCGCCGGCCGAGCCGAAGGTAATTGCTACTTCCTAAGCTCATTGTCTCCCTTGTTTTCCTTTGAGCGCTTTAGGCCGATAGGTGGGTATTTTAGTTTACGACCACGACAGGTCGCCGATGGGTCGGTTTTGTTTGGCGCCGGAGGCCGAGAGAATTCGGCTTGATGCCGAGAATTTCGCCTTGTGGGAGGAGCGGGAGGAGCTTTACCGCGCCGGCATGTAAGGAGTCCCTCTTTTTCCTACTTTTTGGTCTCACGAGTTTGATTTGTTTACTTCTCGTAGCCGAGAAGAAGAAGTCGGGCGGGGTTGGCTCGGGAGCTTGAGGGGAAGGATCAGTCCCGCCAGCGAGTCCTCGGCGACGCATACCCGGCTTCGTGGCCGGATCGTAAAGAGAAGGACCTCCAGCCAGCGGGACGCGTGAGCTCGTGGCCATGCGTAATGGTCTCCCGTAGGCGGCCGAGGAGCCCGGTCCGGGAACGAAGCCTCGGGTCTCTTGGAGCGGACAACAAAGGCCGGGCCGCGCGCGAGGGCGAGCGCGAGCACACCAACCCTCCCGTGCTTGACGTTGGAGTGTGTCCGCGAGGCCCTTGGAGTTGAGGAGGTGGAGGGGGCGCCGAGTGTCGCGCCCGGCCGTGGTGAGGGATAACGCCCGGCCGCGCTGTCCATAAGGCGTTGGTCGTGGTCCCGCCCACCATCCCCGAGATGCGGACCTCGACCAAGATAGTGGGCAGGGGCCCGAGCCGTCCCGAGGGCGTCGAGCCGGAAGACATCGTCGCCACGGCGGGAGGCCCGCCGGGAGAAGCTGTCGCGGAGAGCTCTTCCGGCTCGCCGTCGAGGAGCTCGAGGTGTTCGAGCCCACCGCCGGTGAGGCCGAGGTAGAGACGGACTCATCCGACGAGGAGTGAGTCAGCGAGAGTAGTTAGCTTGAGGCGCCTCTTTTGTCTTGAACAAAGTCCCCGAGCTCGGGGCAAAGTGTAAAGTGGTAACCAGTTGTCTAAGTTATGAGTGACTCGTTTTGTCTTTCCCGCGGGTTGCGCTTCCAGTTAGCTCGTAGTTTTCTCGAGTTTACATCCCATCGATTAAGGCAACGGGCCCTTTACTCGTTGGCAGCGGGGCGTTAGGAGCTTGTTGGGCAAGCGCGTTGGACCTCGCCGAGAGGATGTTGCTTAGAAACCCTTTTAGCTTGCCGGACTCGATATTTCTTTGGAAAGATAGATAACGAGTGCAAGGTTGAGCCGATCGAGCTCTTCCCCGAGTGTTCGTGTTGTTTGCGAAAAAGAGTTCGTAAAGGGGCGGGGTGTGCGCCGTCGCCCCTCAGTAGCCCCCGAGCAAAGGGCGGGCCTTGCTGGAGCTAAAGGCGACCATTGCTTAACAAATGCGAAAAGAAAATCGAATTTTTGCACAACTTTTGCGTCTAGGTGTGTCATTATTATTCGAGTTCGTACAAAAAGAAGACGTTACAAAATGCATCTAAGGGTAGAAGCGACGAGTCGCTCGATGTTCCAAGAATTGGCGAGCTCACGACCGCGGGAGTCCTGGATCTTGTATATGAGCCCTGGGCGGAGGACTCGGGCGATGGTGAACGGTCCTTCCTGGGCGCCAGAGCTTGTGTTTCTCCTTCGTGCTGTCGTACTCGCCGCAGACTTGGTCGCCGATGTCGGAAGGCCCGCCCTCGGGCGTGGCGGTCGTGGATAGCGGCGCATCGATTGCCGGTACTTTGGCCGAATGCGCGACGGCGACCTCACGGGCTCTTCGAGCTGGTCCGCGGCGTCTTCGAGTAAGGTCCGGTTGCCGAGGTCGTTGTACGCTTGTACTCGCGGGCGCGCCGTGAGTCGAGGTCGATGGGGAGCACCCGCCGAGAACCGAAGACGGAGGAAGAAGGTGCGACCACGTCGCTCGCTTGGAGTAGTCCTGAGGCTCCAAATGACCGCTGGGAGCTCGGAGAGCCATCGCCCCCAAACTTCTCCAATCTCTTGAAGATTCTCAGTTTAACCCCCCGCAAGATTAGACCATTGGCGCTCGACTTGCCGTTCGTTCTTGGATGGGTCGACGGAAGCCCAAATCCACCGTATGTTGTAGTCGTCGCACCGGTCGAGGAAGATCCGCCGGTGAAGTTGGTGCCGTTTGTCGGTGATGATCGAGTTGGTACGCTAAGCGGTGGATGATTCCGTCGAAGAACTTGAATCTCCCCGCGATCTCGTGCGTGAGATGGGCATCACCTCAATCCACTTGGTGAACTTATCGGCGACGAGGAGGTGGGTGAAGCCCGGGGCGACCTTGCGAAGGGCCGACCATGTCGAGGCCCCGGACCGCGAAGGCCAAGTGATGGGGATCGTTTGGAGGGTTTGCGCTGGGAGGTGCGCCCGCTGGCGAAGGCGGCATCCCGCGCCGAGGCAGACGGTCGGTTGGGCGTCTTCGACGGTCGGCCAATAAAAACCTTTGGCGGAATGCCTTGCCTACCGAGCTCGTGGAGCCGCGTGATGTCCACATTCGCCGGCGTGGATTTTCTCGATGAGCTCGTGCCCCTCCTCGAAGGTGACGCAGCGTTGGAGTACTCCGGATGCCCCTTCCCCGTAGAGCTCGTGTTCGATGATGGCGTAAGACTTGGCTCGACGGGCGATGCGCCTAGCCTCTTCCTTTCCGCAGAGGAGCCGCCATCCCCGTAGCCATGCTAGGATGGGGAGCCGCCGGTCGGGCCTTGGGGCTTCACACTCGAGGTCGCAGAGGCCCCGAGGCCGGCGAGGTTGACCGGGCTGAGTCGATCTCCATCGGCGCAGCTCGAGCTCGAGTTGTCCTCGGCCCCGTGGGAGAGGGCACAAACGGGTCCCCGACGGGTCCGCGCGCTGGTTCGAGCCCTCTCCTTCAAGCCGGATGGAAGGTATGTACCGGTCGTGAGCTTAACACGCCGGGCGGACCCAAGGCGATCGGAAGCGAAGTTTGGCGAGGACGCCGGGCGCGTTGTTGAACCGGGCGACGGATGTGTTTGAATTCGTGCTCGCCGGCGTTCTTCGAGCTCGTACCTTTGGCGGAGTACGCAATCATCCTTGGGCCGACACGCACCGCTTCCTTCGTGGCCTGGTCCGCGACGAGCTTGGAATCCCCCCGATTCGCAGACGCTTGATGCCGAAGTTCGGCGGGCGATGCGCATGCCGCTCACCAAAGCCTCATACTCGGCAACGTTGTTGGAGGCGGTAAAGTGAAGGCGGATTGAGTACCTCATGTGCATGTTGCGTGGTGAGATGAAGACCAGGCCCGCTCGGCGCCAGTATTTCTTCACGGAGCCGCCGAAGTAGAGTGTCCAGCACTCGACGCCGCGGGTCTTGTGGGGTTGTGTCTCCGTCCCATTCTCGCCACGGTCGGGGAGGACCCGAGATTTGATGGCGTCTCTCGGGCGTATGAGATGTCCGGCCCCATGAGCTCGATTCCCCACTTGGCGATGCGCCCCGTGGCCTCGGGGCCGCGGATGATCGCCGAGTGGAAATTTGGAGACGACGGTGATCGGGTGGGCATCAAGTAGTGTCGTAGCTACGTCGCGTGATTAGGAGTGCGTAGGCGAAGCTTCGAGCTGGGGGTATCGCGTCTTCGTGTCGGAGAGGACCTCGCTCGACGAAGTAGACCGGTCGTTGCACACGGAGTGCGTGGCCCTCTTCCTCCCTTTCGACCACGAGGACCGTGCTCACCACTGCGAGGTGGCCGCGATGTACAACAACATCGGTTCGGCGGGCTTGGGCGGAGTGAGTATGGGTGGGTTCGTCAAGAGCTCTTTCGGAGAGTCGGCTGGATCGGGCCTCGCCGGTCCAGCGGCGCTCGACTTCTTCAAGAGCCCTGTATAGCGGGAGACTTCGTTCGCCTAGCCGAGCAATGAATCCGCTAAGGGCGGCCAAACACCCCGTGGGGAAGTCGTTGTAACGTTCTTGACGCCCCGATGGGGCCCATGTTGCGGATGGCCTCGACTTTCTGGGGGTTGGCCTCGATGCCGCCGCTCGGACACGATGAAGCCCGTGAGCTTTCCTCGGGGGACTCCAAACACGCATTTTTCGGGATTGAGCTTTACCCCGAACTCACGGCTTGCCGAATACTTCTTCGAGGTCGGGATGAGCTCTCCCGCGGCGCCTCGCCTTGACCACGATGTCATCGACGTATGCCTCTACGCGCCTTCCAAGAAGCTCCTTGAAGACTCTCTATGCACCTCCAAAAAGTGGCGCCGGGCGCTTTTCAGCCCGAAGGGCATAGTTACGCAGCGTAACGCGCCCAAGGGAGTGATGAAGGAGGTGGCGAGCCGATCGAGCTCGTTCATCGCGATTTGATGATAGCTGGAGTATGCGCCAAGAAAACAGAGTGTCTCACACCGGAGGTGGAGTCAACGATTTGGTCGATGCGCGGCAAAGGAAACGGATCCTTCGGGCATGCCCCGTTGAGACTCGTATAGTCAACGCACATTCTCCATTTCCCATTCTTCTTCTTAACTAGTACGAGGGTTGGCTATCCACTCGGGATGATACACCTCCTTAACAAAGCCCGCCGCTAAGAGCCTATCTATTTCCTGGGGCGATTGCCGCCGCCGCCGTCGTCGAAGCGCCGAGAGCCGTCGCTTCACCGGCCGAGAACCGGGCTTGATGTTTAAGGAGTGCTCGGCGACTTCCCTCGGTATGCGGGCATGTCCGAGGGTCCCCACGCCGAATACGCCGAGGTTCGCGCGAGGAAGTCGACGAGCTCGCTTCCTATTTTGAGAGAGCTCGGCACCGACGCTGACCCGGTGCGTCCCCTCCTCGTCGACCTTCACCGCCTTGGCGTCTTCGTCCGCTCGAAGGACCCCGCCGCCTTCTCGAGCTCGACGGAGGAGCTCGCCACCTTTGCCGGACACGCCTCGCGCGGTCTTCTTTAGCTCGGGCGGAGTCCTCCTCGGCAAGCACCCACGCTAGCATCTCGGGATGAGCCTCGACTCGATGAGGGCGCCGGGCGCATCGCACGGCCTCCTTGTCGCAGCTTGAAGGCGCGCTCGAAGGTGGAGTTGACGGTGATCACGCCCTTCGCCCGGGATCTTGAGCTTGAGGTACGTGTAGTTGGGAACGCCATGAACTTCGCGTAGCATGGCCGCCCCAACAAGGCATGGTAAGCGCTCTTATACGGGAGCACTTCGAAGGTGAGTACTTCCCGCGGAAATTGTTCGGTCGCCGAAAGTGACGGGAGGTCGATCCGCCGAAGCGGAAACACCGCTTCCCGCACTACCCCGTGAATGGGGTCCGTGGAAGGTCGGAGCCGAGCTCGTGTGATGCCAAGGGCTTCCATGGTGTCGACGTAGAGGAGGTTGAGGCCGCTTCCCGGCCCATCGGTGCCTTGCCGAGGCGCTTGGTGCCGACTATGGGATCGACGACGAGAGGAACCTCCCGGATGCGGCACGTGCACGGGTGGTCCTTCTTGTCGAAGGTGATCGGGCTTCGGACCACTTGAGGTAGGAGGGTGTTGCGGGCTCGGTGAAGAGGACTTCCACGCTGCGGGAGCTCGGCGGCGCTTGACTCAGACGGCGCTGGTGGGCCGCCAAAACGACGTTGACGGCGCCGTCTTGAAGAAAACGTCCTTGTCGCCCGCCGACCGTCGAGCTCGCCATCGTGGCGCTCGCCGCCGCCGGCCTCTCCCTTCCCCGCGCCGGCTACAAATTTCCCGGGGGAGAGCCGCAGTCCTCGAGCTTGTGCTTGACCAGGGCCTTCGTGGTTGGGGCAGGGCAGTCCCAGTTTTTTCGAAGAAGTCCTTGGGAGCGCCGGGGCCGCGGCCTTGGCACCCGGCTTCTTTTTTCGCGACCGCGTGAAGTCATCCTCGCCGCCGGGGGCTTGTTCTTGTTCTTCTTTTTGGGTCGCGAGCTCGAGCCTCGCCGGCCCTCATCGGCGGCCTTCTCCTTGCCCCTTGCCCGCGGTGCCATGGAGGACTATGGAGATAGCCTCCTCTCCCGGCGTGGTTCGTGGCGAGGTCGAGGAGGTCCTTCACCGTCTTGGGCTGCGTGTGCCGAGCTCTCGGATGAGCGCCTCGCGGTCGTGCCAAGGTGAAGGCGGTGATGATCTCCGTCGGTGGCGTCGGTGAGCTCGTTGCGAGCTTCGAGAAGCGCCGGATGTAGTCGCCGCAGCTCGTTCCTCCGTCGCTACAACCTGCGGAGGTCCCACGCAGGTTGCTCGGGGCGCGAGTAGGTTCCCCCAAAGTTGCCAACGAAGACATCGCGAGGTCGCTTAAGCCGTCGATCATACCGGGCAGTGCTCGAGCCGAGCGAGCCGTGTCGGCCGAGGTATAGGGGAGGTTGCGAATGATGAAGAGCTCGTCGTTATTCCTCCCACCGACACGCGAGGCGGTAATCTTCGAGCCGACAGCGGGGTCCGCCTCTCCGTTGTACTCCGGACGGAGGTCGGGGCTCGGGAAGCGGCGAGGGAACGGCGCGTCCGTGGATCCGGGCGCCGAATACCCGTGGCCTCCTTCCGTCCGGGTGGAGCTCCGCCCTCGCGTTACGCCTCGAACTCGAGCATCGCGAGGTGAGGGGGAGCCGCCGCCGCCCCGACCTCGGGGGTTGGGCCGCGGCTCACGTCCTCTTGACGGATCGCCGTAGCGGCCGCCTCTCCTCTTGGCCGCAGGACTGGCCGGGCGGTCGCCGTCTTGTCCGTCGTCGCGACGGTTGCGGGGCCGGACGCCCAGGCGCTTCCTCGTGCCTCCGCGCCGTCGCGCGGCCGAGGGTGTCCCGGGTCCGGCCCTGGTTTTCTCCTACCCGCCGCCGCGCGTGGACACGCGGGGACTCTCCGGTTCGCCTTTGATTGGAGGAGGCCTCATGCTCTTCCCGGTCGCGCCGTGCGACTCGTAGCTCTCCACCCGCTGCTCCGCGGCTTTCGACGAGGGGGCGCAGGCCGCTGGTGGAGCCTTCGGGCTTCCGGCGCCTCGGGCTCTGGGAGCTCGCGGAGGAGCCCGTGGCCGCCGCGAGGTTCAGGTCGCCCGCCCAAGGCGGCGGGAGGTCATCGGCCTCGCCGATGCGGGCGTCGCATCTCCCGCCCTCGAGCTTGCACGTGTCGACGCCCTCCAACCTCCTCGAGGAGGGCGTCGCGTTCGCTGCGCGATCTCACGCCGCCTCCTCGAGGCTCGTTGAGTCGCTCGTGCACCCGCTTAGGGGCGCCGCCGAGCGAGCCATCGAGTCCGACCCCGAGTGTCTTCGGGGTGTCTTGGGAGGACTCCCCCGCCGTGGTAGGCGTGTACGGCGCCGTCGGCGTTGGGCGTAGCACTAGCGTGTGGGGTCGACCCCGCGAGGCTTGCCGCCTGGGGCAGTGGTGCCGAGACCAGTCGCCCTCGAGTTCGACGCCGCACCTTCTCGGCAAGAAGAGTTGTCCCGGGTACATCTCGTCAGGCCGCGAGGAACTTGTCGGGAGCGGCCCTCGCCCGGCGTCATCGCGGGACGATATTGGCGGAGAAGGTGACGTCGAAAAGAGCTCCCCGAGTCGGCTCGGGGCTAAGGATGTGCGGGAGCAGTCCGCGATGGCGACGAAGAAATGGTCGGCCGCCATTCGCACGGGCTCACCGGAGCCGAGTCGAATCCCGGCCGAACGCACCAAAGACGGCGCGTCGCGGGCGTCACGGACGAGGCGGGCGTCATCCCGTCCCGCACCATCCGAGGGAAGGTGGCTCCGACAGAGAGCCCTCGGGGCTGCGCCGGTGAAGTCCAGGTCCCGGCGAGACGGTCGCGCCAGGCGCCGGACCGTGGTGAAGGAAGCCATCGAAGTGGTGATCGTCACACTAGCGCGCCCCTACGGGCGCGCCAACCGCCGTGGTCGTATACCACGCGGTCCGCGATGCTTGGCCGGGCTAATGTGTGCAACGATGGCCACCCTAGTCCGTGTGTGGCACTATCGGAGCTCGAACGCTCGTGATCGGGCGCATACAAGCCGGGAGAGAGGGAGATGAGCTCCCGTGTCTCAACGTGATGAGTGAAGTCGAAAGTGATGTGTGTGTGTGTGTTTTCCGTGGTGCCGAGGGCTTGCCCTCCCCGCAAGGGCGTAACCCTCCCTTTTATAGTCATAAGGGGAGCTCACAGGCCACCGAAGCCGAGGGTCTTAGAAATAGAAGGAATACAAGTTTTGGGGGTGAAGAGGAAAAGTTCCTTCCAATGTCGGGCACGTCGGGCTGTCCGGCGCGCGCGCAAGACGGACGCCGCCCTACTTCACGCACGGGCACGGCCGTCGTAGGGTAGAATAGGGGTGGCTCCGTGATCCCGTCACGTTATGCGTCGCGGGTGACGAGTTCGAGCTCGTCGGTCGGCGTGGTTGGGGACAATAAGCTCGTCTCGCCGCCGCGCCGTGCTTCTTGCGCCCTGCCGCCGTCGGACGGACACGCGCCCGGTGCCCGGGGGCGAGATCATTGAGGCGCCGCCTTTACATTAAACGCCGTTCGTGCCCAGGGTCGCAGGGAAAATGTGTGGCCAGGAGAGCTCGATGTAAAGCTCGACTGGCCTCGTCGCCGAGGTCATTCTTGTCGCTGCAGTGGTTGTCTCTTATGCTTGTCGTTATTTGGCGTGGTCCGACAGACCCGTGCCTCGCGTGTCGCCGACGGCGGTCTCTCCGGCACACGAGATCAGTCGTGGACTGCGGGCGCCGCCGTGTAAGCTGCGATGCTGGGTCCAACGGGCTGCGTCCCGGATTCTCCCGATCGCCCTCGGATTTGGCGCTTTGGGAGCTCGTCCGAACGGAGGAGGGCTCGCCGTCCAGCGGGCTCGTCATATCCTGCGCTCCAGGGGAGCTCGTTCGAGACGGAACTCTTTCCCGGGGACCGGCTCGGGCTCGTCCCCTCGCCCTTCGCGCCCCGCGAAGTTCGTTCGAGAGACGGGATACTCGTTGCGGGTCGACCTTCGCCGCAGTGTCGCCCCATGGCTAACGATCACGCCCTCCTTCTAATACCCGGTTAGGGGACGGATTAGGATGATTGGCTTAGTCCGGAATATCCGCGGTCCCACAAATACTTTGTGAAATTAAATGCTAACAATAAAATGACACTTAATCTTAAAAACAAAGTTCATAAAATTAATGGTCACGAAGAGCACGGCAGCAAGAATCACAGCTCAGCAATAATACTGAGCAAGTGACCATTTTAAACCATATAATAAATCTCAATGGTCCTCATACCAAGGGCGTCAATGGATCTGAAAGATAGCTAAAAGTTTGTTGACATCATATATATCAAACAAAAGTAGAAGCATGGACTTGGTTGATAAGAACTGAATAATGACTGGACTTGGTTGAGCACAAATCTCTATATATAAAGGTTAAAATCATGAGCACAGGACTGATTAATATAAGTGGAGTGCATTGTATTAGTAAATCGAGTAGTCTACTTTCTAGCATGATGTTATGGCATAGCAGCCACTAAAATAAACAGAGAATTAACAGGTTTCAGGAAAAGGAGAGGGCCAACTCTACTTAGATACTTAAAGGTTGCAGCTGTGTCGCACAGCATGCAATTCAAAAAAGGTAGAACATCATCACCCTTCATAACCTCCATTCAAAGATTCGAACCCATTTCCATGTCTACATGTATACACACTCCCTCTGTTCCAAATAAGAACTCAACGTTCAACACCTGATAAAAAGTTCAGCATCTTGTAAATCTGAGGCGAATGCCATCCCTATAATTAAGATTCCCTATAATTAAGATAGAACAAACTTGTGCTACAACAAAACATAGGAAAGTGAAGATACACAATCAAATTTCAGAACCAAACTGTTATTTCCAAACCCGAGGCCTGATGCTAATATAAAAGTATTTCACATGGAGAAAAAAATGCTTAATCTGCAATTTCATTGACCCTTTTGGTATCAATTGGGAAATAATGAACTATATGATCCTTTGATGGAATCCTTTCAGGAAGTATGCACATAGAACACATCCTCTATATGCTCCTTTCTACCAGTTATATTCGTGCTTCCAAGATAAGGAAATTGTACAGGAGCGAGGCTGAGATCCAAGTGAGATCCAAGTGCCTTCAGTGCCTCCATGATAAGGAAATTGTACAGGAACCATTGCTGTGCTTCCAAGATAAGGAAATTGTATGCGGTGTCGGTCAATTTATCATTGCCACCTCCAACTTCCGTTCTTCCATACCTATAATTTGGACAATCTGTACCTTGTGATGATACATGGCCATCTATCTCCATGTCAAGCTTGTATATTGGGGTTAAAATCAATCAAGCAAATGGGGCTGTAAAGTAATACATGGTGAAGCAAAGACATGCAAATCCATAATCTGCAAATGCAGCTTATTGCATAACTTTTTTACCTAGATAGAAGCTTTGAAACCATAAGCTATGACAACAGTCATATTTGCATTTGAATCATATTCCAAAGGTGCTCACCCAGATCAAAAAAAACAAAGGGCCTTATGTGCACAATAAACTAAAATCCCATTAAAATAAATCAAGTCTACCAATTATATTATCCAAAAGATGAATTGTTGCCTTGCAGCAACCTTGGTACCTGCTAGATTTAAAATACCTTGTTTTAGAGCAGATCTGAATCTGAACATAAAGGTAGGAATTTGGAGCATCATGGTTGAACTATGGTGAGCTGTAAATACGTGTCCTTGGGCCATTATCTCATCCATCACGGCCTGTCAAATGCACTGACCTCGAAAATAAAGGCCTGCAGCCTAAAGAAAGAGAAGGAAATTAGACAGTGGTTTGTTGTGATTTAGTAAACAAAACAAAATCAAAGATAGATTTTCACTGTAGCATCCCTTGGCATGAATAAGGAAACAAAATGCCACAAGTTGAGACAGAATTTCATCAACTTCAAAGGGACCATCACCAGTGAAAGATCCACCGTCATAGTACTGGACATCCACTCTATTTCAGTTATAGAAAAATATAATAAAGATGGCACACACATCTTCAGGATGATAAACACACATCTTCCAATTTCAGTTTACTAAACTTTAAGCTAAACACACATCTTCAGGTTACTAAACCTGCAGTAGAGTTGCTACAGTTATTTGTTAATACAACTCTTCGGTTTGCTGCACCAAACACACGCCACAACTTCCCTTGTAGAATGAGAATAATGAAAAAAGTATTCAATTTTTTTTTGGGAACCAGCCATTCTGAAAGAGACAGGCAAAACTTAAATTATGAACATCATAAATTTGATAGTTAATGTCATTGCTAGAAAATTTACCTGGAGAAGCAATGAAAGCTCCCTGAAGAAGATAAACTGGCTTTAGCTGCGTGGAGAAGCATTGAAAGCTCCCTGAAGAAGATAAACTGGCTTTAGCTGCGTGCAACGTGAATCACATCAAGAAATAGCTATTTAAACCCTGACAATGTAATGACTTATCACAATGCAAATGTACACTTCCTCCACTGACATTCAGATTTAGATCAAGAATTGTTTACATACACAAGTGAACATCACCACAAGTCAGTATGCATACATAATGTTATTTTGAACAAAAAATAAATAATATTTAGTCAGACCAAGGATAATTAGAGCACGGTAGCAGCAACAATCTTTTGTTTCTATAATTAGATAATTAGATTCAACCACCCACCATCAGTGAACGATGTACTGGTCGCTGAGAAGATGGATCGGACTATCGGAGAGGCTTCCGTTCGCAATATGAAGCAAATCAAAAGAGTACCTGTAGCCAACAATAAAGGATGAATTGGGTTAAATTTGAGGGAGGGTTGAATGGAGTAAAGAACGTATCATGGTCGTCCACATGTAAACCCAATCCTTTTTGCAAAAACAAAAGAAAAAAGTTTGAAGACATAATACATGTATCGACACTTGTAACTGGATGAGATCAGATCAGATTGAAATACAGATAGGCAGGGTTTGAGTGGCTGATCTCGCACAGTACGAACAAAGAGAAGAGTTGCACGTACCTGCTCGCCTCCGGCGGAAGTGCGGAAGATGGAGGCATGGGCACCTGGCGTAGGGCGGAGGTGGGGCAGGTGCGTAACCACCAGCGGGGAGAGGAAGAGGCGGTGCGCCATCGCCGCATGGGTCAGCCATCGGCAAGGCCAGCCACAGCAACGCTGCCGTCCGTCGCGAAGTCCCGGCGCATAGAGGCGGCGCGCTCCGCAGCAGGCTCGCGTCAACCAGCAGCGGCTAGGATTACGGCCGAAGATTTGGGTGGGGCGCGGGCGGGCGAGGGCACCGGGCGTAGGGGCATGGGAAGGAGAGGCTTCGGGAGCCCATATTTTTCGGGGAAAAAAAAAGAGTTGGAGGCGGAGGGATCGCATGCGCAGAGGAGATTGTGCATGAGGATTTCATTAGCTTTCCTATTTTTTTACCAGTCCTTTAAGGAAAGCAGAACGGGGCGGGGAAGGAGCAATCAGATTTTTTGTTTCCTAAATAGGGATCGCAGGGGACTTTCCTATTTTTTACCGGTGATTTAGAAGAAAAAACCACGAAGGGGCAGGGTAGTGGCGATCGGTGTTTATTTTATATTTCTAAAAAAAAATACCGACGGGCGAGGAGCAAGGATCGCATGGTGGGGTGGGCAGGCGAACAAACCAAAAATTATCGTATCATTAGGCAGTCTTCCTTTTCGTCCCTTTTTATGTAGTAAAGATTATGTTGTAGAAGAGAATTTGGAACGAGGAATGCTATCTTCAGAACATGAGTTCCTCCAATCCTGGTAATGCTTGACCCTAAAATGGATGTTGTGTACACATGGGAATTGGGATATCTCAGGGTATAGAACCTCCTCTGTGTAAAAAATATAAATATGGCCCCTAAAAAAAAATAAATGAATATATGGTTCATTGCCTGTTTTTTCAAGAGTTGAGTTAATTGAGAAAATATCCATAGATGGAGCACTTATAATAAGGTTAAGCACCAACAAAACTATTATACTAAGAATGAACAAAAGGGTCACTGTAGTTTGACTATTCTGTGAAGGTTACAGACTCACATCAAATGTATGGCAAGGTTGTATATTGGAAACACACACAGCTCTGCACTGACTTTCTAATGAAGTCCTTGCTGTGCTCCGAAAGGTGATATCTGATCTGGTATTCTGGTATACATTTGAACACATTCCAAACATCACAGAAATCAGCTACCGAAAGCCATAACGAGTCTCCAATTTCAATCACCACAAGCAGATTGACGGCAACCTCAACCATGTCATCATCATATGGAACAATTGTCACATCAATGGCATCTCCATTCATCGCAGCAGCAGCAGCACCGTTCATCATAGAATTTCACTGGCTCTTTTATTCTCAAGTAGAACCTCCTGAAAGAATAAAATAGAAAAGGAGCATTTAACTTTTTTTATACAAAGGATCTAAACTAATGACATCAAGCCTCAAGTAGAACCTCCTACCACATAGTCACATCTATTATTCTTTGAATGTTTGACCCACAAGTAATCTCAAATGAACAAATTAACTACAAAGCTTTAGATATTATAGAGCACTATAACGGTTATAATACCATGTCCTCATCCTATGTCGTTTGAAAAAAAAAATTAAAATTTTGAATTTAAAAACCTAGAAGCTACAACGAATATATAGGATTATAAGTAAACAATCTAAAATAAAAAGTTTACCAACTACAAAATTTTAGATCTCGCCGAGATCTGCAACATGGATTTAATAAAGTTTTTGAATTCGTTCAATTTAGTTTAATAAAGTTGAATTTATTTACTCAGCTATTTTTCGGATGGTTGAAATAAGTAACCTGTCATAAGAAATCATTTGCAGATATACTTGATTTTTCAGAGTGAGTTTTTAAATACAATCACACAGTAGGAAAGAATCATATAGGTGCATTATAAATCATTTATACACAGTATATAGTGATAGATTTTTGCCTTACTACACCTTGGGTCATCAAACTTGTGCCAAATTTTGTAAGCCAACCTCTAAACTCAACTCATCATTTAGTTAGCGAGGTTTGCATATGCGTCACGAGTGATGTAGGTGGTGCTGTAGGAGCAGGACGGCACTATGTGTTGCAGCGTGCAAGGCGGTTATGTTTGATGCTGCTGGAGTTTCCTGGCAACTGCAAGTCAAATTGCACACGTTGACCTTATCCAAAATTGCCGAACTCAGTACTCCATACATACAATACCTCGTCTGCTTAGAAGCAGTCTAGCGTGGTTCTTCACTCCCTTGATTCTTTTTTGTCAACCCGTCAAATATTGCGTTGTGTCTATATAATAGTGGTGTTGAGATGCTGCTTTAAGCTTTCTCAACATGACAGATCTAGACTGGGCTCTGTTGTCACATGCACGCACGCACGCGGATTAGACTATCTAACTAATCTAACAAAGACATACATGATTGTTTCTCGTGGAGGATATATGGATGATAGATCCAGATGTAGTGCGTCATCGGCACACTAAGAATAATCATATCAATCCATCTGGCAGACTGGTACGGTATAAATGTGTGCATAGCTTTATGTAACCTATATGGGCATGTTTGATTACCTGAACCAAACGCGGCCAAGGCCAAATTAGGCCACCTTTGGCCCGCCTGGTTCACTTGGTCAGGGAGATAGCTAGGCCCCAGCGGGCCTCTCAGTACTAGAGTTGGCCAGGCTCCAGAAAAACGGGCCTGGCTTGGGCCAGCTGAGAGCCCGTTGTTGTCACCGCCTCGCGAAGGAGTTTCACCTCCGCACCGCTACTCCCGCACGGCCACGACCAGCACATGCAGTCGCTCCTCCTCCGTTGCTGCGGCGAGCCCGGCTCCTCCTCCTCGACCCCACCGGACGGCGAGCCCTACCGCTAAACCTCCTCCTTCGGCGCTCGAATCGAGCTCAAAGGTGCGGTCACCACCGAGGCCCCCGAATCGGCCAAGCCACGACACGCGACTGCGGATCTGAGGGGAGGTCGCCTGGCACTCGATGCGACCGTGACCGGCATCACCCACGTGGCCGGGGGAGGTCGTCCAGGCAGAGAAGGCCGCAGATCTGATGGGAGGTCGCCCGACGGAGGAGGTGGAGGAGGATGTGTACGCGCTGACCGACTCCTGGCCGTGACAGCGTCCTCATGTCGTGCAGCGGTAGCTCAATGTAAGGCCACCTCTTCGGTATGCTCCTTCAGTGCGGATCCGGCGAAATACGCGAGCTGTGCGCGAGAGGGCCTTGCCAGAGGAGGAGTTGCAACACGGTGTATTGCTCCATGTCGTGAGGATGACCTGCGGTGGCTGCAATGCTCAGACGATGTTCGATGAATTGCTTGTATGGAGGTGAACTTACCGGTGAGGAGGCATGGTGATTCTATCCCAGAAACACCACAAACCAAACAAGAACTCGACTTGTCCAGGCTAAAGTTTACACCCAACCAAACACACACCGATTGGCTCCCTGGGGTCCGACCTAGGCTGCTTAGGCTACATTTGTTAGCCAGGCTCCATCGCACCAAGGAACCAAACACACCCTATATGTAGGGCCCATGACTAGTTAAATTTGCTCAGTAAAAGTGAGCGTGGGTAATTTAGATAGAAATTTAGGGTTACTCTTATGGTATTTTTTTATGATTGCGTATGTAGGTAACTTAATGAAGATTAGAGGTTAATGATATTTACTGAATTGAGGGCTGAATGTTTTTATATTTTTAAGAGTTATATCTTGTTTCTATAATGCCAAACAAAAATCACTTAGGCTACGTTTGGGTGTTGGTATTAGGGAGCTTGGCATTGCATTGGTACCAATATCAAATTTGTCATGGTATTGTATTGGATCACAATTCGAATTCTATTGTTTGGATGACAATGCATTGCCTTTAGGAATTCTCATAACCAATCCAATTCCATTTTCTGTTTGGATGCACAGAAGGGATGAAATCGATGGTCATGCACCCATCTCCATCCACCCCTAGGAGCCCTACGCCTAGATCCATCGCCTAGCCATGGAGAACCACCGCCCGGTGGAGGGAGGCTGGGTGGGGCAGCGAGCTCGTGTCGGAGGAGGGAGGCCGGGAGGGGGGGGGGCGCAGCTCGCCGGGCGTAAAAGGAGGCTGGGATGGGCGGCGAGCTTATTGGCCGAGGAAGGCCGAGAGGGGGGTGGCACACTCGCCGGGCGGAGGAAGGCGTGGTGGGACGACGCCCTCGCCGGCGGTAGGCGCGGGAGGGGGGTGCACTTACCGGCACAAGGGAGCCTAGTAGGGGTGGCTTGCTTACCGTCCGCAGGAGAGGGAGCCCGAGAGGGGCGGGCGCCGTTGGCGGAGGATGGGAGGGATGGCTGGCTCGACGACGGAGAGGGAGCTAGGGAGGGGCGGTGCACCCGGGCGGAGGAGCTCGGGAAGGGCAGCCTGCTTCATCGGCTAAGAGGGAGTGTAGGAGGGATGGTGCACTCGCTAGTGGAGGAGCCCTGGAGGGGTGGCCCGCTCACTGGCGAAAGGAGTTCCGTGGGGTGGTGCACTCGCCAGATGGGGAAGGGTGGACGCATGTCGCTCGGCTGGTGTTGAAGAGGACGGTGGTGCGGGAGAGAGAGAGATGCGGGGGAATATGAGGGCTCAATGCCTCAATTCCACCCAATACGGAGGGTGTTGGCTCGGTATCGTTTTCGGGCTCGCGCTAGGTGATGGCAATGCCTCGTGGAAATGAGTCCAGTTTCCATACTCTAATGCCGTGACCGTCCAAACACGTGGAATTGAGGTCCGCCGATTCCAATGCCAATATCATGGCCTCAATACAGACTTCTAAATGCAGCCTTATCTATTTCTTCATATCCCATATTTTGCTATATCTACTAGAGATTGTACCAGGCTCACTAGAAGATACTCCCTCTCAGTATCGCAATTAGAAGACGTTTGGACAACGACATGATCCGTAAAGCACAACTTTGACTTTTCTTTTCTATAAAAATATTTATTGAAAAGTTATATATGTATATTTTTATGAAAATAATTTTCAAGACAAATCTATTGATATAATTTTCACATTTTCAAAATCAACGACTTAAAAGTTATTCATGATTTATATTCGCAATGTTTGACCAAAACTTTATCCAAACGTCTTTTAAATGCAAAACGGAGGGAGTATATGAATAAAACAAACACTACATGGATCATACACATGCTAGCATGAAAGTGGGAACTAATTAATAACTAATATTTTATATATGTTTTAAATCTGATCCATTCCTCGAAGTCTGCTATTTATTTAGTTAGAGGCATATGTTGTTTAGCTGATGATTTTTGCTATTGCTAACTCAGTTGATGTTGTTTTGTTGTAAGAGAAAAACAAGTAAACTATGACTGATAAGTCGGAGTTTCTTTTTTCATAAAGTACATGTGTCTTAGTGTCATGACCCAGAATTGGGCCAGCCCGGGAAGGGCTACAAGGGCTCCGACGCGGCCGCCGCCCGCCCACGAGGGGGCCGGGGGGGCGCGCATGGGGCGGGGAGCCGGCGCCCTGCCGCCGCCGCCTCCTTCCTCCCCTCAGCGTCCAACTCGCTTTGTCTTCAAGTTATGATTATCTTAGGACTTTTGGTGTGTAAAAGGGAATATTCCAATCTATAAGGAAGGCCCTTACTAGGAAATAAATAAATATTGCTTGTAAAAGGTATTCCAATCGTATAAGGAAACCTTATAGAGATTGCTTAGATTACAAGTCCCACTAGCCGGGCTATATAAGCGAGAGGCATGTAATCTCTCCGGGGATAAGCAAGCAATAAAAATTAGTATCCATCTATCTCCTGCCCCTCCACCGCGCCGCGCCACCACCGGCGCGCCGCCGCGCGCGGCCCCCCTCCCTCGCCCACGGCTCCTCCCCTCCCTCGCAGTTGCTCGTGTCGCCGCTCGTTGCCGCCCGGCGAGACTGCAGCCCCCACGCCACCTTCGGAGCTCCAACGGTCGACGAACACATGTCATTCGGCTCAATCTAGCCGGGTTCGACACTTAGTTTGTTCCTCAACAAGTGGTGAGAAATTCCTTAAACTGTATGGCGGAGACAACAAATCTTTTTTTTTTTCTTTGGGGCTTCGATGACAGCCTGAGCTGCACTACATACAATCTTTATACGTTTTCAGACACATGTGCTCTTGAGCTGAAGTGATGGATACTGTGACATTAGAAAAATAAGAAGAGCTTGAACACTTTGAGCTGGTCAACAGGGCGGTTAATTCACTTCGCAGAAGTTGCGCCACATGGCTCTCCCCTGCTACACAGCTAGTACGAGCTCAGAGACAATTGCTACGAAGCTCCTTTGGTTGAACTAGTAAGTAGTTGAATACTGCAGATCACATCAGTTGCCAAATTAGATCTTCTCATCTATATATAATAATTAATATATACTTATTCATGGCCTGGTCGCGTGTTGAAAATGTTATAAAACATACTGACTCTATCCTATAAGAATAAAGAATAATCTCTCTATATTGTATCTATTTGTTCTAATAATTTAATCTACTGTATTGATCATGAGAAACAGAGAGTGGAAAGTCCTAACCACTAGCAACATGTTTTAACAGAAAAAGAGATATAGTGTTCATGAAATTCATCTTATATATTGCCCTATTCGTTTGAACTTATGAGTCATGGTATAGTGGTGTTTTTGTCACAACAAAACGATCAGCCAAACAGCCCCTATATGTTGAAATGATGTCATCCATTAAAGAAATTATAATAAATAATTAATAGCAGGGAAGGTGATACTCCATGAAATATCTTTTTGCATTGATTTTTTCAGTAGAATAATTTTAATGGAGTGTCAAGTTATCGGTCGACAAATTAGTTTTATGTAGTCAAATTTGTCAGATTTTGTATACGTGCGACCTAGCATATATAGTGGTAACCAAATCCCAAAACACAAATCAAATGTATAAAAATCTTATAGATTTACTACCCAGAAATCTGTCAATATATATTTAACAAAAGTCTAATTTTAATACTGATTTATTGTTCAAATTCATCGATAATTCTTTCCTCTCACTGGAACATGATGCATGTTTTTTTTTCTTTTTTGTTCAAGAAGCACTTCCATGCTTCCACACGAAGATCAGTACTTGTAGTGCCTTGCTATTTTTTCTCTTTGGATATTGAGACCTTATACTCTTTCCTTTTTCTTTGTCTTCTGTACGTAACATTCTTTCATTTAATGGAAAAGACTGATTCGGTCAAAAAAAAAAAAAGTCTACATGATAAAGGGAACTTTATGATCCAAATCAGCAATGAAGTTGTTTAGTATATCGTGTGTGGTTTCCCAAATCGGACACATACCAGACATCTGTGGTGCAACCCACAACCATAGCTGAATACAAGCTGCTTGACTAGGACACATGGAAACTGGTGTGGACACAAAGGATGCCCGCTAACCACGGCCAAATGCAACCACAAATGAGTAGTACACCCTCCTTTCCATATTAGAATACATTTAACTAGCTAAGATCGCTTCGCGCTGGTAGATGTGAGAGTGCTGGCAATGTATGAAGTGTTTGGATGCGGTCACATAGAAGCATGGAAGTTTGGTATATGAGTATTTAGTAATAATAATAATATGGTTTTAGAAACGTAAAAGCGGCGATATATGTGTGAATATTGATGAGATAGTTTGTTGTTTACATGTAGGAATCAACGTAGCAGTCACATTTGTTGGATCATGGTAAGGTTCATTTTATCTGCCTTGGTAGCGATTATGGAAACATGCAATTTGGAGTTAATAAGGATTTATTGTGGGGATTACAACTTGGGAATTAATTATTTTGGAATGTAAGAGCTTAGAGGATGGGGTAAAAATTAGGAGACTCATATGTAGTTTGGAGGTTTTTTTTTTTTGGATTATAATTTTGGAATTAATTATTTAAGTTGGATTAATGAAAATGGAATATAAATGACTTTTAAAGAGTTTTTTTTGTTTATAATTTTGGAATTAATTATTTAAGTTGGATTAATGAAAATGGAATGTAACAGTTTCTAAAGAGTTTGGGGTGTAAGTAGTTTTGTTAATTTTTTTTTTTTTTGTGCATCTTGTTTTACTGTTTGCTACGGGTATTACTGTTCACTAACGGGGTATTTGCTTTGTTTATGCTACCGGTATTTCTTGTTCTCTAACGGGTATCACTTGTTTATTCTAACGGGTATAGTACTGTTCACACGGGTATGTATTGTTCATGCTAGTGGGTATTTCTTGTTTGCTAACGGTTTTTTACTGTTCACACTATCGGGTATTTTGTTTGCTAACTTGGGTATTTACTGTTCATAAGCACTTTGTTAAGTAACCTTTGTTGAACTACTGATTGATATCCTTCCTCAGGATTATAAGAGTTATATAGATTTGAAGACGTTTTGGTTGTTTTATATATGTAGCTTTATTATATATTTAGATATTTTTAGATATGTAGCTTTTATTGTATATTTAGATAACGCTATATCCGGATACATACAATTGAAATACAAATGTCTTAATCTTTGTAATAGTCCCTGGCTTCAACTGCCTCAGTCGAGAAGAAAGTTCTCATATTGTTGATCCTCTAGGCAGGCTATTCAGCCCTCTACGTTTTGACGAAGTTAGTAGGGAAAACCCAAATCTATTTCTAATTTTTTTTTATTTCAGACCTGTTTTATTAGCTCCCACAAGGAGTCCAGTCCAAACCTGTGGGATGCTACTCAGGTGTTTTTCCCATATAACTACATGTAGTTGTGTGACCCATCCATGTGCCGCTGCCATAGAAGAAGGCTCAGAGATCATGCAACCCCTCCACGCACTGCCACCATAGAAGAATTGGCCTAGGGGGGCGTCTTAGGTCGAGTGGCTAGGGGACAGTGAGTGATTAGAGGAGGGTTGAGATCAAGGAGACGATGTGGTAAATCACCAAGAGGTCGAGGGATGGAAGGACCCACAGGTAGTGTGGCACAGGTCAACATAGGTAGTGGGAGAATTGGCGGCACGAGAGTGGCGGTGGTCTTGTGCCAGTGCAGAAGAAAATGGATCCACACAACCTCGTCATGCTTTTATTGTATGCCTTACAATTATATAAGGTATCTATTTTGTTGGTGGGACTTCAGTTGGCTCTAACTATTTCGAATCTCAGCTACACTATGGTATGAAGCTAAAATTGGATGAAGCCATGCCAAACAGCAGCCCTAATACGTTCAAATTTTAAGCTGATGGCATACCAAGCAATCACTCTAAAAAAAACATGGGGGACTTGGGTGCATACATACGTTCTATTTATTTTAAAATTTTGTTTTAGCCAGAGCAACACTAGTGATTCTAACAAATAACTAATCAATGAAAACCATAGATACTTAGCCTAATACTATTACTAGCCAAGCAAATCTGCAGCACGAACTAGTCTATATTATCACTTGGGGCAAGCCATTTTAATTCGTACGAGTACAAGACATAGATGAGTTTTCCTTTTCTTTTTTTGTTAAGAAGCACTTCCGTGTGCTTCCACGTGAAAAACCAGATGTTAAAGGAAATTGTTTGATTCAAATCAGAAATGAAGTTGTTTAATACTAAATCTGTCTCAAATTATAAGACGTTTTGACTTTTCTAGACACATTGTTTTTACTATGTATCTAGACATAGTGTGTATCTATATGCATGGTAATACAACGTATATCTAGAAAAGCCAAAGGGTTATAATTTGGAATGGAGGGAGTATATATTATAAGGTTTTCTTGTGTTACTAGTGTTTGGATCAACCTTGGGATGGTTTCCCAAAATTGTGACACAGCCAGCTACGCCCGACATATGTGGGAATGTGGTGGAGATCACAAACACACACGTCAAGCATGCCCCTTGACTAGGACAATTGGAAACTGGTGTGGACACACACGATGCCCGCTAACCAAGGCCAAAACACAACCACCAAATAGTAGTACCACTAGTACTCCCTTTTCAAATTACAACTTTTCTTATATATACTTAGATATATACTATGTGTCCAAATCCATAATACAATATAATGTATCTATTAAATCCAAATTGTCTTATAGTTTAGAATGAAGTAACAATCGAAATACAAATGTCTTAATCTTCATATGCATAGTAAGAAGCTGGAGTTGAAGTGGCTGCCACCGATACGTGGCTAGTGTTTGGTTGCGTGATGCTGTCGCCTCGTCAGAACTGTGGCAGCCACTGGTCCATAGGCTAGTGTTTGGTTCCTAACCAAGCTGTGGCAGCCATCAGCATTCCCAACACAAAATCTACCAGTGACTTAGGCGGCCAAATCCTTTGCCTCACCTTCGGCTGCAGCATGGCGAGCCACGGACTGACGGCGAGGGTGCGGCGGCGCCACACCTTCCGTGGCAGGTTGAAGACTCCAACCAAACATCCCCTGAATCATAAGCTGATGGCGCTATTCTACTCTTCTAGGGTCTAAAAAATTACCAAACCAATCACTCTAAAGCTATGGGGGACTCGGTCAGGGTGCATACATTCTATTTATTCTAAAATTTTGTTTTAGCCGTAGCAGCACTAGATAGATAATTAATCAAGAAAAACCATAGGCACCATATTATTAGCCTAATCCTATGACCAGACAAGTAAACCTGACCTAGTACATACATTTTGAAATTGGATTCCGTAATAAAATATGATTACTGGTCCCAAGTCATCTTAACTCGTATGAGTTTGAGTAGTATACAAGACTTTTAGACGACACTGATACAAAAGCTGGTTGAAAGAAACCTTAATTAATTAGATAGAGATATAGAAGATATAGAGATAGTAAAGAGATAAATAATATTACCTTCATTCTAAATTATAAGACGTTTTAGTTTTTCTAAATACGTTTCTTTTATTATGTATCTAGGCATAGTGTATAACTAGGTACATAACAAACCTAATGTATCAAAAAATCTAAAACGTCCTATAATTTAGAATAGATGAAATACTAATACTACAGTAGAAGAAATAAAATAGAAGAGGGAGAAAAAGCAGAGCAGGAGGAAGCAGTCAGTCAGCTTGGCCCATGTGACAAGCACAGCACACACGCCTCCAAAAATACTGAATCAACGGCTCCTTTTGATCATTTCTCTTTTCTCTCTTCCTTGTTCCTTCCTCTTCCTCTCTCTCCACGTGTGCGTGTGTCCAGTTGAATTGAACATGAACACCCCTCCAGCAGCCACCAGGCCACCAACCAAATCAACATGGGTCAATCAACATATAATATATATACTATAGTTTAATACTCAATTTTCCTGCCCATCCGTATGTAGCATGTACACAAGTGCACTACACGCCTGGCCGGGTCAGACAGAAGAGCACTGGTATATATTGGGAAAAGCATCCCTTTCTCGTTTCCAAGAATCGCAACACGTTTCCGCGCCGTCCCTCCGCTTACCCGGCCGGCCATCCCATCCCATCCCTCCTCCTCCTCCACCTCCGGCCACGATTGCTAGTGCTGCCGCCTCAGGTGCGAGCGGGCGGGCGCTTCTCCGGAATGCGGGATGAGAGGGCTCCACAGCTCCACATCCTCCCTCTGCTGCTGCTGCTCCTCCTCGCAGGAGCAGCCAGCGGGCAGCAGCAGGTCCAGCCCCAGCCGCCGCCGCTGCCTCCGGCGGACCTGCCGGACGTCGAGAGGCAACTCAACAACCTCACCGACAACGTCGCCGCCACCATCTCCGACAAGTTCAGCTTCTGCGTCGCCGACCCGTAAGCTGCTCCTGCTGCTGCTCTGCTTCTTCTTCTTCTTCTTATTATTACTACTACTACTTGTTGTTTTGTTCTTGCTCGCCGGCCCGGCGGTGGCGGCGCCGGCCGTCGGTACAGAGTAAATTAAAGATTTGATTTTTGTTTTTCCTTTTTTTTTTGGTTGGTGTGCTCTATCGATCAATCAATCAGGCAGGAGGATTGGAACGAGGCGTTCAACTACACGTCCGACCTCACCTTCGTGGATCGCTGCCTCAAGGAGACCCAAGGTATGGCCTTGATTGCTGTTCGACTGGTCAATTCACACGTTTCATGATTTCATTGAGCTCATCCTGTGCTTGCTTCCTCGATCTCTCCTTCTGCACTGCACTGCATTGGCCCGGTTTCCAGTTGATTTTATTAATTCGTTTGTTTGCTTCCAAGTGATCCATTTTGAATCCGAGAATCTCGTCTGGGTGAAGATTATTGGATCGGGTGAAGAAATTATTATTAATAATTTGGTGGGGATAGGTGCCTGCCTACCGAGGTTATTAGTAAGTTTCATCAATCTCTGCTGAACGTGGACAAGGTCGTCCAACACTCCGATTAATCCCCACCGGACAAAATTACCCTGTTGTTCTCTCTTACACACTTCTATCTCATATACTACTAGTCTCCATTCCTATTTACAAAAGTGACAAGAAAGACTTTACATGAGTACAAAAACCCCAAGAGTACTTCCACTTTTCACACCAACTTGTTGTCTTGTTCTTGTAGTCCCTGAATTTCCACAATTACACTGTTGTTCTCTCTTATCCAATTCTATTTCATATACTATTTACAAAAGTCACAAGAAAGACTTTATATGAGTACAAAAACCCAACAATTTCACTTTCACACCGTCCTGTTGTGGTGTTCTTGTAGTCCATGGATTTCCAAAATTACCCTGTTGTTCTCTATTACCCACTTCTATTTTTGTTTTAGAGAAAAGGTTACCCACTTCTATTTTATATACTACTATTCTCCACTCCGATTTACAAAAGTCACAAGAAAGACTTTACATGAGTACGAAACCCCCAAGACTTTCACTTTCACACCATCTTGTTGTTTGTTGTTCTTGTAGTCCCTGGATTTCCTGTTGACCACGTCTTAACTGAAAAGAACACATTTTCATGTCTTTCTAGGCAGCCAAGTGGCTGATTGGGACGCTGTCAGTTTGAAAAATGCTCTCTCTTGCGCGTTTCTTAAGCATTGGGATTGGATAGCATGAAATGGACAGGTTGCATCGGTGACATGTACTATCTGCCACAAGTGGGACCCCTAGTGGCTTATAACAACCATTTATTATTTCTGGTTCTCAATTGTGCAAAGAAACTGTGAACGGTAGCTGAGTACGACTTTGATACAGTTGGGTTTGACACGCTAATCGTCGTACCTAATGACGTTTGTAATGTTTAGGAATTTTTGACTCATATATATATGCCCAATCCTAGTGCATAGGTGAACTTTTGGAAAAGCAAATATCAGGTTCAAGGCCACAGTACCGATTTTCAAATTGTATCTGATGATGAGTTTAATGGTTCATTCAGGCGACCTGCCTCAGCGTCTCTGCACAACCGATGAAGTCAAATTCTACTTCTTAACTTTGTTCGACCGTGATGGCGACAAGAACATCAACCTCAAGACAAACATAAACTGCAACATATCTTCTTGGGACAGAGGGTGTGATTCGGATGGGCTTTGCGCCACTGATCCGGTTATAGATCCCAGGAACCGTGATAGCAACGGTATCCCACTGAGAACAAGGAACTGCCAGGCGTGCTGCGAGGGATTCTTCTGCCCACGCGGCCTTACTTGCATGCTCCGTGAGTTTCATTTCCTGAACAATTTATGTTTTGGATGATATTTATTTAGTTCAGAGAAATCAGTTTATTGGCTTGTGGCTGACTTGGAGTTCCTCTTGGCGTCAGCATGTCCACTAGGCTCATACTGTCCACGTGCCACGGCGAATCAGACAACTGGTCTTTGCGACCCGTAAGATTTTTCTTGATGCATTCCTGTTGCAATAGGCTTGTTGATAAACAAATTCAGCATGTCATGTATGTATCTGAATTGTGGAACTTTGACAGATACAAGTACCAGATGACTCCAAACACGACTAATAGTTGTGGAGGTGCTGACATGTGGGCTGATATCCAGAGCACTGAAGAGATCTTCTGCCCAGCTGGTTTCCACTGTCCAAGCACAACAAAAAAGGATAATTGTAGCAGTGGACACTATTGCAGATTGGGTTCCACAGCTCAGAAGAGTAAGCATCGTGAACATGACTTTGATCACACAATCATACAAACTTTTGTTCAATGAGCTGATTTGGGATTAATTTGCAGAGTGTATAATAAAGGGTTCATGTGATGAAAACACAGAGAATGAAAACATCAAAATTCTTGGAGCTTGCATAGTGGTAAATCCTCTTGCATGCTTTTGTAATTTCAGTAACTTAATGACTATCTTTTTGTTATAAAATAATGTTGCAATCAACCGCATTGCACGGTGCTTGTGCCTGCTGCTTCTTATCATATACAACTGCTCAGGGGTGCATTGTGATTCAAACTTTGCCATTCTACGCAGGGTGCATTGTGCCTGCTGCTTCTTATCATATATAACTTCTCAGACAAATTCCTCAGCATCCGCGAACGGAGGAAAGCAAGATCAAGGGAGAATGCCATTCAGCTGGCTCGGCAGCAGCTGAAGGCGCAAGAGGGATGGAAGGCGGCAAAACAGTTTGCAAGGAGGCATGTGAATGGTATGCAGGGTCATCTTTCACGCACATTTTCACGAAGGAGGTCATTTCGTCAGCAGGTCGACCCAGGCGTGCAGGAAGCACCACTGATGAGCGAGGTCCAGATGAAGGAAATGTCAGATTCTGTTGTGTTTGCTCCTCAGAGCACAAATGAGATAACAGAAGTAATGCCATCAGTTATTGTAGATGTCAGTGATGATGGAGAAGTTGTTGCCACAAAGGAAAAGCCTGTGCCAAAAGGAAAGCACAGATCAACCCATACACAGGTATTCAAGTATGCATATGGCGGATCGAGAAGGAGAAGTTCCAGCAACAGGAGAACAAGAATCTAACCTTTAGTGGGGTGATTGCCATGGTGAAGGATCAGCAGCAGGAGATAACTAGGCCTTTGCTCAAGGTTGAGTTCAGGGACCTGACTTTGATGCTTGGAAAGAAGAAGCTGCTGAGGTCTATCAATGGTGAACTCCGGCCTGGGCGTGTAACTGCTGTGATGGGCCCATCAGGGGCTGGCAAGACCACGTTCCTCAATGCCGTTACTGGGAAGGTGAGTGGCTACAAGATGACGGGTTCTGTTCTTGTTAATGGAAAGAACGTTAATATCCGTTCTTACAAAAAGATCATTGGATTTGTGCCACAAGATGACATTGTTCATGGAAACTTAACAGTGGAGGAAAACCTTTGGTTCAGTGCAAAGTGCAGGTAATGGTTTTAAATGAAATACAATTTTGTAGTTATCCTACTAGTTTCTGCCATTTTTCATAAAGAGCAATATTCAACAATTCTATTTAAAACCTAACAGGCTATCTTCAAGCATGAAGCATCGTGACAAGGTGCTCATAGTGGAGAGGGTAATAGATTCTCTGGATCTTCAGGGAATCAGAAATTCATTGGTTGGCACTGTTGAAAAGCGTGGGATTTCTGGGGGCCAGAGGAAGCGTGTCAATGTGGGCATTGAGATGGTGATGGAGCCATCCCTTCTAATCCTGGATGAACCAACATCTGGCCTGGATAGCTCCTCATCACAACTTCTCCTCAGAGCTCTTCGGCATGAGGCGCTAGAAGGTGTGAATGTCTGTGCTGTTGTGCATCAACCGAGCTACACATTGTACAACATGTTCGACGATTTGATACTCCTTGCAAAAGGAGGGTTGATGGTTTACAATGGCCCAGTAAAGACAGTCGAGGAGTACTTCACAACTCTTGGAATCCATGTTCCTGACCGCGTAAACCCCCCGGACCACTACATTGACATTCTTGAGGGCATTGTGAAGCCTGAGTCTGGCATCAAAGCGAAGCACCTACCAGCGCATTGGATGCTACACAATGGCTATGAAGTACCAAGTGACATGCAAGATGATGTCAAGGAAATTGGTGAACAAACCCCACAATTCAGGTCCAGCTCCTCAATATCTGGTTCAACCCCTCACTGCCTCCCAATCAGAAATGCGTTTGCAGAAGAGTGTGACCGTCTCGAACAGCATTTATCAAAACCAAAGGACTTATCTAGCAGAAAAACACCAGGGATATTTATGCAGTACAAATATTACTTGGGAAGGTAAGCTCGATCAATGCAACCATTTCAATCTTCTTATCTCAGAAACTTGAACAGCTACTAATCAGTTGTTACTGAATATATACCATTCAGGGTTACAAAACAGCGACTGCGTGAAGCTAAGCTGCTCATGGTTGATTTCCTGATACTAGGGCTAGCTGGTATCTGCTTAGGCTTGATAGCAAAGCTCAGTGACAAAACATTCGGGATGCCTGGATACATATATACTATAATTGCTGTTTGTAAGTTCAGATCTGCACACCCTATTTTCACAACAAACTATATGAAAAGTTCCTAACATAAGCTACTACCATGCAGCTCTACTGTGCAAGATTGCAGCACTGCGGTCATTTTCACTGGAACGATTGCAGTACTTTAGGGAAAGAGAATCTGGGATGAGCTCTCTGGCATACTTTCTTGCTAGGGACACAATTGATCATTTTAGTACTGTTGTGAAGCCGATCATTTACCTATCTATGTTCTACTACTTCAATAACCCGAGATCATCAATCGGTGATAACTACATTGTGCTCCTCGCGCTTGTGTATTGTGTGACGGGGATAGGATACACTTTTGCTATCTGCTTCAGTCCTGGCTCAGCACAGCTGGTAGGTATCTTGAGAACTAAATTTTTCGTGCAGCATCTTCTGAACGATCGCCCCACATATATATACTTAACCTCATTCTGATGCTTGTCACAGTGTTCTGCACTTATACCGGTTGTTCTAACTCTGTTATCCACTCAAAGGAGTACTCCAACATTTCTCAAGAGATTGTGCTACTCAAAATGGGCACTGGAGGGCTTCATAATTGTAAATGCCAAGAAGTAAGTACCTGTTCATCACTATCTCTTTTCAGTCTACAGTTTTTGTTTTATGCATGTCTCTGTTGTAATGTTCTGAACTTGAACTAATGGGACTTTTTGTGCAGGTATCCTGGAGTTTGGCTTATAACCCGCTGTGGACTGTTGTTCCGAGTCAATTTGATATCCACAACTACAAGCTCTGTATTTTTGGTTTTGTTCATGTATGGTCTGTTCTTCAGGATGGTGGCATTTGCTGCAATGATTTTGCTCAAGAAGAGATGAATGTAGTATAGTTGTACTACCATTTTGTTCATATCTAATTTGTTTCATTCATTTGTACATTTGTAAAGCAGTTCAAATGAAAGGGTTTATAGCACTGACCGGTGTACAGATGAGAAAAGGGCAATAGAAATCTGGGTTTTTTTTTTGGCATTGTTCAGTTAGGTCTACATCCCCATCTCTCAATCCTGTGGTTGCCCTTTAAAAAAGAATATTACAAAAAAAAAATATATGAACTGTTAGATCTGAAGTTGTTGTTTTTTTTGACCAAAAAGACTGTGGGGGAGGTCCCCACAGTAAAAAAGGCTTTATTTAAATTTTAAAGGAGTACAGGAATACATACAGAGAGTTTAACTGAAAGCGTCTAGCCAAACACAAAAAGAAGATCTTAAATCTACTTTAAATCTTACTGACTGAAGGAGACAATGGGACTTGAAATTCATCTTCCAGAGCTGCAAGCTTGGTTCAATCTCTGAAATACCTTGTCATTTCTAAGCTTCCATAATTCCCACGCTGCAATGAGAGACACCTCTACAAAACATGGTATTGAGTGGATGGTTCGAGCTTCCATGAATCTGTCCAGTAGGCCTCTCGACATATTCCAATTTATTCCTAGCTTTTGCCAGCATTCTTGTGCAAAGGGGCATTCAAAAAAGAGGTCTTTGGATAGTTTCTCTAGAGTTGGTTAGACAGAGCACACAATTCGTGCCTCCTGCGGGTGAAAGTGCCTCCTCCGAAGCATGTCTTTAGTGTTTAATCTGTCCACCATTATAAGCCAGGCAAAGAACTTTACTCTAGGGATGCATCTTGATTTCCAAATCACCTTGAAAGCAGCATGAGCCTCTATACCAATGAAAGCATGATTATAGAATTTCTTTGCTGTGTAGTTGCCCCCAGATCGGTGACCATTTGTCCTTCAAAGTCTCATCATAGTCTATCATCTGCAGCTGAGATTGCAATTCATTTAACTCTTCCATTGCTTCATCTGACAATGGCAGTACAAGTATTGATTCAAAGTCTGCAGCCTGGAGTGTATGAAAGACTGAGGAGTCTTCATTTCTCACATATGTTGCAAGTCTTGGATAGGTGTGTGCCATGATTCCATCAGCCCATAGGTCATCCCAGAAACAAACTGTTTTTCCACCACCAATGCTGCATTTTTCTATGCCTCTGTATAATACATTCAGTCTCATGATATCTTTCCACCAAAATGATCCAACTTCTCTTGAGGTATGGGGGACTTTGCTTTCATAATATTTGCTCCATATCATTCTTACCCAGGGAATGTCAACCCTATTATAGAATTTATCGAGATGTTTTAGAAGTAGGGCATCATTATGAAGTCTAAGATTAAGATTTACGACTCCCAGGCCTCCTTTTTCCTTTGGTAATTGACTGTTTCCCAAGCCACCAGATTGTCTCCTTTCTTCTTCTCTGAGTTGTCTCTCCACGAGCCTTTGTTTCCTCCCCTATCCACATTTTCTATTGCCCCCACAGGCAATTTGATTGAACACATAGCATATGTGGTGATAGGGGTTATGGCTGAATTGAGCATCTGTAACCTGCCAGTATAGGATAACCATATAGAGCATGCATATAACCTTGTTTCTACTCTGTCCATCATGGGGGTTAAATCATCAATTCTTGGTTTTGTAGTCCCCATGGGATCTGAAGTTGTTGTTGTTAGATCTGAAGTTTAGGAAACATGATTTTGTTGTAATTCAGTCGAGTTTATAGAAAACTATATTAGCATCTACAATACAAAATAAATACACATATATTTATTTACATCTATAATACTAAATAAATATATTCCTTCTAAATACTAAATAAATATGCTATGGAGACCTACTTCAAAGTAGATTTAATTAAGTCAGTTGATCTTTGTAGATGTGGGTGTATTTTCTTCAGACTTAGTCAAAGTTAGAAAAAAAAAATTGGACCGAAAGAAGTAACAAACAACTTTTAGTTTCAATTTTTTTTTTACCAAAAGGCTAAAATGAAAACCCAAAGGCCGTTTGGGAAAATGAAACCTGAATATTCTATGTTGTACCTTGTGCTTGTACTTTACCTATGACAAACATTTGACAACAAGAGGCACTTGACTAGTGGTGATTTCTATGTGTGTTATCTAGCCGAGTCCGATATGCCCGGTATACTCTGGTGGGACAATTTTGTGTGTTTGCGGCACACAAATCTGATCAATATATAGGTCGATGTAACCAAATAGTCCCTCGATTAATTTAACATTATGCAGATGCATATACATGTGTAGTCCTTGATAGAAAAGCCGACGCTTAGTGCCACCTTTGGTATACTAGTATAATGTCCATGCTAACGCCACGATGATATTTAGTAATCCAAATCAAACAAAAAAAATTATTTACCAATATTACAATGGGAAACCCACCTTTTTGCCAAAGAGAGCTTTATTATCACGGAATCTAAAATATATATATCATAACAAGACACGTTCGAATCTAACATAGATATATCTGCATCTTGCCTAAGTTAGTTCCATTTGAACAAGGTTTACATTTGCAACAGATTCAAATGACACGTATCACATCTAGTAATAGCCATTTTGGCATCACCCTCACAAAAGCTATGTGACACCTTTTGCAGAAATCCCTGCATGAAAACATATAAGAAATCATATAAAGAGCATCAACTCATATATTACTCTGCCTATACGAGGTTAGGAATTGTGGGCAATGGTTCAACAAACAAGTTAGAAAGCCTAGTGAAGTGTAATTCATCCAACCCAGCTACATGCAGTCTCCAAGACACATACCCAACACTAAAATCACAAAAACACTTCTAGATCAAAATATGAATGCACATCCTCTAGTGGCATATAGGACTACAGCAATATCTACTTTATTGAAAGGCAGAGAGCTCCTGCCATTACGTTAAAAAAGGATTACAATAATATGCCTATTCCTAAATCAATCCACCGCCACAGAAAAGAACAAACTATATGTAGCTAAAACTTGATCAACAAAAGTGGAATAGCACTTGAGTAAAGAACACATAGCTAAATTATGTCCAACTTGATCAATACACATACTATTGATTAGAAAGAGACACGAAAAAAATGAGACAGATGCAAAGAAAACTAAAGATCAAGTGGTGAGAAAGATTAAGTTCACAGTCTCATTAGCAAATTTAAGATCACTTTTTCTTTTCCTATCTCTCAGTGCTAGAAGACTCTCTCTCTTCCCATCTCTCAACAAGAGACTTTGTTTTCCCCAGTGGCATAACAACTGAAAGAAATTCAAACTATCATTAGAAAGCTATTTTTAGGCGATGAAGAATCTTTGACAAGGATGTGCGGCAAAGGGAGGAGGATGGAGGAGGCACCACGAATCACTGCCTTGGTTGCGTGAGGAACAGGTGGATCGTGATCACGCAGAATCAAAACATGAAAATCTACTTTAGTAAGAAGTACACTTCACTAACTAAAACCACCCGTGCTTGTCCACATTATTCACAAGAGACGAAAATTGCAATAGCAGAATGACATTCGAACAGAAAATGCATTGCTGACTGAATGCGGAGGGACTCTATCAATGTCTTTCACTCTGATGGACACCTCATCTTCTGAATCCTTGGTGACCTTTCCTTTAGAATCTTTGCTAGAATCATTCAATAGCAAGGACAGTAGGGGCTGCCCCTCCCAATCTCCTCATTCAATAGCAAGGACCTTTCTATCAGATTAAGCAGATGAGCAGAAAAGATTGCATAGGCAGATATCAGCAGAACAAGCAACATTAGAAGCGATTGATACTACTTGGAACAAGCAAATTCAGAATATGTGATAGGCTTGTGAAGGTGTCGGTCGAGATTCCTCGTGCAAAGTCCAGCCATGGACCGCCGGACGTGGTAAGGTCCTTGGGCATCCGTTTGACCACGAGACGCCACGTTGGCCAAGTCCGCCACGGTGCACCTGCCTGATTAAAAAAAATTTATTCGTTTTGGAAAATTTAAATGGTGAATAATTTTTAAGTCATTGAGTTTTGTGAAAATTATATAAATAGATTTGTCTTGAAAATTACTTTCATAAAAATATACATATATAACTTTTCAATAAATATTTTTATAAGTGTTTTTTGTGTCCTCGATCAGATAAGTTGGTCGTGATAGCACTTGTACTGGCCATCCTTAAAAGATCGGTTGTCCTACCTGTGTCTCTAAATAACTTTCGTTCTCATTTTGTAGAGAAATAACTTTGACTAGTTTTATATAAAAAATATTCTCTAATAGTTATAGTATATAGTTAATATCATTAGATAGATCTTTAAATCTATTTTCATAATAAATTTATTTAAAGATACATGTTGCACATGCTTTCTACAAATATATGGTCAACCTTACATCATGGAAACAAAAAATTACAATTATTTGGTGACGGAGGGTGTATTTTCTATAATACTATTATTTTTGTAGTCAATATTCATAATTCTTAATTTTAATTTTCACCTTGATGTATATAGGTTATGATAAACTACAACCTGCGGAGATTACCGTAGAATTAAATTAACTATTTTAACAATTGCTGCTGACAAAGTGTTAAGGGGAAAAGTTACATGTTTTTGCAACATTTCGTTGAGAGATAAGATAGTTGTATGCTTCTATAAACGTTATTTTTTTTGTGACATGTGTCTAAATATTTCAAAGTTGTACGATTCACATTTGCAAAATAAAATGTTCATCGATTGAAGAGGGGTGTGGCTGGCTCTATGACAAGCGGGCCACAGTGTCATACGCCTGTAGTGACAGGCCCACATGTCATCCTCCCACTTCTCCTGCTCCACCTAGCAAGTGTCGTCCACGGCCAGCAGGCGCCGCTCCCAGCGGCGTTGCCGGCGCCGCAGCTCCGAGAAGTCGAGGCACAGCTCACCAACCTGACCAAGCGCGTCGCCAGCATAATCTCCGACCGCTTCAGTTTCTGCGTCGCGGACCCGTAAGTTTTCCCGCTCGCGGTCTTGGATGGTCGGCGGCGCCATCGATTAAAGGTGGAGCTCGCCGCCTTTCATCCTTCCCATCAAGGGGATGATTCGGGCTGTCTTTGGTGTTTCAGGGAGGAGTATTGGAATGCGGCATTCAATTACACATTCAACCTCGACTTCCTGGAGCAGTGCCTTGTCGAGACCCGAGGTAAAATCTGCAAATCGGTAACGCTCACATTTCTAGATGGGTTCTTGCTGAATTCTTGGATGGATTATTCAATACAACAGCAAGTTGCCATGACAACAGGTTCTTAGTTTGATTGTTAGAGAAATGAGAAATTTATAACTTCAGAAAAGGAACAATGGTGGTGCATTTGTAGTCCATGTTGGTTGTCAATACTTTAAATAGTTGGCACATTATTCAGAATACATCTAAAACTAGTATGAATTCTCTGCACTTACTATATCCATGATGAAATTTGGTATGTGTACCACGTACGTGTGCCTACGATATACTCCAGAATAGAGAAACTGTATGTATTTGCCTCATGTTCCTTTAGTAATGGATGGGCAAATATCAAAACACAACACAGTTGAATGACTAGCAGTTTTCCCCTTTTCTGGCTTAAACAGCATTTTTTTTTGAACCGAGGCCAAACCCCATTTCCATTAAGACTTAACGGAAATACAATGTAACGGCTTAAACAACATTCTAATCTTACAACTGAAGATGTGAAGCTATTCATTGTTTGATAAATTGAAGAGTTATACATGCAGAGATTTGTGATTTGCAGACATGGATACATGAGGTCTTGTGTTCTGTTATGTCTAAATTCAATCCAGTAAGGACCATACGTTGATGCATCTTAGCATGCTTTTTAAATTAGATTAGACAACCCTGAACTAACATGCTCTACATACAGTACTTGTCTCTAGACCCCGTGAACTAATAGAATATAGGAGAGGTGTAACAATTTCTACTGTCAACTTTAACAGTATACAGAGGCATATTTTAATTGTTTGTTGCTTATCAGATGATTAAAAAACATATTATTATGATGTGAACAAAATGATTTGTAAAGGTGATCTGGTTGGTCGTCTATGCACACCAGCAGAAGTGAAATTCTACTTCTCATCCCTCCATTGTCAGAAAGGCAACAACCAGTCATCTTGGGTGCAGGGATGTGAGCCAGGATGGGCTTGCTCAGTTAGTCCAGATATTTTACTGAATCAACAGCAGCACAATTCCACCAAGAAGCACCAACTGTCAACAGTGTTGTGAGGGTTTCTTCTGCCCTCGTGGTCTTACTTGCACGTGAGTCTTTCCAACACTTCTGAGATAATTATGCTCATGATCTGGTAATATTTTCCTGTGTGTGTTAAGCTTTCTGTTTGTTGTTGTAGCTTGTCCAGTGGGCTCATACTGTCCACATGTCAAAGTGAACATAACCACTGGTCTTTGCGATCCGTAAAACACCTTTTCTGTTTGGTTTGCATTTCGGCCATGGTACACAAACAATGTGTGACACTGTGACTCATCTACCTATATCTTTATTTTTGGTGAGCTCCCAATAATGCTTATGAATAGGAGTTCTTATGAATAGTAACACTGTGGATGAGCAATACCGGGTCTCTCCCCTCACTAAGATCACTGCTCATCAGTAACGGGTACATTGTTCTATAATGGGTTCAATACTGTTACCATAGATATGGTACTGTTCCTTAGTGGATTTGTTACTGTACATACAAACCCGGTAATTTTCCCTAACTGGTCTGTTATGCTTCTCAAGACCCGGTACTGTTTCAAACCGGGTTTGTTACTGTTCCTCATACCCGATAGACATACACGCTTTTCCCCTTTTTTTTCCAAACTCTTTTATCTACGCGTGGGGCAACACTCTAGTTTCATATGAATTGCTGAACTCTGTACAGATACAAGTATCAGTTCACCGCAAACTCAAGAAATGTCTGCGGTGGTGCTGACATGTGGGCTGATTATAAGAGGACGGAAGATGTATTCTGTCCTGCAGTTTACTACTATCTGACTCCGACATCCAAATATTCCTGTAGCAGTGGGTAAGGATCTTATCCTATTATTCCTCTCTTTGTTCGCTTGAATGTTTACAAAATTGTTTGAATTGGTCATTTTGTTTCCTCTTTGGCTTTTATTCAGGCACTATTGCAGGTTGGGTTCCACCACTGAAGATAGTAAGCATTATCTGCCAGGTATCTGATCCTGCAGTTTCATTTCTAATCTCACGTTCATAGCAATTGCCCTTCAGTATGCTGAATTCTGATTAAAATTGCAGAATGCATAATAAAAGACTCCTGTAAAGAGAACACAAAAAATGAGAGCATATTTGTGCTTGGTGCTTGCTTAGTGGTAAATCCTCAAAAAATCTCATCAGTATTGTTCTTTTCAAATCACTGATCCATTAACCCTATTAGATTTCAGTGCATAACGTCCTATGAGTATAAAAATTGAACATCGCAATTTGATGCAGGGTGCATTGAGTGTGGTGCTTGTGATCATATATAACTGCTCAGATCAGTTCCTCACAATCCATGAACGGAGAACAACAAGATCGAGGGAGAAAGCATTAAGATTGCTTGGCAGCAGATCAGAGCACAAAACCACTGGAAGGTGGCAAAGCAGCTATTGAAGAGTCATGCAAACGGAAGGCAGAGTCATGTTCCTCACACGTTAAGGTCCTTTGCTCAACATGCATATAGAGAGAACTCTACCCATAGAATGGAAAAGACAGCAATGGTTCCACTGAAGGCACAGGAACTATCAGAAGCATCAGTTTTTGAGAGTGAAGGCACGAATGAGATATTTGAATCTGCTTCGTCAGTTGTGGTGGGGAAACTGCTGTTACCAAGAACAAATGTGTGCTGAAAGGAAAGAACAGATCAATGCGCTCACAAAGATTCAAGCACGCATATGCGAGTATTGAGAAGGAGAAGATCGAGGAGCAAGAAAACAAGAACCTTTCCTCCAGCAGTATCATTACCACAGTGAGTGAACAGAATGAGATATCTAGGCCTTTGCTTAAAGTTGAGTTCAAGGACCTTACCCTGACAGTAGGGAAAAACAAGCTACTGAGATCTATCGGGGGGGGGTCGCAGAAAGCGTGTTAATGTAGGGAATTGAGAATGGTAATGAAGCCGTCCCTTCTTATCCTGGATGAGCCTACCTCTGGCCTCGAGAGCTCCTCACCGCAACTCCTTGTAAAAGCTCTTTGCAGGCTCTTGAGCGCATAAACATTTGTGCTGTTATTCACCAACCAAGGTTACCCACAAAAGATCATTTTGGTAGAAATAGTTTTGAGCTTTCTGAAAGGTTTCTCATCTCAATATATATGATTCTTTCTGCTCTGCAGCTGTTGTACAGTATGTTTGATGATTTGACACTTTTGGCAAAAGGAAGTCTAATAGTTCATTGTGGTCCTGTCAACACGATTGAGGAGATGTTGTAAAAAAAAACACGATTGAGGAGTACTTCACAACTCTTGGGATTCATGTTCCTGACCGTGTAAACCCGCCAGACCACTACATTTACATTAACGAGGGAATTGTGGAGTCTGACTCAGGCACCCAAGTGAAGCATCTTCCTCCGCACTGGATGTTGTACAATGTTTTGGCATGAAAGATGACCTTGAGGCAATTCATGCTGGAAACAGGACATCATTGCCTGGATCAACGCCGTATCAACTTCTCAACGTCAGAAACACATATGTGGGAGAGCAAGGCCACCTCCAGTGCAACTTACCAAGACCTAACGATATGTTGGAAAGGACACCAGGGATTCTGATTCAATACAAGTACTTTCTGGGCAGGAACACTTAAAAGTCAATATCCTCAAGCTAAAATTTCGAGCTGCTATTTTATCAGTTTTTAGTTTTACTGCCCGCATGCCATTGCAGGGTCACAAAACAGAGCTTGAGCGAAGCTGCACTGCTTGCAGTTGATTTCCTAACACTATGCTTGGCTGGGATATGCCTTGGGACACTTTCAAAGTTCAGTGACCGAACATTTAGGATGCTTGGTTATATTTACACCATAATTGCACTCTGTAAGTTCAATACTTCAGTATCCTATGTGTTTGCACTCGCAATCTTGTGAAACTTCCTGATTGAAGTTACTGTGATGCAGCGCTTTTGTGCAAAATTGCTGCAGTGAGGTCATATTCACTGGAAAGGTTGCAGTACAAAAGGGAGAGGGAATCTGTGATGAACTCTCTGGCATATTTCCTTGCCAGGGACACCATTGACCATTTTACCTCTCCATGTTCTACTACTTCAACAATCCAAGGTCAACGATGGCTCATAACTACATAGTGCTATTAGCACTTGTGTACTGTGACCGGGATTGGTTACACTTTGGATTTTTGCTTCAATCCTGGTTCAGGCCAGCTGGTATGCATCATGATAACTATTATTCCTATTCTGGCTTCTTTCATGAATTGTATGCTATGACTCTATTTTGTAGTGTGCTGCAATACACCAGTTATCCTGACCTTGTTGTCGACTCACCCAAGTACACCTCTGACCTCTGACCTTTATTCCTGAAAAACTTGTGCTACACAAAGTGGGTACTGGAGGGCTTCATCATTGTAAATGCTAAGTGCTTCCTTTGTTTTAGATGGAAAGTCATTATGGTTTTGTCCTAAGTGAAACTGCCTTACAGTTGACCAAGTTTGACAAATAATACCCATATTTATGATACCAAATAAGTATCATGAGATTCGTCATGAAATAGTAATGCCTATTTCAAATTGTCATGAAATAGTAATGCCTATTTCATGTCACAATTATTGATACTCTTCTCTATATATAACTTGATCAAACTTAATTAAGATGGTTTAACTTAGAAAATAAGTCGAATGATTTTCCTTTTTGGTCAAACTTAAGAGGGAGTAAGAACTTTAATTTGCACATGTGACAATGTTTTTCAAAATAGATATCGCCATATAGGTGAAGACTATTTGTTTTTTTGCAAAATGAGTTATTCATAACTACGGTTTGGTGATATGTTTGATATTTTAACCACTCATTACATGACTTAAATCATGTGTCGCCCGTAAATTGAAAGGTGGCGTGTTTCTTGCCAAGCGACTGCATATTTGTACTAACCTATGTGCTGTTTACAGGTATCCGGTAGTGCGGCTAATAATTTGCTGTGCTTTATTGTCCGAGAATCACTTGACATCCGCAAATTTCAAGCTCTGTATTTTGTTTTTGTTTATGTATGGTCTGTTCTTCCGGATCATTGCATTTCTAGCCATGATTTTACTGAATAAGAAATGAGTGAATTCGAGATGTACACCTTTCTCATAAACAAATTCATTTACTAAAAGTTAATAAAAGTGAAAGGTGAAAAAAACTTGGTCTTCACAGGGGAAAAGAGAATGCTTGAGATACCTCATCTTTAATAATTATATATTTATATTTATAGTTGATCACTGTGCACACTATTATTGTTGTTGTAATGATTTGTATCTACCATGATAAACCTAAAAGGTGTTGGCCATGTACATGGAGTTTTCTTAGTTTTGATAGTAACCAAAGGATAAAAAAGAAAGGGGTAACGTTAATTTCAAGGGTAGGCCTGTGTCATGAACTGGGCTGCCAAGTGGGCCAAAACCAGGCTGCCATGTGGGCTGTTTTGAAGAAAGGGCTTCATCTGCAAAAGGAAGTAGCGATTGAAATGGATTGGGTCCATGAATGTGCAATAGAAATCAAACAGTTCAAATTCAAGTCCATGTACGAATGTCTATTTGATTTTTCAAAACATCAGGCTTGAAGCCCTTCTGATTTGAACAGATTCAGCTGAATCGAAGCACCTAAATTTTTACAAATTCTGGGAGGGGATCCATGCATCCCCTGTCTCAACATGTGATATACACATATATATGCAATCTCGTGAATGCGCAAAGTTACCAGTTATGTGAATGAATATGCATGAGACATCTACGTGTAGAGAGCTAGTTTTCCTGCACTATCCATGCATGCATCGACAAGGAATCTAGAGCTTGGAGTAGAATCGTATAGAGTCGGATTGTTGGATCCTAGAGATGCCCAACACCAATGCTTAAAAAAGTCCTTTAAAACTGGCCATCGCTTCAGCTATCACTTTATCATGAACTGCCGACAAATTCCGTTAGGGCTTTTTATGCTATGCAACAATGCATGCTTTACTGTTTCGTCTTTTTGCCTCTCTACGTAGACTAGATATATGTGCCCTCCTCCCTCCCATATATTCACCACAAGGGAACTGCAGAAAGATTGAATGGTCTGGCCCATATGGAAAAAAGTTTGTCATACTTTACTGTTCAAAAGTAATGGCAGCCTGAACTTGTCGTGAATGTAAATCGCGTGAAAAAAAGTTCTAAAAATACTTGATGATCAGCAAATGGCCATATTTGCTATATATAGAGATATTATGAAACGACATGCAGTTCAGTCTGATGAATATATAATGGCAAGCTAATACTGAAATCTTATATGTTTTTTCTTATCACATGACTATCCATTATCGGAGTTGGCCACAGAATTTTCTTAGTGCTCGATCATGATATATTATTTAGTTCTGCATATTTTCTACCTAGACCAGTAATGAAAAATATTATTTTTCGGGATCTAAATTTTATGCAATAGGCTGATCATAGGCATATATCAGGTACAACTGAAGAGTAGTGTCCAAGTGTGTTTTAGTGTTCAGGATGTGATTAACAGATGAAATATTTTAAAAGAATGGCTATGTGTGGTGGTAGGGGCTGGGAAAATCCACCATTTTCTAAAAAAACCAAGAAGTTTATTTAGAACATGTGATTGGCATGCATTCAATAGAAGGGTCGTTTCAGTGTCCAATAAGTAGAAGGTTGATAACAAAGGCCAATATTAAGTGCAAACAACATATTGGGTGCAATTGTGAAAACCTTTTGCAAAACCATACTTTTGGGTTTTCAAAAAAAAAAAATTTAAAACTATGCACACCAATAGTGCAAATTTATTTAAAAACTCCTAAGTAAGATTTTAATGTGTTTTTCATGAATTGCATCCAAAATGTGGATTGCACTTCATATTTTGCTTGGAAATTATCCTTAAAATTTTTCATTGGTTTAACAGACCCTCCATGTGTTATAGAGGTTGAAATATGACATGAGAATAGTAAGCAATATTCATATGTATGACCATATATATGAATATCAAGTAATACTCTAAACTTCTAGACATCCAAAGTGGGCGTTTGGTGCACGTTCCATCAAGTGTTTTTTTCGTGTTGTATTGGCGACACAATTATACCATCTATCTTATTTGTGTGTCGCACGTATCAAAGATATCTCGGTGCGTTTATCATGATTCTTATTCACAAAGAGAAGTGCGCGTGCAGAAAACCCACTACCCTATTTGGGAGACTGATACTCTTTTTGTGTCGAGTAACGTCAATCAATCTTTCTCCATTAAAATTAGGTCATAGTGGGTAAAGATTAGAATAATTTAGGTCCAATCTCTAACCAATTCATGTTTATTGAAACTAATGAACTAACATTAAACCATCATTGTCCAAATAAATAGTAAACCCTACCATATCTCTAGCTACACCTAGGTAGCATTAGTCAAGTATCATGAATTGCATCCAAAATGTGGATTGCACTTAATATTTTGCTTGGAAATTATCCTCAAAATTTATCATTGGTTTAACCAACCCTCCATGTGTTATAGGTTGAAATATGACATGAGAATAGTAAAAAATATACATATGTATGACCATATATATGAATATCAAGTAATACCCTAAAGTTCTAGACATCCAAAGTGTGCGTTTGGTGCGCGTTCCATCAAGTGTTTTTTTTCGTGTTATATTGGTGACAGCCGCGACACAATAATACCATCTATCTTATTTGTGTGTCGGACGTATCAAAGATATCTCGGTGCGTTTATCATGATTCTTATTCACAAAAAAAGTGCGCGTGCAGAAAACCCACTACCCTATTTGGGAGACTGATACTCTTTTTGTCGAGTAATGACAATCAATCTTTCTCCGTTCAAATCAGGACATAGTGGGTAAAGATTAGAATAATTTAGGTCCAATCTCTAACCAATTCATGTTTACTTAAAACTAATGAACTAACATTAAACCGTCATTGTCCAAATAAATAGTAAACCCTACCATATCTCTAGCTACACCTAGGTAGCATTAGTCAATAATTGAGCTATTAATAATGCAACTAACAAAAATAAATAAATAAAAAATAACACTACTAAAACCAACACATGAAATAAATGCCAATAATTAACGTTCAAGATACTGGGATATTATGTGTTAATCCTCTCTTGCTCTCTCTACATATATCTTGAGATTGACCTAGTTTTAGATCCAATATCAATACCCATTTGAATATGGACTTCACCATAAATATCATGATACTGGGGCAAAAAAATGGGAGAGTCTTGTTCATTAGATGGGGCTTGTTAAAAGTGTCTCTAGAGATTGTTCTTGATCTAGCTGCTCCCCTGCAAATAAAAATACGATGTATCTAAAAATAGTTTCTAATAATAGTGTACCATCTGTATGCTTTACAAAAGGGAAAAAAAAATCTTAAAGCGATCGTAAAACACGTATCACAGTAAGCATACTGTTCAATTATGTACTATAAAAAAAGTTATCACATTGGAAGCTGCTCGCTCTGATGTGATAATTGTTAATGTGTTCCTGAAAAGAAAATTATTGTCTAGCACTTGGTCTATCTTACTAGATGGCGATTAGTCTTTCTTCAGGTGGTATATTTCTTCTAAAGAAATAATTCCTTTGAACCTAATGTAGCAATGATGATGGTGTTTATTTATTTGTGTGAGTGAAGTTTCATGGTCTACAGTTTTAGCATCTAAAATTTAGAAGTAATCATGGTAACACTTTTTCTACTTTTGGCGTTATGTATGAACACAACCTTTTTACCACTGTAAAACTGACAAGGTTGTCTGAATGTTCTACGCTCAATATAATCCGCTTCTTCGATTTAATTTTAAGAATCACATACAGACAACAAAACTGCTCCAAAGTGATGAGGCGGCCTGAACTTTTCATGAATGTAAATCACGTACCAAATTGTTATAAGAATACTAGAATATAACACAGCCTAAACTATGTATGCAGCAGATGGCCATATATTGTTAGCTATTAGCAAGCTAATACTTAAATTGTCATCTAGATATATATGGAAGAATAAAGAACAATATTATTTTCGGAATCTAATAAGTTTTAGGCATAGCATATATCAGCAAGAATTTGAGAGAGTTGGTTTTGAAATGTGTTTCAGTGTTTTGGATGTAATTACCTCATGAAATCTTGTAAGAACATGGTTATTATGTGCGGCGCCACAAGGCTAAATAAAAAAAAAAGGGAATGAAAGAAATATTTTCGAGAATATGAGATTGGCATGCATTTACTAGAAGCGTTTTTCTAAGTGCCTATTCTCTAGAAGGTTGATAGGAAACCATGCATTATATGTTGAAATATAGGGGAGTGTATGAATGACAAGTATTTCTATAAAGTTGTAGACAACAAAAGTGCGCGTGCGATCAAGTTGATATCAGGTTACTGGTGGTATAATTATATCATCTATCTTACTTGTGTGTCGGATGTATCAAAATGTTCCATGGGTTCACTGTGATTCTTATTCATAAGTTGAAGCGCGCATGCACAAAACCCACTCCCCAAGTTGGGAGAGTGATACTATTATTGTTGGGGTAACGTCAAACCATCTTATCCTAGATGTACATATAGTTGTAGCCCATCAATATATAATTCTAATCTAGGAAGATGATTTCAAGATAAACCACTTACCATCTCCATTTGTTAGCTCCAAACAATCAAAACAAGTGGTGCAACGTACAAGAGCTGCTTGACAATTTATTTATCATAAGCTTAGGATATGGCTTGAACCGACAGTAATAGTTGTTTTGCATAAAACAAATTCATAGCTTTTCATGTGAGATCGGGTTAAGATAAACTCTTTATATTAAATCTGTAGAGTTTAAAGAGATCTAAAATTTTGTTGTTGATAACTTTTTAATTTGAGATGGTTTACAAGTACAAATATGCAATATCAATTCTCAGATCAAATTTTCCATGATTACCATTGTGGTACCAGATAAAATCTACAACTTTGTAGTTAACAACCTTTTCATTCAAGATTGTTGTGAGTGTCAAATCTAGAATATAAGATTAAAAATGTCTCGTTAAAAAGAATGTTGATCTATATAATCGCACGTATAGGTGGAAGTTGGATGTCCATGGATGTCCAATGGATACCCTCTAGTTCAAAAAATAAACTAGGAAGAGATGGTCCCCACCAAAATTTGAATTTCTAGTTCATTTGTTAAAATCCATGGATGTCTATTAGATTAGTCTTCCACCTCTAATCGCACGTGTCAAGTAGCTTAATTATAGCTGGTATATATGCACTCAAGGGAATATGAATGTTAAGGTCTCAAGTTTAAATCCTAGAAACCACATATTTTCTATCTTTTGACCACCAATCACTGCCGAGTGATGATGGGTTGGGACCTGGCAGTGATGGTCTATTCTGTGGTAGCTGCATACATTTATTTTTTTTGTATCACCTAGGCTTCTATAAGATTTTTTAGTTTATATTAGCTCACTGTGTGGACCAAACATTGCAAGTTCCAATATCTGTGAATTTCGGTGTCAAGTGTTAAGAAGTAAGAATGTTTAAGAATCCTAGTGCTTTGAATCAATTCAGCACTTTTTTTTTGCTTTGAATGCCATCTTGTGTAAGCTATTTGGTCAATAACTTAAGTGGCTTCATGTCTATCTAAACCTCATAGCATATCTCATACGTTCGCATTTATTGGTTAGGTGACCTTAGAAAATACTATATGAAGATGAAGTCACTAGCCTTGCTAGGAGTGGCTACCACTACTTGTTGGTCACATTGGCTTAGGAAGAATGACATAATAATTTTTTAAAAACAATAAATTCTCTCCTTTTTATGTACGTTACATATATGTGTTGTTCTCCAGAAGCATACGTCTTATAGGATTTGCATGTGGAGGCTTTGCAGCATTTGGTATACTATATAGGTGGCCAATGTTATCCTCCCCTGTTACTTGGGCGATGTTGCAGATACATATGGATTAATTGTGACCGCTCAGTACCATGACAATATAACTGTGTTTTTACAAATATGTACAGACACAATTGCAGAATGGCTTATCGAAAAGGGACGGAAGGTATACTTTTTTTGGCATAAAAATAAGCGCGTTCAGCAAAAAGCATATAGACACCCCCTTTTGCTGCCCTCTCTGGTCGCTATGACATGCTACTGCTAATCATTTCGTTCCTGTCAGGCGTGTGTGCCTTGGGAAATGATATGTTCATTTATCTGTTACTGAGTCTTCATGTCAATCATAAATTACAGAGGCACTGCAAAGCTTGTGTAAGAACTGGCATGCTTTTTCAGTTAATGTCCGCTACATAAATATACAACATGTAATGCAGAAAGGTAAAGAAGCTTTGAACGGAAGTTGTGTTGCATGTGCACTTTTGTTGGTAAGAGTTTGGGCACCCATTAGAACCAGACACCTCGTAGTTATGCACTAGCAGCACTCAGCTTTTTAAAGAAGGGTAGAGATGATTGAAAACCCTAAATGATGATGATGATGAAGCAAGTGTGACAAGAAATTAGAATATTGGCAAAAAACCAATTGCTAATTTTAAAAATACAACTTCAAAAGAGTACAAGTAATTTTACAACTCTACTTGACTATTCAATTCTTGCACTATACAAAAATTTGGTGCAATAGACTGTTAAGCGTAGTCCTCTGAGAGCTCGCCTTGGATGAGGCACTTTTATTAGGTTAGACTAACTTCAGTGCTGCTACTTTACCTTTAAAAGGAATATTTCGTTCTAGTCATCGAGATTCTTTCCTCTATACACAATTCTCCTGCACTCATCCATCCTTTATCTCATCCTCTACACCAACATGGGACCCACACATCTGATTTTTTTTCCCTCCCTCCCTCCCCACTCTCTCTCTCTCTCTCTCTCTCTCTCTCTCTCTCTCTCTCTCTCTCGGAGCATCCCGACACATCGGCGGACTCGTAGGCGGCTTCTCACGCGGTGGCGGATCTGTACGGATCTGTGCCCCCTCTTCGCCGTCAACCCTTCCCTTCTGGCTCCAACCTTCGACGACGAGATCTCTGTCCTTGGACCACCGCCGCCGCGCCCTGCTTCCCTGTTTGTACCCCGAGCTTGGCGGTGCCGCCCCCTCCTCGACGGCGCTCACGCTCGTCATTTCTGTCCGTGTTCAAACAGAGAAAGAAGGCATGCGTCAGAGCCACGCGCTCAGTGGTAGGTGAATCTCGCCCCGGGCCCGGCGGTTGTGGTCCTCGCCGCGCGCGTCTCGCTGGTGGCCGGCGGAGTTCGCCCTTCCCTACTCGCCCTCCCTTGTGGCCAGATGAGCTTGCGGCCTCTTAGCACGATTGGGGAGAGGGGGAGGCCGGCTGTCGGAGTTCGCCATGGATCTCGTCGGCAGAGGGGCTCATCACCACCGGCGGCGCTGGATCTGAGTGTAGGGAACGACACCCTCGTTGCTCCCCAGCGTCGAGCCCTCTCCATCGGCACCGGCAGCGGTGACGGCCCCGGCGCCCCCTGCTCCGAGCTCACCTTTACGGAGGCGACCTTCCTCAATCCGGCGGCTTCTCTGCCCAATTGGGGAGCCAGGATTTGCCACATTGGCGTCCTGGAGGAGGAACGCGTAGATGCTGGGAATCCAAGAACGGGCGGCCTCCGCTAGCATACCATAGGCGTTTGCAGTACCCGCTGCGGGTAAAAGCTTCCTCCGTATGGGTTACCGTCCCACGGTGCAGACAGTCTTAGTTGATGTGTATGGCTTTCACCCTCTTGTTTATGTATATAGTCCCTTTCAAGCTCACGTGAAAGGGACTATTGTAAAAGTCAGAGCCTGTTGTAAAGGTGGTTGTCCGCCCTTGGAAAAAGTATTTTTAAGGACAGATTTCTTAATGAAATAGCCTCTAGAAATAATTTTCTATGGATGGTTATGCTCGACACAACAAATGCCCAATCTCTACAATCGGTTGCATAGTGACGGTTTTCAAACGTCTTTGAGATGGTTTTTGACAGTTAGCAAAAACCATGTCTTACTAGTGATAAGGGTTCTCATTGCCAGTTGGTATCTTGAACCGTCAATGCAGGCATACTGTTTGTTTATGAAGTAGCAGCAATAGGAGCCATTGGTCCCTTCATGGTCCCGTTTGCCCACTGCCGAAACCAATTCTTGCAAGAGTAGTGGTTTGGAAAACCAGGTTCTGTAGTAGTGCAACACATAATGCGCGCCAAGACCTTTCGTCAAGTAAATGCTTGCAGCTCCCCATACCCAGTGTGGCATAATATCATGGGCGTCCTCTTCACCTAAACAGCCACTTTTGTATTAATATCACTATATATAGAGTGCCCAAGTGTATCATTGGTACTTAAAGACAACACAAGCCCTCAACTAAGCAGCTATCTGGGTGAGTCCTTTTCCTTTTGTGAGCTTACATCGGTTTTATTTTGTTCTATAGGATCCAATATAATTCACATTTATTGTGTCAGAAACCGAAGCATAACACATATGCATCCAGCATATATGCAGATGAAGCCTGCAACGGTGGCACTGCTCATTTTGATGAACATGATGTGCACTATTGCATACTTTGATCATGCTAGTTTTCTTGGAACAAAGGCTGAAGAAACCACCTTGCTGGCAAATTCCGTGGAAGTAATGAAGAACCGAGCTTGACAAAGGGAAGTAATGATCTTGGAAGGAAGATGATGGAAGCAACGGATTCCCACCATGGCGTCCCTTCAATCCCTACTGCCCTTCATGGTCGCGTTCCATAAAGTTCATAAATGTATGGCCTTGCATGCATATGCAGGACGGATTTCCTATATATAGACATGGTATATATGTTGCATCAGCAGGTTCTAAAGTCCCTTGTATCATCGAAGTTTTAGACCTATATCTAAATAATCTCTGGTGCTTGTGAAGTGCTATGTAATTGTAATGATTGTACCCTTAATATTAACTAATTAATTAAAAGATGTATGTGTACAATAGTAAATCACTCAGATAAATCTATGTATGAAGTTCTCGGTGAAAGAACCTTTGGCCATCGTTAACACTATTTGCTCCTCTCTGCTTCTACATCATCATCACGTTTCTTTTGTTACATTCTGAATAACAGTAAGTTCTTTCAAATACAAAAATTATCTTTGATTGGTCATCATCCCAAGAAAACATGGTAAGGGTCAATCAAATATCAATGGCGCCCCCAGTTTTGAATAATATTCAATATGCTGTGATGTTCCAGAAATTTTGATGCGTCGTCAATGAGATCAAATTTTATGTGTCCAATCTAAATATTTGCGTGTAACCATTCATGAAAAGTTTTTACTGCTCAACCGAGATCGTTCAGGAAATAGAGGGAAATGCCAAGCCCCCAAATTAAGAAACATGTTAAGACACCTTCTGTTTACTTAGCAAACCGTTTGTAGCTGTGCTCCAGGAGCACGGTAGCTTATAAACCGCCCCCTAAAAGTACATTTTTAGAAGCGGTTTTGTTAAGTGAACCATCAATAGAAATAGATCAAATTTTAAGGAAGGTTGGGTTAAGAGAGCTGCTTCTGAAGATATAATTTTCAGGGACGGTTGCTTATGTTAACCGCTTTTTGAGAATAAGTGATTGCTATGTATGGTTGAATTAAGTGAAGCACCCCTAGAAACTGACTTTTAAAGGCGGTTGACTTAGTTCAATAAATCAATCGCTCTAAAACAGTTGCAACAAAAGAAATTGGATAGAGACAAAATTTATATCAAAGTTATAGAGCTCCATGAGATCTTCAAGTAGTTGCCAATTTTCTTTTAGTTTGTTAGGGGCCCATTCTTCTTTTGGTTATAAAGACAAAATATTAATTACAAGATCCATGCATATTAGTACAAATAGAAAGCATTATATAACTAGTCACATGTGACTGTGTATTATAGTCCTGGTAAACAGATGGAGATGATAAGTGGTTTATCTTGTAATCCTACAACAATAGGTATGTCTAGGAGAAGATGGTCGTCGTTATAATAGTATCACTCTCGTAATTTGGGTAGTGGGTTTTGTGCACGCGCACTTCAACTTGTGAATACGATCAAATCGCAATGAACCCACAGAACATTTTTTGGTACGTCCAACACGCAAATAAGACAGATGATATAATTATGTCGCCAGTAGCCTGATATCAACTTGATGGCACGCGCACTTTTGGTGTCTAGAACTTTATGGAAATACTTGCCATTCATATACTCCCATATATTTCAACATATACTGCATGGTTTCATCTAACGAGGAGTAAAAAAATACACGTAGCCACATAATTCCTTCTATAATAGCTTCTAAAAGAAAATTATAACCCTAAGAGGGTTTGTTAAAACGTTAGTACAATGATATTTTTTCACAATACAAATTTGATATATCATACGAGGATAATTTCTAGGTTAACACTACTGAAAACTCAAATACTTCTGTGTATGAAAAATTCTTATGTGTGTTTTTTTTTTTGGTATGCACAGAAAAATTAGATATGATAAAGTACTTATGGTCAATACACACTGTCCTAAGTAAGAGGTTGTGGGTTCAAATCCGGGTGAGTGCACTCTATCAGAAATGACTAAGAGTAAATTCTGGATGTGTGGCTAATTGGTACTCTAGGCCTCTGGCCACACTAATTTATTTATTTTCTTATTTTAAAGTTTCTAAATGAATTTAAAAAGAAAATTTGAAAGTTACAATAAATGATGGTTGACTTGAGTCAACCAACCCTGAAAAATATATTTTTGAGGCCGGTTGTCTTAATAAAATGGTCCATGCAAATCACTCCTTTTTACAATCGATGGCATAGTAGTGTTTTTTTTAAAAAAATACTAGCTCCCAAGATTATTTTTGAGCTTATCTAAAAAATCTTTTCTGTACTATGTTTCTTTCTCAAAACGAGACAACTTCACTAATCACTTACAGTTTTGTGATATATACAATTTGGTTCATCACCTTTTGAGATTGCTCCTTTGTTTTTTAGAGAAATCTGCCCATATGATTTACACTGGTTTCTCCATTTTTTTTGTGTTTGATGAATATATGTTCCCTACTAAACTAGTTAGTGATAAAAATACTATTTGCCACAATCAATTTAATTTATAAAACTAGTCTATCAACCCATATGCCAACCCATGCGACCACTAGAAGATTATTTGTAGTAGTGCAACATAATGTACCAAGTCATATTCTGACCGTAATGGTTTTGCAGCTCCCCAACCCTAGTTGCATAATATCTCATGAGTGTCATTGTCACCTAAACAGCTACTTTTCTATTAGCAAGGCTATATATAGCGTGCCCCATGTGCATCTTTGGTTATCAACAACACAAACCCTCAACTATAATCAGCTATTGATCAGGGGTGAGTTCTTTTCTTCGTGCCCTCATCGGCTTTATTTTGTTCGGTAGGATTCAATATAGTTCCCATTTTATTCTCTGAGAAATTGAAACCTAGCACATACGCATACGCAGATGAAGACTGCAGCGGTGGCAGTGCTCATTCTGATGAACATGGTGTGCACTATTGGAACAAAGGCTCACGAAACCACCGTGATGGCAAATTCATATGGAAGCGATGACGGAACCGGTCTTACGAAGGGCACAAATCTTGGAAGGAAGCTGATGGACGCTGGTATTGATTCAAGCCGCGGTGCCGAGTCACACCGCATCCCTTCTATCAACCAAGTCCGTCTTCATAATGAGCCCTACCCTACCCGTCCTTAGACTAGTTCATGGTCGCATTCCATGAAGTTCACATAAATGTATGGCCTTCCATGCATATCAGGTCGGAGATATCCTATATATAGACATCGTATGTGCATCAACAGGTTCTTAAGTGCGTCCCCCTTATTGTCAAAAAAAAGTGTGTCCCTTGTATCATCATCTGGGTTTAGACCTATCTAAATAATGTCATGCCATGTAATTGTACTGAGCCCCTATCCCAACTAGCTTGGGACAAAAGACTATGTTGTTGTTGATGCTGCTGCATGAAATTGTACTGAGCTCAATATTAGAAATAAAATAAAATATGTCCTGTTTTGTGATAATAAGTCACTAAGATAAATCCATGGATTTCTTGGTGAAAGAACATTTGACCATCTTTAATATTATTTACTGCTCATTTCCTCTACATCATCACATTCTTTTCTACATTCAGAATAATAATACTTCTCTTTAAAGTTATAAATAAATTTATGTTTGCTCGGTCGTCATCACCCCAAGAGAACAGGTTATGCTCAATCCACATATTAGATTGATGGTCCCAATGGTATTTCTTATGATGTGATTTGGAAAATATTCAATATGCAGTGATGTTCAAGAAATTTTAGTGACTCATTAGCTAAATCAAATTTTATGGCCAATTCTAATATTTGTGTGTATCAATGCAAGGAAAGTTTTTAGTGATCCTTCTCGTAGAGCAAAATTCCATACCCTCAAAGGAACATGCATGTACAAAAATGAGACTAACATCAACAAATTTCCTAACTTTAGTTTATCCCCGGTTTAACTCATCAATTACTGGTCTATATGTTTCTTTTTTCTAATTTGCTTGGAAACTCCATATTTTTCCAATATACATTTAGTTGAGATCTTAGCTAACTATGATGGCCCTTCTTGCACATGAAGATCGATTTCTAATCATCCTAAAATGGATTGGAAATGGCCCCCAAAACTATAGTGTTACCAAGCATGTTTGGGAGGCCATTTAGAGAGAGTGGGTTGTAAGACCAGTTACCCCGAAGAATTGATTATTCCTAGGGATGGTATCTGAACTTAATAGTTGGGGTCCAAATCCAGCTGCCTCTCGAAAAAAAAATCTGGCATCTCTGAATATCTTCTGTAATAGTGTGCACCATTTCTGGAGCTAACTTACTCTTGCTACAATCTTTTGCTAGAAATATCTTGAACAAAACATTAAAGATGGATATTGTCCTTGCATAAAGAACAATTCTTGAAGGGATTGTAATAACCATATGAAAGTGTAGGCGTGCTGTTCAATATATTATATGAAAAAAAACTATTATCACTTAAACCTTCTCGATCTGATATATATTAATGTGTTTCTGAAAAGAAAAATGTCATGCGCCGAATCAGAGGGCCCAATGGGCCATGCGCCCACTCGCACGCAGGAGGGCGACTGCCCTAGCGCCGTCGCCGCCGCACCGTCGTCATCAGCTTCTACATTAAGTAATGGATATTTAGGGAATAAAAATAGGAATAAAATAGGAAATCAATCAGGGATTTCTTTAGATGCAAGTCTCCCCCGGACTATAAATACAAAGGACTTGTAATTAGTTGCAATCAATCAATAAAAAAATTAAAGGGGTAACACCCAACAGCTCTTGTCTCTCCAGCTCTCTCTCTCTCTCTCTCTCCCTAACCCTAGTGCACGTGCGTCGCCACCATCACCAAGCCAGGCGCCACTAGAGGGCTGGGACACCTCCACACGATGTCTCCCTTGCGGCTTCAATCTACCCTTCTACGACAACCTCAACAGCAACATCGCGCCAACACTCGACGAGGACTTGTACGACTACATAGGCACCTTCAAGTTCATCAATAGGCCCCAGGTTATGCAGCAGGAGGCACACCGCACGAAGGACGAGTTGGTTATGATAGCTACGGCGCCCCGAGGGCCAAACCAGTTGGCTCCCCTGTTCCTCGACGACATCTACGCCCAGTACGACTACGCCAACGAACCTTGGGCTGCAATGCACCAGGAGGCACCCTGCATGGTGGACACGACATTCCAACTCGACCACCAATTCAAGGCCCCCGTCTCCTACGAGGTCTTCAACGAGCTCCAACTCACCAGCCCCGCCGACACTGACAAGAGGTACATGGCACATGCACTCATCCCCTACAACAGCTACCTCATCGCTACCCCGGAGGCCAACGTTCTACCCCAACTTACTACACCAAGCGCCCCCGAGCTACATGGCATAGCTGGAACCAATCAGCTCCAGGTAGGAGCACCAGTTTGGGCGCCGGGTAATGTGATTGGCGTTCACCTTCCGACGACTTTGCCAGGCCTCACGACAAACAACTTGCTGTTGGAGAAGCTATCACATAGCTTCTCTCCATCAGTGACGGTCTTCTTCGACAACAACAGTCACTACCCCGCCAGCATCAACATCATTCTCATGGGACAGGAGAGCAATGGACTTCCATCCAACGGACTAACGACGGAAAAGGTTACCAACCTCATCTTTGTCCAGCTCATCCCCCTTCTACAAGTGGATGTAGCAATCTTCGGACCATGCTGCTTCAATCGCCCCATCAACAACGACGGCCGTGCAGAACCACAGCGCGAGGACGCACTGTTCGGGAAAGAGGGGAGAAATGTCATGCGCCAAATCAGAGGGCCCAATGGGCCATGCGCCCATGCGCTCGCAGGAGGGCGGCCGCCCTAGCGCCGTCGCCGCCGCACCGTCGTCATCAGCTTCTACATTAAGTAATGGATATTTAGGGAATAAAAATAGGAATAAAATAGGAAATGTCGGGGATTTCTTTAGATGCAAGTCTCCCCGGACTATAAATACAAGGGACTTGTAATCGGTTGCAATCAATCAAGAAAAATTAATGGGGTAACACCCAACAGCTCTTGTCTCTCTCCGGCTCTCTCTCTCTCTCTCTCTCTCTCTCTCTCCCTAACCCTAGCTAGCGCACGTGCGCCGCCACCATCAGCGCCGCCGCCGCCCCGCCCCGACGCACGCGCCCCGGGCGCCCATCTGCCGCGCGCCCGCCCCGTCCCCATCGCCGCCCGGTGTAGCTGTTCGTCATCACCATCGTCTTCTACTTCGCCGTTCGCCGTCACCCTACGTCATCACGCCATTGATCGTCGTCCTCACCGTCGCCACGCCGCTCCAAGACGATCGCCACCGCCCCAACGCCGCCCGTACCGCCGCCTCTCCCACCTCTGCTGCCGCCCCCAACGCCGGAGCTGCCGCCCTCATCGCCGCCCACGCCATCGCCAACACCTCGGAGCCCGTTGCCGACGTGTCACAACCGGCCCAATCTAACCGGTTTGTGACAAAAAATCACTACATAGAGCTTGATCTATCTTACTTGATGGCAATTAGTCTTTCTTCAGGTGGTACATTTCATTAAAAAAACAATTCTTTTGAACCAAAGTAGCAAAAAATCTTGTTGTTTTCTTTTGTGTTAGTGAAAGTTCATGGTCTACAGTTTTAGCCTCTAGAAATTTAGAAGTAATCATTGTAGTACTTTTCTCTACGTTTGGGTTGCGTGTACGAACAGCCTTTTTTATTTCTCGGTAAAACTGACAAGGTTGTCACTTGTGCTGATCTCTCATGCTCCCACTGCAGGGACGACAAAATTGCTCAGAAGTGACGGCAGCCTGAACTTGTCGTGAATGTAAATCATGTACAAAAAGTTCTAAAAGTACGTGATGATCAGATCATGTATGGACCTAATGCCCATACTGGGGCTACACAGAGATACTATGGAACGACATGCAGTTCGATCAGTGTGGTGTACATTTGACTAGCTAATGCTTAAATCATATATATATATTTTTTTGTCTAATTACAGGCTATCTTTGTATGCAGTTTGAGCACAGAATTTTTTTAGAGTGCTCATGATATTCCTTTAGTACTGCAAATTTTCGACTAGGATAAAAAAAATCAAAAATTTTATTTTACAGGATCTAAGTTTTAGGTATATAGTCAGGTGACATATATCAGGTAGAACTGGAGAGTAGTTTTAGGCATAGGCAAGCATATATTAGGATGTGATTAACAAATGAAATTTTGTAATACCATGCCTACCTGCGGTGGTACAGGATGGAAACAATTACAATTTCTAAAACAAAAGGAAATAAAGAAAATTTTGAGAACATGTGATTGGCATGCATTCAATATAGAAACACTGTTAAATAAAAACTGAAATGAAGATTTTGTTTTATAACATGTGATTGACATGCATTCACTCGAAGGGTTGTTTTAAATGTCCATTCACTAGCTAGAAGGTTGATACAAAAACAGTACAATCTAGGACTCATATATATCTATTTACTTGGCTTTCTTTTATGAATCATGAAAATTTGTAATTATTTCATGGATATGTTTATACAAGTTTTCACGATTTCATGATGAGTATTTCCATAAAGTTCTAGACATCGAAAGCGTGTTTGGTGCGTGTGCCATCAAGTTGATATCATGGTATTGGCGACCTATTCCATAAACTTATAAACATATACATGAATGGCGAGTGACATTGAAAGCGTGTTTGGTGCGCGTGCCATGAAGTTGATATCATGGTACTGGTGACATAATTATGTTATCTGACTTATTTGTGTGTTGGACGTATCAAAATATTCCGTGGTGGCACTGTGATTCTTATTCATAAAGAGAAGTGCGCGTGCACAAAACCCACTGTCGTAGTTGGGAACATTGATACCCTTACTGTCGGGTAACGGCAACCAATCTTTCTCTTAGATGGACCTATAGTTGTAGCCCATCCATACTTCCAATCTAGGAAACTGACTACAAGATAAACCATTTACATCTTCATCTGGTTGCCGAGAATATATGTCTCATTTTCAAACCCACAGCTCAACAAACTATGTATCATTGATGACACTTCATTTGAATCACATTTCCGTTGATTTATATATACATCATGCCCTATTTAAATTCTTGTGACTACTATTATCTCATAAAATGTGGTTTAGTAGATATGAAGAAACAAAAGCAATACAGAGACATATTATTTCATCGTGAGAGCTCAAGACATAATAGTTGATGCACTACAGCGATGGGGATTCATGGCGGTGGCGGATCCATGCCGGGGCGGCTCCGATCCACAGCGGTGGTCAGCTCGACGACAGATCTACTACGGTGGCGGGCAGATCCCTAGCGACGAACGGATCCACAGTGGATCTATGACGGCGGCGGGCGGATCCACAGCAGAGGAGCCGGATCTGGCTATGATAGTGGCCACGCCTCTCCTTCAACACCTGAGAAGCAGGCCGACGGCGGCGGGGCGAATCTGGTGGCAGCACCCAGATCTAGACCTGTTAGGATTCGGATGGGATTTTCTCATTTTTTTTGTTCCTGTTTTCTTAACCGTGGCGGGCAAAAAGCCAGCCATGGTAAATTGTTCGAAGCTCAGTGGCGGTGGAAAAAATTACCACGGTTAATCAAAAAAACCCGCCACAGTTAATCTTTTTAGTAGTAGTGACATATGCGTGCACTATATACGGCCGCAATCCTAGTGAAAGTATCTCAATTCTAACCTTCCATCCATGACTTGTGGCATTTCTGTTCGTCCCTAACATCTCAGGAATGACAACCTGGCCGGATGCAACAAATTTGGGCAAGCTGAAAAAGATAAATGAAATTTGATAGTGAATTAGTGCATAATATGGACTTACTTTTAAATATGAATAACGGTAGACTCCTTGGAAAGTCGTCCTTCAATTCTGGTATATATATTGATCAATAATAACATTACTCAGAAATCCTGCTAGAAGCTGGAGAAAATCAGGCAAGGGGGAGTAACGGAAACAACGGTGGTAGTAGGTTTATAATTGACTGTTCTTTTTGTCACCGCTCAATACTAGAAGCGTATATATAATTAGCGTGCTTTATAAATATACATTACAGGATAGAACTGCAGAATGGCTGGTTTCAAAACCGAAAAAGGATGGAATGTAGACTTTTGGCAAACAAATAAGCTCGTTCAGCAATCAGCATATAGACACCCTTTTGCTGCTCTCTGGTCTCTATGACATGCTATACTGCTAATCATTTCGTTCCTGTCAGGCGGCGTGCCTTGGGAAATGCATGGGTGGTATGTTCATTTATCTGTTGTGTCTACGTGCTTCATGTCGACAATCATAAATTACAGAGGCACTGCACAGCCTGTAACAACCTACATGCTTTTTCATTTATTTTGAAAGAAGCTTTGAAATCTGATATACAGTAAGTAATGCAGAAACCCAAAGAAGCTTTGAATGGAAATTGCGGCATGGTCTCTGTCGGTGAAGCGAAAGTTAGGGTACATGTTCCAATCTGATACCTCTAGCTATGCACATGGTTGCTTGATTTGGTCTATCTTACTAGATGACTATTCTAGTGAGTGATCTAATTTTTATGTAGTTGGTCTTTCCCCAGGTGGTATCTTTCATCAAAAGAAATAATTCTTTTGTGGCTAAAGTAAAGGAATAACAACTACGTTTTGTGAAAATCATGGTGTTTTAATTGCATTAGTGGAAGCCCAGTTTTAGCAGCTAGAAATTTAGAGGTAATCATGGTAACACTCTTTTGGGTTGCCTGAACAAACATCCAGTCTTCTCTGTAAAACTAACAAGGTTGTCTGAATACTAAAGTTCTGTGCGATCTGCATTTTCTTAAGGCATTGCCCCATCAATTTCAAGAAGACCCATGAAACGTGGGTGGCCATAAAATTGGTCCAAAGTGTGGAAACCCAGAACTTGTCAACAACCCTAAACCACATCAACTGGAATACTTCATGATGTCGATCATACAGCTATGTATGCAGAAGATGGTCGTATGGGCACCAAGAGTTTACCGTGATATCAGCATATAATTAGAGTTTGGCCACGGAAATGTGATTGGCGTATGCATTCACTAGGCAGATTGTTTTCAACGGTCCATTCACTAGAAGGTTAATAAGAAATCAATATAATCTTATTTCACATAACTTATTGTTTCTTGGATTACTTATAAACTCTAATACATGATCTATGAATGTACAGCAAAAACCCCTATTAATCTGTAGTGATCTTCCCACGACTCCATTTCATTTTATGTGATGTGCACACAATTTCTAATTTAAACCCCGTAATATTAACCAGCAATTACCATCATATGGTATAAACTTTGTAACCCACAAATGATATAATTCGATCCACGTTTGAATGGTCTCTCATGTAGCTATGGTTTTGCTATTCAAAACATAATATAAAAAAGAAATTATGAGCCAAAGTATAGTTTTCTAGTTCCCACTGAGAAAAACTGTGCCTCATGTTTTGAAATGTAGAGGATTAGTACACAATATATATACATATGCATAATATATATATAAATGATGAAGATCCATGTATCTCTAGAACTTCAAAGTATTTGTTCAGTGTGCATGTCATCAAGTTGTTTTCATGTTGTTGGATTACATAATTATATCATCCACCTTATTTGTTTGTCGGACGTGTCAAAATATTCGGTGCGTTTTTGCGATTCTTATTCATAGACAGAAGTGCACATGCATAAAACCCACTACCCTAGTTGGGAGGTGATGCTTTTATTGTTGATTATAATGCCAAACAATGTTTCTCGTACTTATAACAAGTATAGTTGCAGCCCATTCAAACTTCCAAATGACCAATAATGTGATTCTAGGATCAACTACTTATCAACTTTGCCTGTTGCTCGACACGATTCTATTTGCATAAAGGTCTTGTCTTGGGTCTCAGAGCTACCTAAGAAGTTATAAATAACTCATTTGAGTCACTTTGCAATTGCTTTTTTAAAATACATGAAAAAACAAGAGCCATACAAATATATGTAGCATTTGTCTGTTTAGAGAACAATTAAGACTAGCTGATGGCTGTTATAGTACACAAATTAATTTGTTCAGTGCACATGCCATCAAGTTGTTTTCATGTTCTTGGGTAACAATTATATCATCAACCTTATTTGTTTGTCGAATTTGTCAAAATATTCGGTGCGGTCATGATGATTCTTATTCACACAGAGCAGCACGCGTGCACAAACCCACTACCCTAGTTGGGAGATGATAGTCTTATTGTCGTGTAATACCAACCAATCTTTCTCAAACATATAACTTCTATAATTCAATCCCATTCAAACTTCAAAGTGAGCAAGGTGATTCAAGGATAAACTACTTTCAGGTGGTGTTTAGTTCTCCATTTCACCCAAAATATTTGGGTTTTGGCCCATCATTCTGCAAAATGAAACTAAATACCACCCAAAATTTCTGGCAAAAGTTAGCCATTCTCCATTCTGGATTTTGGCTTCAATAAGCCAGAAAATGCCCAAAAGCTCACCTAGAAAAGTTTAGAATTTTGGATGAAACTAAACAGCCCCCAAATTTTGGCATTTTGCATTTCATCGTTTCAAAGTAAATTGACATTTTGCATTCCATGGGGAAATAAACAGGCCCTTATTCATTGTCTCAGGTTATGGTACCTAAGAAGTTATAAATAATAAAACATTTTAATAACTTTTCCAATGGAGTTTAAATAATATTGTGCCCTGCACCAAATTATTCAAATGTACTCAGTTGTGTGGTTAAGTAGATGAAAAGCAACAGCCATATATACATGTATATTACTTGTTCTGTTTTTAGAGAACAAAAAACTCTAGCTGATGGCTATTGTACACTAATTTGTAAGTGGGAAGCCTCTTCGAGAATTAATTCTTCACTTTTGATACCACACACTATATACCAATACCAATCTATGTACCTGAGGCCTGAAATAGGAGACTAGAAAGGGAATAATAGGAGGCTCAGTTTTGCTCTTTTCAATAATGAAAGAGCGGTCTGTATCTGAAGACAACTCATGCATGCATGCGAACCACTTTATTAGGGATCTTAAGTAGGATAGAAAGATGCAGGAAGCTGTCGGAGGTGAAAAGGGGATCCTAAAAACTTGGTCAAGTCATGGCTTGAAGCTCAGCTCTAATCTCTGCCATGTTTTAGCCTCATTTGATGAATTTCATGAAAGTGTCTTTGTGCTATTCTTTGGGAGATGTTCTTGATTGATAGTTAGCTGGTATATATGAGGTCTTTGGGAACATGCCTATGCACTTCCCTTAATTATAGTCACATGAAGCATCTAAAAACCACAATTTTGAGGTTTTTTTTTTTTTTTTTTTTTTTTTTTTTTGCAAAACACCAATTTGATTTAGGGATTTCGAAAGATCTTGGGGAAGCTTTGATTTTTTTTTTTTTTGGCAAACTAGCCTAAGCCGGGTTTGGATTTAGCGAACAGTCAAATAAGCTCAAAGTCTAAAACGACATTTTCAGTGGGACCGAGAGACATAATGGCTTGCAGCTCCCCAACCCTAGTTGCATAATTTCATGGGCGTCATATTCACCTAAACAGTTACTTTTTGATTAATATGCCTATATATAGCATGCCCAAGTGTATCTTCGGTTAACAAAAACACGAGAGCCTTGAACTAATCAGCTATCAGGGGTGAGTCCTTTTCTTTCTATGAGCTATCGGTTATATTTGTTCCGTAGGATTCAATATACAATTCCTTTTATTGTGTCTGAAATTGAAGTCTAACCCATACACATGCATCTAATAATATATACACAGATGAAGACTACAACGGCGGCACTACTCATTTTGATGAACATGATGTGCACTATTGGATACTTTGACGATGCCAGTTTCCGTGGAACAAAGGCTGAAGAAACCACCACGGTGGCAAACTCATATGGAAGCAATGAAGGAACCAGTTTCACCAAGGGCATGAATCTTGGAAGGAAGCTGATGGACGTCGGTATTGATTCAAATTTAAACCGTGCTACCGAATCACACCGTATCCCTCCTATCCGTGATGTCGTCATAATGACCGAAGGCACCCGCCATCCATGAAGTTCTTAAATGTATGGCCTTCCATAAATATGAAGGTTGGATATCATCATATATATGGGAACGATATGTTGCGACAGCAAGTTCTTAAGCCCCGTGTATCATCGGAGTTTAGACCTATCTAAATAATCTCTGGGGCTCGTGAAATGTGGTGTAATATTGTACGGAGCGTACACTCAATATTAAATAGTAAAATAAAATATGTCCAGTGTGTGATAATAAGTCAATCAGATATATCCATAGATGGTTCTTGGTGAAAGAAGCTTTGGCTAACATTAGAATTATTTACTACTCTTTGCCTGCATCATCATGTTCGTTTTGTACATTTAAGTAGTAATACTTTGTTTAAAATTATAATGAAATTTATGTTTCATCCGTCATCAGTCCCAAAAAAATAGGTTAGCTAGGGTCAATCAACATATTAGACCGATGGCCCTAGTAACATTTCTTTTGATGCCTTTCTGAAAATATACATTCAGTATGCAGTGATGTTCAAGGAAAATTTTGATGACTCTTCAGCTAAGTCAAATTTTATGTGGCCAGTCAAATATTTGTGTGTATCTATGCACGGAAAGGTTTTAGTGATAGGTCTAGAATAGAGCGAAATGCCATGCCCTTAAAGAAACCAAGCATGTACAAAAAAGAGAATAATATCGATGAATTTGCTAATTTTAGTTTATCCTCAGTTTATGATTTTAGGAGGCCCTATCCAAAGATAAACTGAGGTGGTCACAAAATCCAACCACCTCGTAAAATGCCCAGCTATTAACGGACGTGGTCATTTTCTTTTACCAAGGTTGTCACTTTGCCTGCCTCACAAAATCGTTTTTTTTTATGGAAGTGGTAAAAACCACCTCCAAAACTAATTGCCTCTGTTTTAATAGGCTGATCTCGCTGCAAAAGAAACACTTGGCCCAGTTCAGCACAATAGCATCCTTGAAGTATGTATACCCACTACTGGAGTCTGGCCCTCTACTGAGCGTTTTTGATGCTCGGTAGAGGCTCTACCGAGTGCAGCTCTCGATAGACGCCGCTCGGTGAATTTTGCACAGGAATGGGCTTCTACCGAGAGCTCAAACCGGGGCTCTCGGTAGAGCCTCTATATACCGAGGGCTACGCTTCGTCTTGCCAAAGCTGGATAGACGTCAACGGCATTTGCCACCGTCGACACTAAGTTCACCAAGAGCCCCTCCCTCTCGCCAAAGCAAGGCGGACGAAGAGGTGGAATGAAAAAATAGAAACAAAAAAAATATGGTCAATTGTCGCGAACCATGGGAAAGGCTCTCGGCAAAAAAATCTTTACCGAGGGCATCGACGAGGGCGCACGGTAGAGTGACCATATTCTACCAAGCGCCTATGCTCCGCTCGGTGAATTGACCATATTCTACCGAGCGCCAACCTCCCGCTCTTGGTAGAGTTGACAGCAGAGGCGCGCCAGGACGATGTCAGACGCGGGGGCGTCAACTCTACCGAGGGTAGAGGTTTCCGGAGGGCTGGCTCTCGGTAGAGGGAGACTCTACCGAGCGCCCCGAGTTACCAAGGGTTGGGCTCTCGATAGAGGGAGCTCTACCGAGAGCTTGTTGTCTCCGAGAGCGGCTCTTGGTAGAGGGAAACTCTACCGAGTGCTAGACATCGGGCTCTCGATAGAAAGTCTGGCACTCGGTAGAGGCCCTATGTGCGGTAGTGACCACAAGTGTTAGGGTTTCTCACCTCTCCCTCTCATGCTCCCTCACTTAGCGGCTCCCTCTCCCACTTTGTTCTCTCCCCCCATGCTCCTCTCTTCCCTAATCGACCACACCTTCCCCCACTCAACGATGCTCCTCCCTTCAACCATGAAATAGCGGCTCCAAGCTCCCTCTCCCTTCGAGCTCCAGTGGTGGGGTCATGCGCTTCGGCTACAGGGACGCAAGCTCCGACGATGGGGACCTACACCAGGTGTTGCGTGCTCCAACGGTGGGATACACAAGCTCCAGCGGTGGATCAAGGAAGATTGAGGTGTGGATGAGGCGGTAGGTGGCCCAATCTAGCCCATTTGGATCTCAACTAGGTCTGGTGGGTTCCCTCCATCTGCCTCCCTCTCCTTTAGCGAATATGGACCCCTATGACAACCAGCCTTGGGCAGATATGATAGGTTCCCCCCCCCCCCTACTCATATACAGATCATGAGGATTTGCACATTTACCAGGTGCATGTGTAGCGTGGACCACCTCCTACGAGGATAGTGTGGCTCCACTGTGGTGGCCAGATGCGACATCTGTTCGAGCTCCCCAGTAATCATAGATTGAGCTCCCCAGTAATCATAGATTGAGCTCCTCTACGGTGGTGGTGCCACGTAGCTAGAGGCTCGCACAGTTCAGGTTGCAGGGTCGGCCCTATTCTTTGTTCTTTTGTATTTAATTTTAGAAAGCGGGCAAAACAACCTCCTCCATTAATCCTCATTAGCCTGGACCTTTGATCGGAGGCGGTTTCAATGCCCACCTCCATTAATAAATTTGGCTCACGTCCATTAATTAATCTTTGCGTAGTATTCCCTCTGTCTTGCAATGTAGTGCATTTTGAAAAATTTAAGACAAATTATGAGAGAACGTAAAAGAAACCTGTACCTTCATTTTATTTCCTAATCAGATGTTATCATCAGAGTGATTAATGGTGATTGGTTGACAAATGGAAAGTATTTAATGCAAAATTGGTTTTTGTCATCTAGAATGCCTTATAACGGAGGATAAAATTTAAATATTAGAATACACTATATTACAGGACGGAGGGAGTAGGGTTTAACTCATCAACTATAATCTATATGTTTTCTTCATATTTATTGTTGTTTCTAACTTGCTTGGTAACTCCATATTTTGCCATTATACATTTTTTTATTTCTAAAGCACAACATAGAATCCCATGAAACACTAGTGCCATTATAATTATGTCAAACAATGAAATACACCATTATCTACGTCTAAAGATGACTAGGGTCCACTTTCAGAGGGAGGCCCCCATATTTTTGTATCAACGCTATTGCCTCGGCTAATATCCCTCCATCCACTCGTTAATACATGGGTCTCACCTGTTATCCCTCCCATCAAATGCAGCGCCCTCTCACACGCCATCTCTCCATCTCTAGTGAGCATAGATGCTGGTAGCTAGATTAGCAGGTGTTGGATGGTGGGGGCCACAACATAGTAGCTAAGGCCGAGCTCCTTGATGACGATGTTGGACATCGGCACGAATGAAGACGACAACGCAAAGGATAGAAACTACAAAATGGTGGCTATCACGCTTGCACTCATCGACACTACCCGCCAGTCCCATGCCATGCCCAATGTAGTCATAGCTCCACCCGCCGAACCCTCCACTCCAGTACTACAAGATTCCTTTTAGGAGGTATTTAGAAAATCTTATCAATGGAGATTATTTAGACAAACCACCACGATTAATGGACGCCTAATCGAGATCGGGCCATAGGGTAGGCAACCACCATGATTAACCGCTTAACCATGGTAGGTGACTTAAGAAAACCACCACGGTTAATGCTGATTAACCAACATACCCACCACAGTTAATCAATTAACTGTGACAGTTTTTATAATGTAACCTCCACTATTAATACCCATTAATTGTGGCAGTTCTTGCCATGGTTAATTCTAGGCTAAATAGCGGCCACCCACCATTCGTCCCCAAAACTTCTCCATTTTTTCGGGTTTGGAGTTACAAAACCCCAAAAATTGGTCATTTCTTATTAAGGTGAGAAGTTTTTCCTTTGATTTATCCAAGATAGGCACCAAAAGAGGTTAATTCTTAATATCCTACCCTAATCCCTTTCTTTTCCATAATTTAGGTGTTTTTCTCTAGTTCTAGATCTAGATTCAAATGGAGGAGAGAGAATAATAGATCTAGATTGAAATGGAACATTTTTTCTTTGCGTTCGCAAGGTCATGATCATGGAAAGGGATTGGACATACAAGACATCGAGCCTCAATCTATCTTTCCAAGAAAATGTAATGAAAAGTTTCTTTCCTTTGCACAAAAGCATAGACTGAGTTTGGGTCGAAAAACATGATTTGTCTGTGCAATAACTACAAGAATCGGCTTGCCTAGGAAGATAATGTGCTGATAGTGCACTCATATGGTATGGTTTCATGATCTAAAGTACATTGTGTGGAACTATCACAACAAAAAAGATCTGAGTGCCACCAGTGCATCTGGAGGACCCTCATTGATGACATCGATGATGATGGTGAATGACGGAGGACAAAAACCCTCATAAGCAACAGCAGTAGCTAGCGATGACAATATGAATCGTGATTACATCATGATAAATGATCTGCTATAAGACATGGTAGACAACGATGCGGTGGGGATGGTGAACCGCTGGCTAATGTGTTGCTACCTGAGGATGCAGAGATTTTTGAGGATCTTACTAACCATCTTGACCATGATGACATTCTTTTTAGGAATCCAAAGTGGCTGGAGAATTTTAGAGAGAAGAAGTAGGTGGCAATTGATCCCTCTACAAGTATAGCGACAATTGGATAGCATTGTGTTTTAACCTCTAGATGTTGATGCAAAAAGCTCACCATGGGTGGTTCGATACTAGGTTCAAGGACCTATTAGATATCCTTGTTGCTTCTCCGCTGTTGTGGAGGAGGTGGTGCCCAGATTCGCCGCCAAGAAGGAGGTGGGGGTGGTGGAGGTGGTGGGTTGGATTTGGTACCCATGACCCCACGCTTCACGCCTTGTGCCAACGAGGTAGGGAGAGAGGGGAGGCAGACGTGCGCCATTGGAGGAGCTAGGGGGAGAGGATTGCCACCGCCACACCATGGTCATGCCGGCGCCTTGGCCGAATCCTCTATAGGGAGGCCAGATTCTGCGGCCACCACGCCGTTAGATTCGCAAAGGGGAGGGGCATCGCTAGCCACCGATTGGTGGAGTTGTGGGGCACCGCTCTTGACGGTAGTTATTGACCACTTTTATATATATAATAGGCTATCAATCATGGGATGAATGCTACTAAAGTTTATTATTTCTAATGATTTCCACGAGTTTTGGTGCACACTTATTTTTTAGGAGAATTTCGGAAAACCAGCCGAAACAGAGCTGAAAAGAAAGAAAATAGAGAAACAGAAGAAAAGGACTGAACTGGGGCGATTAGTATAAATTCTAAGGGTCTAAAAGACAAAGAAGGATAGCTTGCGAAGGCCGGGTCCACTTGTCAGGAAGTGAGGCCGCGTGGCACCCCCTGTGGGTCCACGTTTACTGCTTCTGGAACCTTTCTACAACCGACCTATGGAGTAGATCTACACCGTCTAATCAAGTCAATTTGATCCAAGGGCTGAGATTCATCCTATAAGGCTATATAAGCAAGACAGGGGTGCCCCCCCTGAAACCCTAATTCAATATGGAAATTCATTCTTTAGATTCATTCTGAGAGTCTAGGGTTAGAGAAGTCAAGATCTCATGATTAGAGCTAGGCACTTCTAGATTAGCTACTACAGATCTTGATTAGCAATCGAGTTTATTAGAAATAGAGAGATTAGTGAGGAGTGCTTCAGAGGAGTTTCGGCCTGTTAGGTCTTCTCTCTTGTATTCTGAGGGATCATTCTCTTCGCGAGAAGAGGAGTGTATTCAGAGATTATCTGGTGTTCGACTTCATAATTAAAGTAAGTTTTGGCTTATTTTATTCTTCAAGTTTGTAACTCTTATTAAGTACTTTAATCTTTGGTTGCTCTTGATTAGAGGGATAGTGTCTAGTGTAGGCACGGTGCCTAGACTAGAGTTATCTATGAATGCCCCTTTTTGGCTTGAAATCAATCGTAGAATCATAAAGGTGACTTATAGCTTTATTGAATCCTCTGTAGCCCACTTCCCGCCAAGAAGTCAATGGTAGGCTTTGTCTGTTCTTAGTAGAGTAATTCTGCCTTCCTTTATTAAGGATTAGCATCCACGATAGAATAAATAAACTGAGGTTTATCAAGGTTAGAATTAGAAAGCCAGTGTTGTCGCCTAGTCTAGCTAGTTTCTTGAGTACTCTTGATTGTGAAGTGGGTTGGATAAAAGCTAGTTATATTCACCTACTGTTCCTTTGGGTTTGATATTTTTAAAACCGAGAGTTCACCTTTTGGTGAAGTGCTACAATGGTATTTCTATCTGTGCGCTTACGGATATCTTTATCTTTATTGTGTGCATATAATTTATACCAACAACCTCCGACATCTAGATTGGAGAGAGAGGTGAAGGAGAGAAAGCAGCGGAGTGATAGGGCGTCGTGATGGTTGGGAGAGCTGCCGTGGGGGAAGGGGGTACTATGCATTATGCAAGGGCCGAGGAAGGAGAGGGAGTGTGTTAGGGTTTGGTGTGCAACCGATTGGAATGGGAGGGAGTGAGTTAGGGTTTGGTGTGGTCGCAGCATATATATTTGGATCCCATTATTGGGCTTAGATGGTCTATCTAGGCCTAATATTTACCGACCCAGGCCTTGTAGTGCAATCGCCTTGGTTAATGTATTTTGCGAGACGATTTCTTGTAACCGCCTTGGTTAATAAAAGCAATGGCCATTAACCATGGTAGTAGTGTGCCATTCCTAATTGTGCCCTCTACACACCTTGGGAAAAAATGAACCACCTTGGATAATAAAAAGCGATGGCCATTAACCACTTTGTGCTTGCCTTGGGAAAAAAATGAACACACCTCGTGAAAGAATTTATGTAGTAGTGTGTCATTCCAAATTGTGCCCTCTACACACCACTATGTGCATATCCTTCCCATAAATTGTGCATCCACCAACTGCCAATGTATGTCACTCATCACCATCGATCTGTTGGCCCCCAAAAAATCATCTTCCCTCCTCTAGTACATGGCACACACTATGCGACATTTGACACATTTTTAACTATGCCCATGGTGGCATGTGTGTCTTGATGTGCAGTCTTCCTGGTCATGTCTTGCTTAGTTGTGGGTGTTTTGAGCCAACAAGAATCGAACCCTTCAATAGGGTGTATGTGACATCTGCCCCAATTTTGAATTATTCCCATGGTGGCCACTGTGTGTATGTTAATAAAATATTGCGAAGGTTGAGTCCCACATTAGTTGTTGAGGTGAGTAGTGTTGTTGCAAATCTTTTCCCGCACACAATGGTCTATCACACCCGGATTGAAATGAGCATCACTTGAGTGGATGATTCACAACGAATAAGAGTTATCACTGGTAGAGAGTAGACCTTCAGTTCAAGACATTAGTCGGTTATAATTGGGACCAAGACTAATGCGAGCAATAGTTTCGGGTCCAAGTGTTGTGGACATCAGAGGACCTTTAGTGCTGGTTGATAACACAAACCTAATAAACTAAAGGTTCTACATTAGTTCCAGTTGATGTCACAAATTTGGACTAAAGAGCCTTGACCCTTTAGTCTCGGTTGTTCTTACCAACCTATACTAAAGGTCATCCGATGTGTTAGATCCAAAGGAAAGTATACCATTGAAATTGGCATGTGTTGTGTGTAGGTGGGGTGGAAGGGTATGCGCAAGGCAATGGATGAGGTTTTGGGTTTAAATTCCATGAGGCATAGGAGTGGGGGGAGGCATTACTTTTTATACCCTCTTTATAGTTTGGGTTCAAGGCAACTGAGACTAAACAATCATGGCCTTTTGTCCCTATTGGAAAACTAGGACTAAAAGGCTTTCCCAACTCGGACTGGTGATCGATTTTCTACCGGTGTGTCATATATAGCCGGTGTCTAAATCCGAGTTAGCTAGCTTCTCTTCATATCCGCTGCAAAAAACCTAGAAACCCCTCACAGGAAGGAACCTGTTGTGATCTGCACTTAAGGGTTGTTCTATCCATGTTAGCAAGGTGACCTACCATGGGATGGTACATCGCAATAGTGGTCAAATATTTTTTCCCCTAGGCACTTAAGTTGTGATCCAGTCTCCGGAATGAAAGTCATTATTAGGGTGCCAAGCTTTGTTTTCTTTCTTCGTTTTACCTATCTACTTTGATGCGTAAGTTGGAGGTGCGTTTAGGGTTATTATATGAACTCAATGTGATAATCTCAAATTAATAAAATACTTGCTTCATAAAATATATGAAGTACTAAGCAGTATATGTGACCAATATATCCAGTTATCAGCATACATTCTAGTCTTAGTGTTCCTTTTGTTTAAGAGAATTTTTACCGTTCTTGGAGGAACTGATGGTTCCTCCCATTCATTTTGTTTTAGCCGTCACGGTTAACCGCCCGATTAACCACCACCGGTTATGAAATTGCCATGGTTAATTGCTTGATTAACCATGACCTTTGCTCGGTGGCGGTTTCAAAAACCGTCATGGTTAATAAAAAAACCCGCCACCGATAAAGAATTTTGTAGTATTGTTCCTCTCCTCAATTTTCATAATCAAGGGTAGTTTAGTACTTAGTGATCTACAACTTCTCAGCTCCATCAGTCGTATCTCTACCAATCCAAATATGAACTACCGATATCCTCCTTTCTCCATCGTGCACTACTGGCTCCCATGACCTCCCCCTATCTTGCTCTCCACCTCCCCTCCCTCCCCAGCCCGGCAGGATCCCGCCGCCGCCGCCGGCGTCAACTGCTGCCACGGACAACGTACAGGGGTCCAACGGGAACCACCCACTGAGCTCGTCGTCCAGATCGCAGTTCTTGATGATGTTGGCTCCATACACAAGATTCTGCGGCAAATCAGCAACCAAATTAAGTAGATTGCATTGCGTCATCCAATCCAACAGAACAGTGACATGGAAGTTTTAGTATCTGACAAACACACAGTGGCACTACATTTATCTGCTCTGTACGTTTATCGGCCACTAGTCACGGTGCTATGTCATATTCAGAGAAAAGTGAAGAAACTTGCCCGTATCGTTGCAGTAGATTTGCCGCAAGAGGCAATGTACTGAACTGTCATGGTGAATGAAAACCCGAGACTGTGTTCAATCACCTCGAAGTCCCGTGCCGGCGCCGATGGGCCTTGTGCACGTGCTTCACCACCAAGCTGTCGAGCAGCACGTCGACGCCGACCGACGGCCCTTCTATGTAGATGGACGCCTTGGCCACCGTGTTGTTGAGTAGGATCTTCCCCTACAGCTGCAACCACCCCTGCGTTTGAGCAAATGGGGATTAAGAGCGGGAAGATCACGACAAGGTGGATTCGATCACAAGCAGCTTTGATTCAGAAGAAGCTTTTTTTTTTAGAGAAACAGCTCCTCATCAGACATCAAAAGATCATTATACCCTCCAAATTTAATTACACATCAGTTCCGATCTCACGTGATTTTTGGTTGCGGGCCCACAACTTATGTTCCTCCCATCTGGTTTCTCTTAATTTTTAACCGTTGGATCTAACAAAATAGAGGGCTCACATTATTCGCGAGCGTGGTAAAAAAATATTTTTGTTTAAAATGGAATTATAGTAAACTCACATGTACAGGATGTACTTGAATAAAGAACAAACGTTAAAGTGAATGTTTGGAAACAAAAAAAAGTAGGCTATCGTACTAGACTATCCAATTACATCACGACCTCATATTCAATGAAGCAGTAAGAGAGGCTGATCTTTCTTCAGGAGGAATATTTCTTTTAAAAAATAATTCTTTTCACCCACCATTACAGGGTAGCAAATAGCTAGGTTTGTGAAACCATGATGTGTTTGTTGTTATTAGACTATTAGTAAAGTCCAGGGACTAGACCTTGAAAAACTAGGAACTTAGAGGGAATCATATATGGTAATATATTGCATATGGTGCCTACTAGGGATCAGAGAGTGACAAACATTAATTATTGTTAACAATAATTGCAAGTGTAAGAATAAAGATATCCTAGAGGCAAAGGGTGCACTCGATTGCCCATGAATAGTGGGATACAATTATCTCTTGAACTAGCTATGTTGCCTTCGCTTTAATCTAGCTGGTAGCCATATGTGTCTAGTTAGCTGGTGGTAGCCTAGAATGACCTGAAGCAAGTTAGGGACAGTTTATAGGATTCCAGCTAGTCGGATTCATTTACTAATCCATGCTCTGGCTGAACAAATAATTTGTTCCATTCATCAGAATCAGCGGCGAGCTTACTACTGTCTCTAGAACCATGCAACAAGGTCTACTGCATCAGGTCATGAACATTGGTAAATAGGTGAGCACGATTTGCCAACATTGGCATGGTTGTCTGAAGAATAAAGTAAAGTTTCTGTTGGATCTGCTGCTTCTGCACACATATAGCTCCTTTCAAGGTACTCTGTTGTTGGCCTATTCCATGTCACACGAATCCCAACACTGGAGCAATCATGTTACCGTCAAATTGATGGAAGCCTGCAAGTTGAAGGCAGTGTGTTAAAATTGTAGACATGCTTTTGAATACTGCATTCTGCTGCATGGTCAGGCTATGTATGCAGCAGAGAAAGTCATATAGAGTTCAGCCCTTTGCATGGTTCACATCATCTTTGATTCTTTGGTGCTGATAGTAATTAGGCCCCAGCCCATTTATCTTAATTCTTATACTGGTTTTAATTATTACTGTGTAGATTGTTCAACTGAGCTCGAACAAAAACCAATCCATATACTAGCTAGATCTCCATCCATATATCAGGTCCATTTGTCAAACCTTTTCCTATGTGCACACAACCAAAAAACAAGAATAATTACACATTCGTTGTCAATCCATATACTAGATCGCCCTCCATATATGCAGTTTTAATAAGTATTTTCTTCATCAAAGAACAAAACTAGAACATATTTAATCCAATTTAAAGTTTCTAATGTTACCGCTTACAATCTATCAGCCCTAATAGTATTAGACTGAAGAAACTACACATGGTAACCCATTCCTAGGCTATGCTTCAAATCCTGGTCACATATTAGGATGTAGGCACTAAAGTATTTTATCCTTATTTTGGAGACAATTGTCTAGAGATATACTTATCCATGTATCAATTGATATGTGTAACAGATTGTTCGGGGTCGAAAGTGCACATTGTAGACATCGATAGTGCGCGTTGTAGGCATCGAAGTGCGTGTTCGGTATGGGTTCCAATCAGTCATTTTCTAGATATTGGCGACATAATTATGCGAATCGCTTTATCCGCGTGCCTATGTGTGAAAATATTTTAGGGGTGCTTTCTAATTCTTAGCTATTAATAAAAAAAGCGCATGCACAAAACCCACTTGCAGGAAGATATTCTTACTTTCACACAATGCCAAGCTATCTTTCTCCTATATATATCATAAGTCTCCATATTAATGTGCATAGTCCGAAGCTGGCATGGTACTTGCAATATGTAAGGGCTCATACAACTTCTTCCCTTGTCTGATATCATATGCAGTTGACATAATTTTCTTCATTGTCTAAGGTCTTAGCTGTACAAAATGTCTCAGATTATTTATTGGCCTTCCTTTCTCATTGGATTTTAGCTATATAACACTTATCCATATTCTGATGACTATATTTTCGTCACATGTATAACATGTTCATAACTAGTAACAAAAAATTGGTCTGTTTGTTGGTAACAAAAGAAAGTTCATTGGTGGAGTACTCAAAGAGTGGCAAATCAGTAAGCATCAATTATTTACACATCAGCTGCGTGTTCTGAGTATGTTAACTAGGTATTTAAATGTTGAAGTGACCTGACAATTGTATTGCAAAGGACTAGCTATGTTCAATAATCGATTGGAAACAATTCACCAAAGTATTCAAAGTGCCATGTTAAATGTGTATTGTTCACTCTTATGGTTACTGCTAGATAATTAAACAACCCAAATTGGACTTATAATTTTGTAATAGTGTACAAGTATCTATACTTCAATTTAGCACTTCAGGTTGTTAAATGTTTCTATGGCAAATGTTACTATATAATATCAACTGTCTAGTTTTGTTCACTGGCTGATGTTCTTTGCAGCACAATTTTATTTGAATGTTGGGTTAAAATTATATCTCATAGCACTTCTTAGTTTCACTTCAACTACATATGTTTAGATTATTCTTATGAAATATATGTATATTGTGTATTCAGTGGGGAAAATGATGAAGGCATATACCATTTTTATGGCCCTTTGCCTGGTAGTTTTGTTCTCTTGCAATGCCGTGGAAGGTGGCGCATACATGAGGCATGAAGCACTTTCCCGCAAAGGTCTAAAAGAACAAAGGAAGCTACTAGCCACTAGTGGACTGAATCCTTCAATTAGCAATTTGTCAGGTCAGGCATCTAGCAACGTCAATGGTGTGAACAATAACTCCGAAAGCACAAACAATATGTCGGACGCAGCTACAGCCTATACCCCAACGACTGCCACTACCACAGATTCACACCATGACCTCTCAGTTGATCAGTACCGAAGGATCACACACAACAATGAGAATAAGCCGTGATGAAGGATTCAATGTCTCAGGGCACTCAGTATCAACCATGCATAAGAACCTACGATGGAACTCTCTGTATCTAGTTTGCTACTTATTTGTATTTCTGTAATAAACTTGTATTACACGATGCCTATTTTGTGTAATGCTGTTTTCCATGTACTACACACATCCACCTAAAGCGCTGGATAAGTTCTCAAGGGTTTCCTATACTCATGAATGTACCATATGTATTGGACTAGTACAAATAAAGCTGATGTTTATGGTCCACAGTAATGGTCAAAATACGTGACTTCGTTTTCATAGTTGGGTTACAGTAAGGATTTCTATATATCCGCATAATGATGCTAGTTAAAGAGGGAATTGCTGAGGTTAGATTTACAAATATTTCTATATTCTTCTTTCTTACTACATCAATATTTTCCACTTGGTCCATAAGTTACCGTATCCGCTTGATTTATCTTCACTGCGAAGTTGCTCTTAATAGATAAGTATGTGCCACTACAAAAGAAAATTCATATCGCTGGTTCCAAACCAGCCATCGCTACTGCTTAGCAAAATCATAGTGGTACTACAACCGATAGTGAAAATGGCCCTATAATAACTACAAACCAGCAGCAAAAATACCCATATCACTAGCCACTATCAATAGTACACATACGACCTGTGCTCCCGGTTCATTTGGGGCTTTACTCCGGCCGGTTGTAGAACCGGGAGTACGGGTTGGGGAGTAAAGGTAAATGAACTGGGAGTAAAGGTACCCGGTTGGGGGTACCAACGGGGAGTAAAGGTCCTGCCAGGCATGTGGCCGGCCACAGACCTTTATTCCCCGTTGGTGCCACCAACCGGGCACTACCGATTACGCTAATTTCCGTGGGGGAAAACGCGTTTTCCGTCACCGCCACGGGAAAGGGCGATTTCCCGGAGCGACGTAAAAGATCACGGGAAAGGACACACTCACGGAAAATACCTTTCCGTGATGTCCAGCTCACGGGAAAGGCCCCCACCCTTTCCCCGTGAGATGGCCCCGCCCCGCCTCCGTCCCCTCCGTCCACCTTTCCCGTCTTTGCCTCCGTCTAGCTCACGGAAAGACCCCCTCATTTTTTTTTTTAGTTTTTCATCTCCAAACTTTTTCTACACTTTTTGCACATCATATGGCACTCCATGTTAAATTTTGGTGAATTATTGACTTTATTTGATATATTTAGGTAATTATTCTCTTTTATGGGAATTTTTGAAATGAGGCCAAATTTGAACTACAAGTGCTTCAAATTGTTGAAAAATTTAGTAGAAAATTTATATTCCTCATACTCAACACAATGTAAGACCTTGCATTTAAAAAAATAACAAAATCTGAAACATCTTAATACGAAATCATGAACGTTAATCCTTGTTCGAGTGGTTTAAAAATTCTAGAAAATAAACCGATATGCAAAAAATCATGAAATTTGATAATATGTCATGATATCTTATGCCGAGGCTATGATAAAAATTGGGAACGTTTTTGCACAAGTTGGCACGCACGATGTTCACAACCTCCAACATCTACGTAGAAGTTTCAAGTTTGTTGAGAATGATCCAAAGTGTGATTTCATGTGGATGTGGCGGTCAAGTTGTGGTTTGGCTACTGAAACTTTTTCTATATGCAACAGGCATCAGATATTGTGTCATGTCTATTTTCGGGAATTTTTGGATTATTTTGGTAATTATTATAATTTTTTGTTGTAGTTAAGTAAATACAAATAGAGATAGAACCACATGAAATAATGGCTAATTTTTCGCACAAGGATCAATTAGGTATGGGTGAGTGTATGTGGAAAGGTATTTTTAAGTTATCTTGATCACGAGAAATCATATCCCGTGAGTACTAGCTAAGTTCACGGGAAAGGTTGATTTCCGTCGTTTTATTTCCGTCATAGATATCCGTAGGTTACCCCCGGGAAAGCCTTTCCGTGGGTAGAATGCCCTTTCCCGTGAGTACACTGTTCACGGGAAATCAGACGAGTCCGGTAGTGGGGAGTAAAGGGTTGTTTTTTTTTTTTCTTTTGATTTCATTTAATTCATGGTTTTTTGGTTTTTAAATAGGTTTTCGAGTATTCATGTAGACTACAACCCCCCGGGCAAGGCGGCAAGGAATTCCTATCATATATATACTATTTTGTCATTGGACCTTTACACGTCAATTTACTCCTCCTACTAGTATTTAAACATTTAACTCACTCAAAAGAGCACATATCAGAAGATTAGAAATATGACGAGACAACATACATAAGTTCTAACCACAAAGTTCACAACCAGAATTTTAGACTTCTCCTAGTGATATGGGCTTCTTCTAGTGTTTTAGCATTCAAAATTTAGTATAAATTTTTCCTACGAAATGCCTCTTAGTGAGATTCCTATGTGCTATAACTAGGTGTAGCGTTTTTTTACTACTTAAAAACACTAGGAGAATTCCACCATTTTAGTAGTGGTAGATACATGCAAATTAACTACATGTCCCACTTACAACTAAAAAGATTTGGCCCCTTCATTGTCGTTCCTCGCCATTGGTAGGAGTGGTGTGTTCACTCGTACCATTGGCTGGGATCGGAACCTGGGTCGTGACCGACCCAAAGTTCCTTGCCCGTGTAGTCATTTAATCACGGTGCCCGCTGGGCAAGTTGACCAAGAATCCTGTAGGTGGGCGCACGGCGGCCGATTCTAGAGGTTTCGGCAGCGAGTGGTGCTGCAGACGTGGATCATAAGGCTACTTGGTGAAGCGGCGGATGTCGCAGCGGAGGTTGTCGATGTGGGTGTTGATCTCCGAGCGCCATGAAGTGAGCGTTTCCACCTAGGACTCGAGCTTGGCCACGTGAGCATCACAATCATCGCCGCACTCCACCACCCAGATGCACTCGAGGTCGAACATACGATCCTCCTCTAGCTTAGAGGCGCGACTCGAAGTGGCCACCCCAGTTGTCAGGGACAACAACGGCGCCGCGGTGGTGTCAATGGCAAGCTGGCGCTCCTGGATGGCGTCCTTGGCTTCCTCGAGGCAACGCTCCGAACGGTCGGTGGGGATTGGGCGTGAGGTCCTCGAACCTCTTGAACATTTCGTAGAACGCCTAGCTTGGAGATGACAGGATCCATCGCTCCCCTTGCGCGTTGAAGACAAGTAAGTGGGTCGTGGGTGGGCGGCGCAGGCACTAGAACGCCGCGGCGCGAAGGACCGGTGTGTGTGACACAAAGCCCGCTGGATAGGCTGTAGACTGTAATTAACACTTGACCGAGTTTAGTGTTCTGATAACGATTCCTTCCTACTCTCTTTCCTTATCTACTTCTCACTTGCTGGGCGCGTTTTGGGGCCCAAATGTACCCATTCTGGGCCAGTCGCTCTCTTAAGATGTGGAAATACACTAATGTATATAAACAGTTGATATCTTAATTAGCTTCGACCGTAAATTTAAGCTCAAGTTCCACCACCAATATAAGTAGCTGCCTATAATTAGAGACAAACCACACAATAACCGGTGGTGCAAATGCATTGCATGCAGGTATCCTTGTGTATAAATAAACGGAGTGCCATGCCCCCTGTTGTCAAGAGTGAAGAGTGATTTGAATAAAAAGGGTATAATTTGCAAATTATTCCTGAAGCGTGCGTCTGTGGAGACAAGATCGACAAGGCAATGGAGTCGTCACGCAAGTTGCAGCCGGTCGTCATCCTGCTACTCCTGCTCATTGTGGCCACCACATCTGCTCATGGAGAAGGTTAATGCCAAACAAACCTAATATATGGCCTGCATGTACAGATAACTAACCCTCGCTCTGCTGTGCTTGGATTATATGTGGTTGATGACGAGACAGATACGCCGAAGGTGAGGGAATGCGAGAGGGAAAGCCAGCGATTTAAAGGGCGATGCATCGCCGACGAAGAAAACTGCAGCATCATATGCAAGACTGAAGGCTTCATGCGTGGCAGGTGCAGCACCTTCAAGCGCGACTGCATCTGCATTAAGCCCTGCTAATTACATCGCCATCAACGTACTGGATCAAGGATGATGATGCGCGTGCCTGTGACTGCGGCCGCGATCGAACCGATGATCCACGACATTTCAGTCATTTTGATGATGGTCTTTAATTTGTTTTATTAATTAATTTGCACTGTTTATTTACTTATTCCAACAACAAAACCTACTGGCAATGCAAGGAAATGTATGCTTGTTTCCTTCCTTCCTTCCTTATTAAGCATCGGAGTTGTAAGGTCCGATCGAGCACCAAACTGTCGATGCATTTCACATCGGAGATGTAATATTATGAATGATTGATTGTTTGAATTGTCTCAGTCCTGTGAGTTAGTTTTGGTATATATTTCGAATCCGACGCCTGCATTCTCTGTCTTTGGATGTATGCACTGACGACAGACGACTCACACGGATCTGACAGTAGCCAAGGGCCTAAAAAGCCCCGTACGTACCAACAGCCGAAATCAGTGGCTGAAAATGTCATGATGATGATGATTTTCTTTGTAATTACCTCATGACTTAGATAAAAATATTTGATATGTTTTGTGAGGTTTAGATTTCCCCTCAAGTTCAGTTGATCTTACTCAAATATCACATATACCTACAAATATGGGTAATATCAAATGACAATGCTTAATATATAATGTACTAAGTACAAAGAATCTAACCTTAGATAGCAAACAACGGAATATCAATTCCGATCTTCAGGTGAAGACTCCACTCCATAAGGACAACCGATCACAATCCTAACTACTCCGGAATGTAGCTAGCAATCTGGTACCCATATGGGATTTTAGTCAATGTAAAGAAAAATAAACAAGCGTGAGTACGTCTCGTACTTAACAAGCATGACATGGGGTTCATGAGGCTCAAAAGATAGACACAGGTTTAAATGCAGTTAGCTTTTATGAGTCACAATTTAAGCAATTGAGTAGCATCAAGTTTAACATAAGCCCATATATATAAACACATGATTAGGTAAACATGAATAATGAATAACATAAACAAATAATAATCAACAGTGGTGATCAGCTATTCCAAATGTCCATTCCAAATGTCCAAGCAGGTCCCTCATGTTCGTAAGCATTGCTGCTATAATAGTTTTTTACACTCTGCAGAGGTTGTACATCTTTTGCCGTGAGTCGTGTTAACACTTCCAAGGTGAGTGGGTAGGGAACAATATGATGTCCTTTAAAGGTTTGTCTAACAATTTAGGGCTGCTAAGTTTTCAATCAGCAAGCAAGTGTAGAGCTCCCATTCCAAATGGCACAGTCCACGTGGACTATACATGTTAGGACAAAGGCCACACTAATACCCGAGTCGCCGAGCCCCTCCTTCGCCCTTTTAGGTAACCACTAACATGGTAGAAAAGATCCTCATACTGACTAAAGCCAAAGCCATGCATGTAGCCCTCACGGTTCTACTATAAGTCTCATATGATCACTTACAAATAAGTTTTTAAGAAGACAATCTAAAGCATTGGAAAGTAGCCAAATACTTTAGTCCCCTTTTATCAATGTTGTTAAAAACATCTTTCACCGACAAACTGCTCACCATCTACTCAATCGAAAACACATGACCATACAAGCATCCACGCAAAGCAAACAAGAGACATTAACGATACACCAACAGTGATAAAAACATGTTCAAAAGTTTATAAAACTAATCTACACTTCGCTACGATCCCACGGATGTGAAATTCATTGAAATTAGACTTGAAACGAAGAAAATATATATGAAATTTTAAAGCTCTAGATGGCAAAAGCAAAACCATGATTGCTATGCGCCAGGGACTATGGTTCAACAAGCCGAAAAGAAAGGTTCTCTTTAACAAAGTTGCGAGCCAAAGGTAAGTTCTAATTTCGGCCGTTGATCATGGGTGGCCAAGAGCAATCGGGAGGGCAAGAGAAGGGGTGTGGCCGATTGAAACATTGAAGCTGTGTGGAGTCGGGCGCCATTGCCAACAACGAGGAGGTTGGGAACATAAAGGATCGGTGTGGCGGACGCCTACTTCCTCCAAAGTTCGCATACGATGAGAAAATGCAACAAAGGGCGGAAAGGAACAAGGAAAGGACTTTTGTAGCTTCGATACCTTCACATGAACAACATCCCAAGGTTCTTGGATGCAGTGAGACAGTAGACCGCATGCATAATTGCGCCGTCGTCGACTCTCAACTCGACGGGATCCGAAGTGGCATAGCATGAGAGGCTAGGGCAAAGGCGGCGGTAGAAAGATGTGGAAGGAGCACGGTGAGGGAGGGAGGCGGCTTAGTGTGGAATTTGCACTGATTCACGGTGAATGGACACGGGGTGACGGTTTTGCTTCCGAAGTTGCAACCTCTGACTCGTACATGGAAGGCGACAACTCTGACAAGCAGGGCCAGGGTGTCAGGGAGTGAGGGACGCAGGGTCCAGCTGTCAGCCAATGGGCTGCTGGGCTTGCGAGGCAAGAGGGGGCTTGGGAGCTTGCTTGTTAGCTGGGCCGGCATGGGTCCTATGCGGGCTGCTGTTGACTGGTTGAGTATATTTATGTCTTACCAAAAAAAACGTTTTGTTTCATATAAAATTTATAAATAGTGAGGCTTCTGCGTACACTTTTTGAACCAAAAGGGATATAATAAGGAAAGCTCTCAGCGAAAAGTACAAGGCACTGATGGAACAAAAATAAAAACAATGGAAAAAAAATACATAGTTAGAGCTTTAAGGGTTTGTGTTGAAAAGCTTGCTTCGTTTCCCATAGAACAATGAAGGTCACTCAAAAAAAAAAAAAAAAAAAAAAAAAAAAAAAAAGGCTTTCACTATATTCAAATTCTGAAATATATTTGTGACATTTCAGGCTTTCACTATATTCAAATTAATTGTCATCATTAGAGGACTATGATATCTAGGTTATGTTATAGAGTTAGGTGTACTTGATTCTTCGAAATGTAAAGGCTATTTGATTTCAGATAATGAAGACAACTTCGATCTTATCCACGGGCAAAAGAAAGGAAAGGCCAGTTGGTTTCAGATCAAAAGCTGTGACGATGTTGATAAGCATGCAGCTAATTATTCCCTTCCAACTCAAATCTACACGGAACTAAGCACTGACTCACTCCATCGAGTACTTATCTCTTAACAGACTTAAAATCTAAAACTACACATAGTAACGAATTTTCACCTAAACAACCCATCTAATAAACTGGATGTACTGATCATCCATCCTTGCTATTCATTTACTTCGCTTCCATTCAACATCCGGCTGTTGTCTCATTCATCCCCTAAACCAGCTATTCTCAGATTGAGAGCTTCTGTTGAACCCTTTCGAGTTCTTCCAAGAATATTTGACTTCGATTTGGATCCTTGCTTACAGAAGCACAAGTATCTGCTGTTTTGTTCATAAGCATAGCATATCTCAGCACATTTTGTGAAACATCTGATCCTGTCTCTTCTGTGAAAAGTTTTTGGAACTCCTGCTCTCTGAACTTCTTTGTCCACCTTTGCCTGATGTAGTGTTGAGGAACCTCATTAATTCCAAACTGTGTGAAAAGCCTTAGAACATGGCAACAAAGTATTCCATCTCGTTCAAACTTCGAACATATGCAATTAAATATCTTTTTTTCCATGTCAACTTCAACAGAGAAGGAATCATTGATAAATTCAGCATCTTCATATTCCAGCAGTCTCTTCACTGTATAAACTCTGTCCCTTTCCACTTCAAAAACATTGAAAGCTGATGCATCAAGTAGCTCTTTCTGAAATTTCAAGAACAGGCCCACTGTGTAAATTTCTACAGCATGCCTTTCTATTGGTTGCCTTGTGCAGTATATTGGCTTTTGCATACTAGACTCAAATGTATTAATGCTAACAGCCTGCTCTTGGAAAATGGTATACTGACTGATGAAGGTTTCAATGTTATCCTCCTGCAGAACATAGTCCTTGAAGATTGAGTTTGTGCTCTCACAACCTCCGAAGGAACGTATAAATGGGCAAAACACATGTTTGAAGTAAACTGGCACCCACATAGATCTTGTCCAATACATTTGCTTCAAGTGTGCATTTATTTCTGCATTATATTTCTTAAGCATTGCTTTCCAACCATTCTCAAAATCTTCAGTAGTTAAAGAATTCAAAACAAGACATGACATCTCAGCTTCCATTCCTGGTCTGTTTGCCATAAAACCTCCAAATTCAACTGCAGCTTCCCTCATTACATGCCACATGCTAAACCGATGAAAAACTGTAGGGAATACCTCTGCAATTGATTTCTGCATAGCAGAATCCTGACGAGTCATTATGATACTTGGTTTCTTGTCATCCATCACATCCAAGAATGTCCTGAATAACCAAGAGAATGTCTCTGCTTCGTCATTTTCAAGCAGAGCCCAACCAAATACAGTTGGCTTACCATGCCCATTAATTCCAATTAATGATGCAAACAGCATGTTGTATGCATTGGTTCTATAAGTTGTATTAACGTGAATGAAATCTCCAAATAAAGCATAATCAAGTCTAGCTCGCACATCTGTCCAAAAGATACTTCTTATGGTACTGTATTCATCAGTCTTCATAGCATAGTACAACCCAGGTTGCTCCTTTTTGCATTTTTCTCACATGTTCTAGCATGCTTCCAATATCTGTATTCCTAGTCTTCATCACTCTGCCAGACTGTTTCAAGTTGCTGACATCCACTTTGCTCACAGGTATATTCTTAAATCTCCCCTGTAATTTCTTGAAAATTTCCATTATCTTTGTTGGTTTAATTTTGCTTTCTTGCAATACAATTGAGAAGTGTCTCTCTTCCTCCGACATGTGCTTGTGGCTCAAGAAAAATCTGGTTAACAAGGGTGAACACCAAAGTGGGTGGTTATGTTCATTCATAACTCCTATAATCTCCCACCTGTCTCCAACAAGTTTCACAGTCACCTTCATGGGGCATTGAGTATGCACAATTTTATCTCTTCTTCTTTTCTTTGGTCTTGCGTCAGCATCTCTTGTTTTCCTACTTCTATTGCACACAAATCTTATCTTCCTGTGCTTGTAATTTGTACCTTTAATCACTGTGTATCCAGTAACTTGCCCATGGACATTGATAAAACGATGAGCATCTTGTAGTGTCGGAAATATCATGCCAACCTCTGGAGCTCTAGACTTTTCCAATTCTTCTGGACTTGGGAACATATAGTCTTCATCACCATCAGCTTCTGCTTCAGCTTTATCTTTTTGGAAATCATTGAGGTCTTCATCTCCTTCATTTAGGACAGCAGTCCCATTGTCCTGGTCCAGTTCCTGTAATTTAAAAAATGTTTATAGCTTCCTAAGAAAAGGAATCTTCAACAGTTTTAACTGTGAGAGGTGATGAAATTTTGGCATAGAGATGCAAGTACCTCAACAAATGTGCTCCCAGCTTCTGGGTCCTGTATTTCAGATTGCATATTTGTTTCAGTACCCAGCATTAAAGTAGGTGACAGCTGAAATGGAATGTTACTGCAGTTTAATCTCCTTTGTTTATTCCATACAGTTTCTTTGGCACTGTAAAATATGTGCCAATGAGTTTTTAGATCATACCTGCAAGCTTCCTTCAGTTGTATAGTCTCGAAGTTCTCTAGACTCATGTTCAGGAGTATGGATGATTCCATACCTTTCTTCCAAATCTGAGTCCACTATGCTTGTATTCTGTAAATATCAAAGTATCAGGACTTTGGTGATTTGAAACTTAATTCTCCAACTTCGTCATCAAATGGCGTCAAGGTTATTAAGGCAGTAAGGAGAGGTGTGGCGACCCACCCCGTTCCACACGCCTAGGCGAATTAGGCCGCGGTGAAGCGACACCATATACATTCTCACGTACATTAGAGCAGGATGACCATAAATTGATACAACTTAGCGTTGCAGGTCCATGAAGCACGAATGACAGAGGGAGTAACATGGAAGGGAACAACTAACAACTCATTGAAATAAGGAAAACAATGCCTACACTATCATAGGATAATGGTTCCTAGTTGGCAACCCTAAAAGGTATTGAAAGGGAATGAGCTGGTGGTAACACTGCGGCACTACATTCGTAATGGTGTTGTTGCCAACCCAGGTATCGGTGTGACCCTAATACCCTATAGAGATGAAGCAAGGGTTCAGGGCCTTCTCTTGGTCGGTTGACTCAGAGCTTCTTATTAGTGCAATACCATGTAGCAGTCTTTCCCCACTGGCTGAGGTTTTCTCAAATAAGTGGAACAATTCAGTACATTGTCTAAAAAAAATATATATATGCTCGGAACATTTCATTGCAGGTTTGCAGGTCTGTCACAAGTACTTAGAGTTCATAGCTACTTGACAGCATGAGCACACTCCTTCCACTTACCTCTATCGCTGCCACTGACACATCTACATCCTTTTCGGCTGCCATTCGTGCTTCATGGACCTGCAACGCTAAGTTGAATAAAATAGTTGCAAATGTTTTCAATTAATACAACAAAGTACAAATAACAGACTTTAATCTGGAGTGTATTTGAGCCCCGTAAACTACAATACCAATAAACCAACACTCCAGATTTCATTATCCCATCTAAATCCCTGCCCCACACAACCACACAAAAGGGCACCCCACAAAAAAAGGTTATGCATCTATGGCGCTTTGTCACCTCAGGCTGCCACTTAGGCTGACTGCAAGGCCATGTGCAATGGATAGAAACAATTTGGCCCCATTTTCTTGTGCCAATAGTGGGATTTTACCTTAGTGCAGTAAAGCGAAGAATGGCTAGCAACACCAGGGGACTGGGGAGCAAGGTTGTGTTGGTTGGTGTTAACGTAAAAATTTTAGATCGAGTCTTGTCAAGGAAAACAAGTAAACAGGACAAATATTTGGTAGACAACCCTGGTGTGGCATGATAGTACAAGGTAACTTACATATTCAGGCTTCACAACCAAATTCAACCAGCATATTCCTACCTTAAGCACTTCAACATAAACCCTATGAAGAAAATTCCATGACATAAACTCCATACAGAAAAACCCATGCGGTGGTTTTGAGCACAAAAAACAGATACATCACATTCTTGGACAGGTTAGCTCATCCAAGTGCCAAACTATGACACTAAAGTTGCAGTAGAAACCATAGACGGCTCTTGGGAATCAACCAAGTTCTTGTTGGACAGATGGTTGCAAGGCAGGAATTTTATCTGAACTAGCACTGAATTTATGTAAGCTGATAAAAACAAGCAGTGAAACAATGTACAGTGCCTCAAGCCTTTGACAATAGTTGCTGGTTTGCAGATTTTAGAGGGGCTTATATGTGCAAGTGCTCAGAGAATATTTATACATCTGGGATCTGGCAGATGGCTTGGTTTTAGAACCAGAGATCCCTGATCAGCATAGGTGGAAGCTGTACAGCAGGCTGTACAGCAGCAAGTCGGCATACAATGCTTTCTTCCATGGAAGCATTAGGCTCGCACCATGGAAGCACAAGCACATCTAGAGAAGCTGGGCACCACTGCATTGTAAATCATTCATTCGGTTGGCCATCAAGAACAGGTGCTAGACAGCTGATTGTCTTCATCTCTTGTGTGCTTGCTCGTTTAGCTTGGGCTTTCATTTTGCAGACTGGACCTGTTAGCTTTGGCTCCTCAGAGGCATCCCAGCTAGCGACCTGTTATCCAACAAGAACAATTGGTTCTCTAGCTGGTATTGTTGTACAATAAGGGGGCCGATCCAGAGTTGAGCGCAAGGGCCTCAACACCCTTATTATCCTAGTGTCTTGGGAATCAGCCTAGGCAACCGGTTTAAACCTTTGGTTCGGTTTGCTCGTTGTTGAAGACTTCGGTGTCCAGACATTAAGAACCGATGGGTTGTTCATAGAACTAGAAACCGACGAATTCGGTGTCGTGTATTTGGGTTCGGTTCTAGGTTTCGACCGAACAAACCGATATAACACAGAGAAACAGGTAGACAGCGCAGTGCACAGATCAAATTTCTCAGCACACATCCACAGATCCATCTCGCTTCCTACTCTTTCATGACCACAGGAAAGTTCAGAAAATCAAAACAAGCAATGCAAGGGTTGGATGGCTCTTCGGATTAGATCTAATAATAATAAAAAAAGAAGCCTAGAAGAACACGAATCGAAGAATATAACTGGCTAGCTCCGTCCAGTCACTGGAAACATGAAAGCAGGGTCACTTGCCTCGCTCAGCGGCTCGAGAAGACGAGCTCTGCGCCGATCGCGCAGGGGCGCAGGCGCAGATGGCGACTCGTTGCGTCGTGGCCAGCCACGGCGCCGCCGCCGTCGCCGATGAGGCCGGTCGCACCACGCCGTCGTAGTCGAGGAGGCCTGCCGTGCTGCCTCGCCGTTGCCGAGGAGGCCGGCCGTGCTGCTGCGCCCTGCCGTCGTTGATGCAGCGACTGCCGCCACCAGCCCCGATAGGGTTGGCCTGCTGCTGTTAGTGCTGCCTTGGGCCGTTAATGGGCCGAAAATACCTCGTGTGATGTATTGGGCCGTTAGTGGGCCTATGGCCTGCTGCCGTTTTTTTTTAATAAGCGGCCTGCTGCTACCTCGTCTTGTCTGCTCGGTGCTCTTCTAAGGGTTTGTTCTTGTTGGAACCTCAAACCGAAACCAAAGCCAATGACCGAAACCTGCCAGAGTAAAAACTGAAGAAGAAATCAAAGACTGAAAAACCAATATTTCAATTCGACTCGGCTCGATTTCTGGTTTAAATCTGCCAAAAATTGACATGGGAAATATGAAAGCACCGAAATGCTGGTGTGGTTGATAGCGCTAGCCTGCTAGGCCTAACATAGAGGTGCTATTTCATTCAGTTGCCAATGAGGCTGCCCTATGGTGCTTGCCAAGGGCATCTGTATTGCATTATTTTGTGTTGGCTAGGTTGCTCATCATAGATCAGTAATGTGTTGGTCGGAGTCCTATGTGCTAGGGGGTTTACCCCCACCCTCCCTTAGAGCAACAACAATGTAAATAAACCAAGTAGCCCATAAAGGTGGCTCCGGTGTTAGTGGTTGTAACTATGGATTTTGCCAGAATGTAAGTCGACAAGACGCGACCTGCTTGCCAGAATAGAAATACTAAAAAAATCTCATCATTCTCTATCGTTGCTCTGTTAGTTCCTTTTCTTTCGTCTGTTAGGGCGGCGGGGCTAGGCTGGGCGGGGCAAAGGGGCTGGGCGGAGCAGCGGGTCTAGGTGGGGTTAGGCAGAGTGGAGGGTAGAGAGCGACGCGCTTCTTCCCCGCAGCGGGGCTGGGCGTTGCTCGTGCCCTCACCGACGGCGGGGCTGGGGGGGGCTGAGAGGTTGGGCGGAGCGGAGGGCACCGCGCACCGCCGCGCCAGTGGGGTTGGGTGTTGTTCGTGCCCTCGCCGCCGGCGGCGGGCTAGGGCTAGGCGGGAGTGGGGGGGCGGGCGGAGCGGAGATCTCGTGCCATGCTCTTGTTAGTTGTTCTTCACCGGTATGCAACAGAGAGGGGAGGGAGAGGGAGAAGGAGGTGAGAGACAATATTTTTTATTCTTATATTATATAGGCAGTCCATAGCCATATGGATGCACGATACTATAGAGTAATATATGGAATGGTGTCACAATGTATCAGCTATAGTTGAATGAGAATTTTTGATTCCTTATGGTCTGCTTTTTTGGTTACTCTTATGTACTTTTTTTCTTGTTCTTGTTAATAATGATGAAATGACACACAACGTCCTGCGTTGTCAACATGAAAAAAAAAGGAGAATCCTACTAATATGGGACTTGTTTAGAAATCATGAAATCTTATTTGCCCAAATATAAGGCTCATGGGGTCATTTAATCACCTCTTCTTGTGTATATGATTTTTTATACATCCTTTGAATGATGGATTTAGGCACTAATATTTTTTTTTTCAAAATATGTGTAAAAAAAGTCTTTTTTCTTGAACACACAGGACGGCTTCGTACCATTATATAAGAAGAAAAAAAAGGTGCAACACAAACAGAAACACGACATAGACATCAACATGAATACACAGTACACACGCCAGTACGCCACTCTAAAAATTGGTTAATGTGATGACATGAACTAGATTACTAATGTTCGTGAACTTTATTTAAAATTACAGTGAAGTTTTCTCTGAACATACAGTGACAGTACGTCTGGAATTTCTTCTACTGTGTATTATTGTTATATACATAGTAGGTACATCCACATAACGTTTACATTGACATCACATGCAAAGCAAAAGGTAACTAGTAGATCAGAATAATATAACATTCTGTGTGTGGTGCCGATAATCTGTGTATATATATCTTTCTTAACTAGTTGCAGTAGGATAGTACCAGTACATGTTTCGGTTCAGCCAAGATGATTGTTTGAAGAGACCTGATCCAACCTCTTCGAGCAGTTGGGAAACAAGATTCGAGGGCAGACATGGTCACCATAGCCAGTAGAGGGCCTTCCGTCGACGTTAATTGCTGGTTCCGCCTGCACTTGGCCTGCCTGCAGTCCACCGTTCCCGGCCAGTTTCCTCGTCAGAGCAGTACTAGAGGTGGTCGTCATCAAGAGGATGCAGAGAAAGATAGGTAATATTCCCTTCATTCTTTGGATGTCGTTGATGACATTCACCTGAAAGATAATTAATGGAAAAGAGCATATGCGAATGTAAAAACAAAAACGAATAATATTCTCATGCACAAAGTATATATTACCGATATGGAGTACCTTCTCCTTGTCCTTATTTTACTCTTTGCTAGTTATTTTTATTAGACCAGGATGTTATATTTATAGGTGATTGATATTACCTACATGGTGAGAATACTATAGCATCGTGGAGTGTAATTACCACTTCTAGTGCATTTCGACAAGGGGAAGTGGGTGAGAGAATTATTTCCCTCAATTGGTTGAAGAAATGACAGATGATCTGATGGGGTCCCTGTATTGCCATTTGGTGACCTAAGGGGCAACTTGCTCTTCTTAGGTTACTGCTGCATGTGCAAGGTGATGACAATGGAGGAATTTTGGTAATTATGATGGCAACTCAATCAATTGCACTAATATGTAGGCAAAACAATGTTTCTTAGGTTTTACACAAGTCCTATGGATGCTAAGATACAAAATGGAACAAGAACAAACAAGATCTGAGTTGAAACTATGAAGATAAGATAAATATTACTTATCAGATCATGTTGCCACTGAACACAAGATAAACTTGATATCTTATGATGCCAGATGATTATATTGTGTGTTCCTTTTTAAAGACAATTATATGGTGTGCTCCTAAGGGCTAACAAAAAGAAGAGTCTTGTGCACACAGTATCACTAGATTCTCCACCAATGATGACTCTCGTGCACATAAGATCAACAAATTGCCAATTGCTTCGAATATCACTTGTACTTTGGTGCTCTAAGAAGCAAAATTCAGTTGCATTGTCAATGGATGAGGTGTGATACATCTCCATTGGTAGTTGTACTGCACAATTTCTTTTGATCAAGGGCCACCTTATTGGACTTCAGAATCAAGTTTGATCAAGTGCCATTACTATGTGACAACGAGAGATGGAAAAGAACACACCAGAAAGACGAGAATCGACTCTTTACCACGGCTCCCCGCGCCTCTCCCGAGGCGACTCGGGGCGCCCACCAACCGCCGCAAGGCCACCTCCTTCCCGGTGTCCTCCCGGCCGCCGTCCCTCCCCCTCTCGCGCGGCGGCGGCGGCGCCCACGCGGCCCTCAAAGGGGGGCGCCCCTCCCTCCTCCCGCCTCCCTCCATCCTCTTCCCCTCCGTTTCTAGGGTCCCCCGCCCCTAACCCCCCGGGCGCGCCGGCGACCTCGAGGGCGGCCCGACGGCCGATCCGCGCCCCGTCGACGGGATGGTGTCCAGCCCCTACGCCTCCTCTCCCTCCCTTCCGTCACCGCCGCCATGGCGGCAGCCATGGCGGGCTTCGCCCGGCGCCCGGGAGATCGTGGTTGCGCGGATTCGGGACCATGGGCCTTGGATCCGCACCGCCGGCCGCCCCCACCCCCACACGGCGACTTGCGGGTGGGTGGCCATGGCTGTCGAGGCGAAGATCGTGGTTGCGCTGGCCCGGATTGGGCCCATGGGCCCTGACTCATCCACCGGCCTGGCTTGCCCGCACCTTGCAGCGGCTTCGGCAGGCGGTGGCCATGGCAGCCGGGTCCGCTGATGGACGGCTGGTTCGGGCACCTCGCTCTGGATCTGGCGTCCACGGGGCCTAGCTTCCTCTCATGCACCGCCAAGACGACGATGTTGACTTGGGCATGACCCGAGCTTGCGGCGGCGGTGACGTCGTCTACCTTTCGGATGGGCTGGTGTTGCGGTTGTGGGGCTTCTGCAATCTGGAGTGTGCAGTAGTTGGGGCGGCGTGGCCAGGTGCTCTTGTCGTCTCGCACCGCGGTGGTGTAGGCGCCGGCTTCAGCAGTGCATCATCGACGTCGTGGTGGCGTGGTTGGTGTGGTCGTCCCTTGGTGACTTTGTGGCATGGAGCTCCGGGTGAAATCTTAGCTCGACATGGTCGGGCGGACGATGGCAGCATCTCTTGGTGTCACTCCCTTCTTGAAGGCATGGTCTTCGAGTACCATGCCCTTGTCACTGGCGCCGGATTCTGAGTGAAGGCCTCGCCTTAGATCCTAAGGCCAGCAGTGGTGGCATCCTCGGCGTCACACCCTTCTCCAAGGAGCTATTGAAGAATCTCTATGGCTCGTCGCTCTCCCCGAATGTGGCGGCTTTGGTCGTCTAGCTCGCTTGCTTTGCTCCTATCTCGCGCTTCATGTCTCTCCTCATTTCGGTTTGTCTAGCTAGCGAACGTGGGTTCCATTGTCCGGTCGTTTCAGCGGGTTATTTCTTTGCCGAGGTGCTCTCTATCCAGCGAGATGCTTTGCTGCCGAGGTGTGCTCTTTTCTCGGCAGATGCTTTGCTACCAAGGTTGTTGGGACGGATGCTTTGTCGTCTCGAGTCTCTAGCGGATGCTTTCTTCGCTATCATTGTTGCTTTGTTTGCGCCTCCGTTTCTTTGCTAGTTTCCCAAGTGTTGAGTTCTCCGCTGTAATAGGTTCAGGCTCGCTGGGCTTGTTAGGTGGAGGGTCTGCCCTACCCCCCCCCCCCCCCCCCCAACCCCTCGCCTTTGCTTGTTGTTTGTATGTGTTTGCAAGGTTCATCGGTAATCTATGGATTCTTGGTGAATTCTTTGTACTTTTCAACTTCTCTTAGGGGGGTGTTTAGTTGGTGAAACATTTTGGGTTCGACTCTTTGTAGCACTTTTCGTTTATATTTGATAATTATTGTCCTATCATGGACCAACTAGGCTCAAAAGATTCGTCTCGTACTTTTTCAGCCAAACTATACAATTTGTTTTTTTGTTTACCTATATTTAATGTCCCATGCATGTAACAAGAGATTCGATGTGACGGTAATCGTAGCACTTTTTGGGATCACTTTTTCAGAAGTGAACACCCCCTTAATGCAAGACGTGCTAATGCACGCTTTTTTTAAAAAAAAAAAAAATATGACAATGAGAGTGCCAAAAAGATTGTCACTATTCAACATTCAAGAACACAAAGCACATTGATATGTGTTATCATTTCATTAGAGATCACCGAGCAAAGGGGGATATCAAAACATGTCAAGATCACCATATTATATGATTATAACCCCTCCTAGGGCCAAATAAAGCAAGGTAAAATTGGTTATGCATTGAGCATACATACCTTACTAGCATTGTATTATCCATTATCTAAAAAAAAATGTCTGGTGCATATAGATCATGATTTATGAACTTAAGGTTAGCGAATGAAATGTATTAAGTTCATACTCTACCACTATTGCTTCTGCGTTGTATGTTTCTAGTGAAATCTATTGAGATACCTAGACTTAGCCATTAGCTCATGGAGCATTGGCTTCTGTCACATGGGTTCAACACTTACAAGTGACACCTAGTGTTGTTTCAACTCTAAAATATACAAACACATGATTGTTTACATGTTCTACCAATATTGTTTCGTTGTCATATAAGCATGATTGGCTCTCCTTTAGTGTGGTTTACTCATAAACCTCATCATTCATGACATGTAGTTGTGATTCTTGTTTCCCTAGGCCGTTCTCAGATGAAACATGAGAAAAACAAGCTAGGCCGATTCCCATTCAGAGTCTTGCTACCACAGTTAATTCGTTTGTGACCCATTTGATCTAACACTTGTGGTTTGTAGTAACCAATATTTGTATCCACAACAAGCATTGTTTATTCTAGTATAATAAAAGCGCCACCTAATACTTCGATGTTCATATAGCATTCATGAGTGTTGTTCAAATTTTTCAATCGAGTAGGGGATGAATCATATGCTACATTGCCGTTTGATTTCATTTGCATGCTTGCTAAATTAATGACAAGGCTATAATTATAAGTAACATAGGAAACCAGATCATGAGTATTAGCATTTGTATATGGTGTTCTAATTATAAGTGGAATCTTTGTTTTATTAGCATATTCTGCGCCATATGAGAGTTGAGAGTAGTTGTTCACATAATTAGCATCATCATTGCCAACTCGAATCATCATGATATGTTTTGTGCTAGAACCTTATTAGGATATGCATGTTGTATGTTGCTATTAACATTAGAACTCAAAGAATTCATAGTTAACATTGAATCTTGATCCTAATATCTAGAATTTTGATGTGTATGATGAAGACCATTAGCAATATAAGTATTTTTTAGGTAATTAGCAATATAAGTATTAGCTTGAGTGCAATATCTCCTATTGTTATGACTAGCAACATCAACATGGAATTTCCTCACACTTGCAAAATAGCAATTAGATTTTTTTCGAGAGCGTGCCGAAGCACATATCAAATAGCAATTAGAATCATATGATGTATTTGCTTGTTGTACCTCGTGGTAATTGTAGTATTATTGTGAGGCAACACCTTAGTACTCCATTATTTAGATCTTGAACACCATGCTGTTTTTTTTACATGAATAAAAGCAACAAGTTGCAAGATATAATCAACATTACAATGTGTGAAGACCAGATGCGTAAGACTTTTTGGGTTAGATGCAATAGTAATGGCTAGAAAAAGAAGATGAATAGTCATGAATATGTCTATGGCAAAGAGCTTTGGCTACAATGTAGAGCCAAAGCAATCGTTTCCCAAATAGTTTGCTCGACACAAAGATCGATAATACACTACAAGTACTAGAATGTAGGGGTCGTAAATGAGACTGAGATGGCGCGAATATGCAAATACCAATGTAGCCAGTTTTGAAAATTCATGTACTACTACTATAAACTTTACTGTGGCGGGCATCATGACCACCTTGGTTGAAAGGTCACGATAAATAAATTTTCTCGAGGTAGTCAAAATGGGAGCCTCAGTAAATCTAATTAAAAAAAAAAAAAAAAAGAAAACCCATGGACAAGCCCAGCGAGCCCATCCATGGGTCGTCACCATCATGTAAGCTCCGCCACCGAACCTGTGTCGCCATGGCGTACGCTCCACCACTTGACTTGTACTTTCGTGTATATTCGTCAGATTTGGCCACTCCTTATCGGATCTGTTCACCTCCTCGCTAGATCCACTTGCTGCTCCCTAGATCCGATTGCCTACTCGCTGGATTTGGTCATCGCTTGCTAGAGGAGAGAGGGTGTCACCAAGGGAGGAGAGCGCGCCACCGCCAGATTTGTTCTCCCTGCGTGTTTGACACGAGAGAAAGAGGAGAGAGAGAGGTCGTGCTAGGCCAGCTCGGGCCAATGTCGCTATGTTGTGCACCACCAAGCGGTGAAAGGAGAGAGGGTGAGGGCCTCAGGTAGTGGAGCCGAGCACCATGAGTGGAGTGGGAGGGGCTGGGCGCTGAGTGTGGTGGGTGCCGTTGTGGGTAAGAAATGAGCTAGGGTTGCTAATTAACTTCCTGACCTTATACTCTACGAAGTCGTTACTAGGTCATGATGCGGCATGTTGAGTGGAGTAGGCTTAGCCACGACTACTGAAGCGAACCTTTATAGAGGCCTGCCTCCAAAAATGGCAAGGTCCATTTTTTGGGAGGTGGTTCCCTAATCAGTTTTTTGAGGTGGTTAAGTGTGACCGCCTCGGTTAATGAAAACGTTCATCTCCATTAATCGCTAGCATTAACTGAGGCGATTGGATATTGTAAACGCATCGGTTAATGAAAGGGCATTGCCTCGCAAAATCATTTGTGTAGTAGTGATTGGCCTGCTTTTTACTTGTGCCCAGGAACTCTCTAGGGCAATAGCTATCAAACTTACGTAGCGTTGAACACTTGTTTTACAAGCAAACCACCAAAGGATAACTAATCGTGCTTGCTTGATGAAGAATATATGGTTAACTTTTGGATAAAATAGCAAAGGAATATATTAGATCCGATCTGGATTATTAAAACCAACGTGGCAATTTAGATTTGATCTGGATTATCAAAACCGACATAGCCGGTTCCAAAACCTGCCTGGGTTTTGCGGTCAAAGGTCAAAAACCTTTCGAAAATCATAAATAATTTATCAGGATTCCAAACAAGGCGATCCATCTAGGTTTTCATCTAGAAAGAGGGAGGAACAAAATGTGCAATCCTTTCTTCGGTAATTTGAGGAAGTTGGAAATCCAATCTAGCCAGTTCAGGATGCCGGTCGTCACTACCGGAAAATTCACCTTTGCCAAGTCTATTTTATTGGGCACTCGGAAAAAAACCATCTTTGCTGAGTGCCAACTAAAAACACACGAAACTTTCGGTAAAGATGGATTTTTTGGAATATTTTTTCGGCACTCGGCAAAATGCATCTTTGCCGAGTCCTTGTTTTCGGTACTAAAGAAGGATGCATTTTGGCGAGTGTTTTTTCTAGCACTCGGCAAAATGCACCTTTGTCGAGTGTTTTTTTTTTTTGGGAATTTGGTGATTCTACCCTTATGTTATACCCTAATGGCGATTTTGCCCTCATTTTCTCAATTTTCCCCGCTTTTTTTCCGAACGAAACATCCGTCTGCTCTTATTTTTAACATTGTTGGTACTGCTACTATTAAATGGTGAAAAAACCAAAAGAAAAAGAAGGGTAGACCAAAAGATAAAAATAGCCCCGTCACCTTATCCCTTCCCATCAAAGGACAGGCTCTTCTCCCGTTGATTTTTTTCTCCCATTGCGGGCTGCCTCCCCATCGAAGGACAGAAGGTCCGCCCCCGCTAGAGCCTGTCGCCTCCTCTTCAGCCCCTGCGTGCAGCCTCCCCATTTCCTCTCCCTCTGCGTGCAACTTCCCTCGAGCCTCCCCATCACCTCCCCATGGCCCTCTCTCGAATGGTGAAGGTTGAGATAGGGTTTCGGCTACGGCGGCGCCTTTGGAGGCCAGAGGCGGCCCTCCCTGTGGCCGGTGGTGGCCCCAGTGGCGGAACACTCGTCTCCCTCCCATATCCCCGCCGTCCTCATCCCAGGACAACCACCATGTTGGCATATGTTAATTTGGACCTCTATGTTGGCATGTAACATGGTACTATGATGGCAAAATATATGGAACGATATGTATGGATTAATATGTTGGCATGTATGGATTATTAGCTGAAATTTACTAAAAAATCTATATACAAAATGTCAAAGTGCTAATAGAAAACAGGGGTAAAAACACAAACCTCACAAAAAATTAAGGTAGAAACGGATAGGTAAAGTTGTCCCTTTTAACATTGTTAGGGGTACATAACAAACCAGAAGGAGACACTCCCTTCGTTTTGAAAATGTGAGGAAAAATGTAAAGTTAAAAAATGAGGGTAAAATCACTATTGCGACGAAAAACGAGGATAGAAACGCCAAAGCCCCTTATTTTTTTTTGGCACGGGGAAAGAGGTATTTTGCCGTGTGCATTTTTTTGCCATTAGAAAATCAGTTTTTCAAAGGACTTTTTGTGGTCCTAAACAAATTCAAATGAAAAAGTTTGCAACTGCCACATATGTTTTTTTATCACCATTACGATTGGAAACCATTTTGGTTGTCAACAGTGTAATTATGGAAAAATTTTATATTAAAATATAGCAAGGAAAAGAAATGTACATCAGATTTAAAAGTAGAAAACCATATGATACACTAATACTAGTATCTGTCAGGGGTGTGCATGGATATGGTTACGGATTAGAGGGATTATTTGATCCACCCGTGAAATGAGCTAATTATATGGTTTGGATCGGATGGGTACGGGTGGGTTGCTAGATCCATGGACAGGCCTAGTATCTGTTTAGATCCTTCGAACAAATCGTTTTGGCATGAGACACACTACACATGCTAGACAAATCTAAGCAGTTATGATTCAACACTCGAAATATAAACATACATACATCGAGTATACAGTGACTGCAATTAAGCACAAAAACCAAGTAGTACTGTTTAGGATGGCAATACAGCCATCCATGGCAAGAAAGTAGAAGTAGCATTGAAAAATTACATCAGGAACCTAGGGCTGTATACATTTCGTTCATGATATTCATGCTCCCTCATCACAGCAGAGACAGGTGTAATTTCCATGAACGTCTTGAGCTCTTCGTCATCACTCATCAGTGTTTTGAGACATGCAAGCATGGCTTAACAATTCAGGTAGGTCTCGAATGTGCACTGGTGATCATTGCCGGGAGGTCCATTCTTCCCATCAGTTGAAGCGATGAGTACCCGAATTTTCCTCGGTGACACAGTTGTACCGTAAGATCCATCCTTTGCCATGTCGTCCCTTGGCGTGCAGGTGCACAAGTTGATAAAAATCAGGGCAGCAACGATGAAGACGCCCAGCTTCATTGTTGTCACTCCAATTTCTTATGAAACATGCATACAAGGTAATTGGGTCTCATAATTAAGTAAGGTAAATACTTCTCACTCAAAAAAAAAAAACCCGAAACCATATAACATATACAAGTGAAAATTTGGGTACTTACTGAGATCTGAGCAAATTACTTGAACTGAGAGGCTTTTCTGCAATTTTGTTTAGTGGAACAAGAAGTGATGGGCTACTTATAGGGGAGGGGGTAAAATTCGATGTTCGGACTTCAAATTTCTTTACCATCTAAAAAGTGTACTGTAGAAAATGGATTCTCCACTGACAAGGATTGTGTCGACAAAAGTAAGTGGAAAAATAAATCCCTATGACTTGAAAGCTAAGGTAAATAATGGATATGCACTCATTTTCCAGATTTTGACTTAAGAAACAAAATGTACTTATTGGGAGAATTCTAATTATTACCCCAAATCTGAAATATTAATTAAGAGGGTTGGAGAGTTAGAAAAAAATTATATTTCCTGAAATTGTCAAATGAGTTATAGGTGAGTTGTCAAAACTGAAATATTCAGGAAAATAAAAATGGTAATCTTAACTGAAAATTGACAAAATATGATCTAGCGCTGGATTTATACAGATGTACTGACGGACTCATTTTTGGCTCCGGTAACTATTTGTAACGAGCTGAATAAATCAATCATCATCAAATTTCGTCAATTGCGCCGGTGAAATTCATTTATAATACAATATTTTGACTGGCGCTAATGATCTGTATTTTCAAATGTCTTGTCAAGCTAATGTGGTGGAAAAGGTGCTTCCATCATATCGTAGAACCTGGGACACATATTTTTTTATTTATAAACTAATGGAAATATATTCCACATAAGAAGATAGCAAAAATGAAAACAACAATACATACCACTTTCACCATCGGTTATTAGTAAGGTCATCACCGCCAGCTTGACCCTTCATTGGTTAAACTGGATGGTGAAAACAGTGCTTGTCACTGCCGGTTCTAAACTGGCGGTGATTATCAATATCGGCTTAACATATTTCTAAAATTCTAAGAAAAAACAACGGTAGGCTGCGACGACAAGCCTATTGTCCCACACCACCGTAGCTACCTGCACGGGACCATGCTGGGACACTAAGACAGAGTTGGCCACCCTCGACCACCATGCTAGGGACCGCCCGCCCCGTGCCTAATTGCCCTGTTGGGGGCCACCATAACGCGCGAAGGTTGTCCGCATCCGGCCACCATGGGTCTGCACCCGTACCTGATCACATCGAAGCCCGGTACCTTGGATCTACACCATGGGAGATGATTGAAAATGTGCTTTCTATGTGTCCAAAGATGAGGCGTGGTATACACACTAGGAGGTCGGGCGACCTAGGAGCTGGCCGACCCCCCAGCTACATGTGTTGAGAAAGTAGGCAAATTTGAAATTAAAATTAGAACGTAAATCATGATAATCTTAGATACTATAGCATGTAAAATCCTAACATACTAGTTAAATTGGCCACCATAAAAACAGAAATATGACGAACATCATGATAAAAACAGTACGCATACGGCAATAATAAATGGATCACAACATCATGAGCAACATGTAGAAAGAGACATCATTTTTGGTGGTGGTATGAAGTCATCGATGGATCTACTTGAAAAGAAGGGGCCTAAGGTGTTGTTTTTGAGACAAGATCACTGAATTACCTTTGTACCAACAGACAAGTGGAATATGTAGATCCCTTGTTTGGCGGGAAATTTTGCATTCCATGGGAGTGAAACATGATAAAGCGGCCTTTGGTGGGTCGCTAGTGTTTTTCTATACTTTGAAGGATCAGTTAATGCATATCTCGATAACATGACACCATATTTGTTTTGCCGAATTCCAAATTTGGCACGTTGCATGAAAATAGTAAAGCTAGCATCCTAGCTCAACAAGCATGCATTAGGCTGTGACGTCGGAGGAACGAGAGGCTAACAAAACCGGCCTAGACCAATTTTCACTACTGTTCTGGCTAGGCTTGTCAAAACTGTCCCAAGCCTATTTTCCTAATGAAGTTGAAAATCGTTTCACAATATACTCCAATGAACTTATAGCTAAAGTGTTTGGAGGAAAATGTTTGACAGATTGCATTCAAGTTTGTTTTTGCACAATGATGTGCTACATCGAAGAGTTGCCAAAGACTTGTTGCTTAAGCGTGCTTAGGTTATATTCTTACAAATCTATGTGAGAGATTTGTGAAGGCATTGCAAGGAGTGCTAGCAGTGTGGTAATATTCATTTAGTGCATGCTACGTTGGTGCATCTAATTACCAAGCCGTGGCCATTTGAAGTACAGGATTCAATTGTCATTGATCAAGTTTATTCCCCATCAACAAAAGGGCATCGCTTAATTACATGGTTGCCAACAATACCAATGCAACTCTTGGAGGCATGATTTTTTTTAATCTGCGCCTGCAGGATATATTTTTTTAATAGCGATGGGAACTGTAGTTCGTGACACTAACTTGACATTCTCTTGTTCAGTGAAATAATGTACTTTGACATAGGAAGTTGGTAATCTTATATGAAATATGTCTTGAAATTTCCCATTTTTATTCCATGGGCCAGAAATCAGAGAACATATTGATTACAATTTTCCAGGGCTGGGACTTCCAAGAAAGCAAACTTGGTTGTGGTCATTATTCTAAAAATATAAAGAATGATATGATAGGTTTTCCTTTAACTTTTGGAATTTGCAAACAAATTAAGATCAAGTAAAATTATTTTGGAAAAAGGACTATGTAATAAAAATGGACTATAAAAAATTATTATGGACAACAAACTCCTTTTTGCACCATTATTTGACCAGAAATAAACAAATGGTACAAGAATAATTTCTTTGACCATACAAGGGTTTCTCACTCCTATTATAAAATTTTAAAAAAAACATCAAATTCTTATTGATAGTGTCTCGAGACATGATATAAGAAAATCTAACATTTATATTAAACCATCACACGTCAATTCTGAAAAAAATCCACCCACTTTCAGTTGTCTGATAACTTTATTGGTGGTGAATCTGATTTTCATATTTGGGGATTTACTTTTCAACAGTTCAATCCAATAGGACTATGTACTTTTCCTTCCTATAAGTACCCTTCATATCAGAATTTGTGTACTAAGAAGTTTTCAAGCAGAGAGGCATTTAGAAGTTCCTCCATCGACTACATCAGCCTTGGGTAACTATTTCAAATTTAGTTTCAGTGAATACCTTCATTATTCACAAAATTACATTTTACGTTTATATATAATTATTATTGATGCAAATTCTGACTTGCTAGAAGTAATGCATTGATTGACGTATGCAAAATACTTGTAGGCCAGGCAACTGAAAAATGCAAATGAAGATCAAAGTGTTTCTGATCATCGGGATTATTGTCATCAATAATTCTTGTTCATGTACTCCAAATAAAATAGAAGGGGATGGATTGTACAAGGATATGCATGGCAAGGAGATTCGCAAACTCATAAATACTGATGGAAAGACTGGCCCACCCGGCAATTCTATAGATCATGCGTGTCCATTTGGGAGCTTTCCTAATTGTCGGTCGTCGATGGACAGTTCTCATGATACTACACAGGATCTTGGAGGACACTAGAAGCCTATCAAAATGGAAATAGGAACATGAAGTGTCAGTCTAATATTGTGTATGTTTGAAAGGTCATCATGTATGTTCATAGCATAATCGCTACGTAGTATATGGTCATAATTTCGTTTGCCACTGAATGGCGGTGTATTTGAAGTTTGTGTTCTTGAGATAAATGTTAACAAACAAGTTCAATACTATGAATAATATGAAACATCGGTTCTTTCATGTATTAAAATAAATAAATCCATTGTTGAAGCTCAATAGATTAGATAAAAAGCATTGTTTGCCGTATATGTATATTTACTAGTGTATTTGTGGCAAAGCTTGCTAGAAGTTGGTCTTCAAATCAAGAAGACTGGGTATATAGGCCCAAATTCACTTCGAAAAGGATAATTAATTGTGAAGATTGCGTGGACATTGAACATCCATGCATTTCTATCTAACTCCATTCACTATAAAAACACATATCAGTACTGACACTATTTTTGTCGGTTGCTTTTGAACCGCAGTGATAATGTATCATCACCGTTTCAAGGCTATAACTAGCAGTGATAGCTAACCAATTGTGATAGGTAGGATTTCACTTTTGGTTATTGCCACCATCTATAATTTTAGATCATTTCTAGTTTATGTCTACAAACATAAGTGAATAAATATGCATTACTTCACACAAAATCAATTTTCATATTATAGAGTTCAACGATATCAAAAACTTTATAGTTTATTTCTTTTTTAATTGATACAGTTTAGATGTTAACAAACGCAATATAAGTTCTGAAACCTATTAAACAGCCTCGGTTGTAGACAAAATCGACACCAAAGTTATAGTATCCAGTAACTCGATGAGATCTAGGAATTCCTATGTATCATCGAAAAATTAAAGAACAAGGATTTGGAAACATGTGGAAGAAAGATTCAAAAGACGCTGAGTGGCTGGAGAAGTAAAAGATGCTCTCAGTGAGAGGGAGGCTTGTTCTAGTTAATTCGGTTTGAGTTGTCTCCCTATGTTTATGATGTCTTTCTTTGAGATACCTAAAGGAGTGTTGAAAAAATTAAATTATTTTTAATCTTGTTTTTTCTAGCAAATGGATGAACATAAAAAGAAATATAGATTGACAAAATGGGAGATAGTATGTACACCAAAAGATAAGGGAGGATTGGGAATCTTAAATCTTGGTATGTATAATAGGTGCCTACTAAGCAACTGTCTTTTCAATCTGATAAATGTGGATGGGGTATGGCAACAGTTGCTTAAAAACAAAATACTTAAGGCATAAAACTCTACTCAAGTCCAACACATGCCCGAGGACTCTAAGTTTTGGGCTTGCCTTATAAAGATCAAGGATGAGTTCCTATCTATCGGTAGATTTGATCTAGGTGACAGATCCCAGGTGCGTTTTTTTGGAGGATTCATGGATATTGTAGCAATCTCTTTAAACAATCCTTCCGACACTATATGATATAGTAAGAAAAAAGTGCTTCTATTAGCATTCAGGAGATCTCTAATGGGAGTTAATTTGCAGGCATGGCACAATGTAGTGGCCATGATTGCAAATGTACAATTTAATAACCAAAGGGTGTGTGGGGGCTGCATCAGAATGGGTTATTTTTAGTTAATTCTATGTCCAAAGCACTGTTACATGTATACCATACAATACATTAATTTGAAAACTTGAACCAACTCTCAAGATTAAAGTCTTTATGTGGTACTTGTAGAAGGGAGTAATAATTTCAACCAAGGATAATTTAGCCAGAGACAATGGCAAAGAGATCGAAGTGTTGTTTCATTGTTAATTCAAAGAGACCATACAACATTTACTATTTGGTGTCATTTACACTAAATTTATATGGAGAACCATTTATATTTCATTTAACCTAGAACCTCCAACAAGTGTACACAATTTGTTTACAAGTTGGTTGGAAGGGTTAAATGGAAAAAAATGAAATCTCAAATTCTTGTGGCACTATCTATTGGGCACTTTGGTTAATACGTAATGATGTTGTGTTTGACAAGACCACAACACCATCTTATTTACAAGTTATCTTCAAGGGATGTACTTTGGACTAGGTATCGAACATTACCTTTTTTTTTTTTAGTAAGGGATCGAATTTCATTAAAATATAACCCATTTTACAACTGAGACTTCAACATAAAGTAAAATTAGATTGAAGCATGCCACTAGGTCTCTACACTTTGTCTTTCATGTAACTAGCGCCATCCCTTTGCTTGAAACTCCATCAGGTGTGGAACAACATGAAATCGAACTCGAGAACCATAGTCCCTACCAGAGAAGACTCCATTGATGTGGAGGCCACAAAAAGAGACGTTGTATGCTCAACCATTGTAGGGAGTAAAAGACGCCGAAGGCACATTGAAATTGTTTTGATAATTCAAAACTTTGTTTTTGAGATTCCTTGAAATTGCTTTGTTTGCTTGTAATAATGAACAACCGTATGCATTAGTCGATGTAAAAGCTGGGATATTAATATATTCTCTAATCTAAAATAAAAATCTATGAGATCTACAACATTACGATTGAGTTCTATTTTCAAATATGCGATATAAGTTTCATAAATGTGTTCTGTACTAAGAAGGTAAGAATTGGAGGCCATGCAATATTTTTTGTTGTAGTGATAAATTTTTTACAAAGGCTCAATTCCATGTTATAATTATATATTAATTTATAATTAACCATGAACCCTATAGTATACTTGCATGTAGTCAAAGCATAGTATTTAAAATTTCCCTACAATTTGTATAACATTTAAATATGTTACGGTATTTGCCGTCGGCCCCCACTTTAATGGGTCCTTAATCTCACGGATTTGCTCAGGATCACACACAAATACGTTTAATATTCACGAGATAATGGTAGACAAGTTTAAAAGAAATTCCAAGAATTATTAATATAGGATAAAAGGTCTTACAATACCGACGTAGGTGGTCACAAATCTGGGTTACAAATATTAGAGTTCGCCAACCGAGAAGCGGTGGGTTAACTAAGTTCGGTCCACTAAGGCGATAGGCCGTGACGGCACTACTTCCTACCCACGTGCATGCTCAAGCGTGGATAAAACCCTAGCTTCGATGTCTTTCTCCCACGCACATGTCTTCGCTTACTCCTATGCGTCGTCGTTCTATACCTTTGAAAGCATCTAGGCCCCTAGTGTGGGTTTCGATGATTGATGACAATATAAATTACCATGACTAACGTGTGTTTTGCGTAAAAGCGGGGTTGAGTTAGGTCATGATAATGATGATCTCGGGCAATGTGAGTGGTATGCCCCCGGCGATGGAATTCATTTCGGTTTTCCAAGGATGGGCGACAAGGTTAAGGACGGTGAGTTCCGATTGTCGATGGAGTTCGTGACATCGGGATTAGTCATTAGGACTTTGTTTTCTATTTTGGCCATATTACTATGGGGTACGAATGGGTAGCTTGACCTAGGTAAGTCTAGTGATTAGGTGTGGTGCACACTTGAGTAATTCTAGCACTAGGTAGCTCAAAATGTCCCTGAGATCAGTTCGAGTTGAAGCCATTCACGAAGATGCGGAGTCGGAGGTGAAGAAGAGCTTCAAGCGGGGCAACCGGACCGGACCGGACGCTTTGGCACTCTGACCGAGGCTGCGGTCGACAACGTCCGGTCGATTCCAAGAAGGTCGATGGATTGACCAAAACGACAACTGGAGCATCCGGTCAACCGTCCGGTCGGAGTTGACCGGAATCGCGACGACCGACGTGATGTCAGCACCAACAACTAGCAGGTTTGAACTGACCGGACCGTTGTTGACGGTCACTAACAACATATTTTTCCCGTCAACATACTACCATAAAGGGAGTGAAACTATACCTTTTTATACTCATATACATTTATTACTCACATATTTCCACTTGTAGTGTCCGAAATGTATTTTGCAGTATTTATAATAAAAACAAGTGGAAATATAATAAAAAGGCGCAACCCCGGAAAGCGTACTCTAGAAGATCACAAGCCCGGGGTTGAATTGGACCAAAACTATAGAATTGGGCCGACCAAACACCGCACCACAACTTTTCAAGACGAAGGCGGCGGCCTGCCAAAACACTGGGCGGCCCGAGCCCATCGCACCCTCCGGGGGCGGTTCGGGCCCGGCCGGGTCGGTCGGTACATTTACTCACCTGGAGTGCGGTGCGGTGGTGGGATGCCTGGTTCAACGTACCAGGATGCCTTCCTTAGGTCGGTTTAGGGGTAGTTAGGTACTTTCGTACCTCTCCTTTGTGTATAAGTAGCTCCCCTCTCCTCCTTCTTCCACACACACCATTTGGAGTTCACCTACAGCAGCACCACCTCACTCTCCACCACCACATTCTTCTTCTTCTTCTTCTTCTTCTTTGGCTAGAGTTGGAGTAGAAGAGCTACAAGGGAGAGCTTGTAATCTAGAAGGAAGAGATCTTTGGTAATATACATCTTCGATGGATCTTTCTTCTATTTGCATGTTCTATTTCTATGATCATGGTCTAACTTATGAATTAGAGTATAGTCTTGTTCATGTTATAGTGTTGATATCTGAACTAGTATATAGTTTGCATATCATAATCTTGACATGTTCTTATTTGTTCGTCATCGATCATCGTATGCATAACATGAGTATAGATGGGATAACGGTTCATCGTTCTTTCGGGTTTGCTCTTGTCTTAGTCTGTCCATCCGTAGGGTGGGGATCCACGGGGGACAAGAGTAGTGCTCTATCTACGCGGACATGGTGCCGGGTATTACGACACCTTCGAATATGAGAGCATGCCACGATTGTGGGGGTAGGCGGCAAGGTTGTGACAGCCCTGTCCGTCCCTTGTAATCCCCCCTCATTCGCATGTAATGTAGGAGTTCGTAAATGCCTTCCATTGGGCCGGATGGTATCCGGGAGATCTCCCTGTTATCCTAGACATAACCATGCTTATATCGTGTTAGCATATGATCCTAACTATTCATTTGTATGACCATGACTAGATACATTAGAATACTCCATTAGGTTATTCATTTGTTCTTTATCTATTTTCTTTATCCTTTCAAGGTGGATTCCAATATGTGTGTCACACTATCTATGAACCGTATTGCTTACCCCTATTATGATCAAGTTGGACTTAGCGTACACACATTCCATCATCCAGATGCCATGCTAGCTTCTTATATACAAGCCTTCCTTTGGGAAAATATAAATAACGATACCACGAATACTTACGGGTGAAATGCTACAATGATAGATGCGTGGCGCTGCGGATGAAATATCAACTATGGCAAGATCTATCACCGTTGATTGAATGTGCGTTATCACCGACCACGGTGGTTCCACTTAGTGATATCGATGGAACGTTTTGAGGCGTCCTCATTAGGGATGGGTTCTAAACCTGTTTTTAGTGATTGCGCTAAGAAACGCCAACAACCGTCCGGTCACTCCTTGACCAGAGCGTCCGGTCAATGTCGCGTAAGTTTGCATTTCGTCTTGGATTTTGAAGTTGGAAGGTGGGGGCTATATATACTTTTCCCCCGTGCCCTTGCACCCTCACTCTTGCCCATTTGTTTAGTTGAGAAAACCCTTTAAGTGTGCAAGGGAGAGCAAGAGCCTAAGGTGGTGTTCATGCAAGATTAAGGACCTCCTTAGTGTGCTTTGAGAGATTCAAGTGACTCTTCTCCTAGGCTTGTTGTGGTCAAGTGAGAGTTCGTGCTTGTTTCTCTTGGTGATTGCCATCACCTAGGCGGCTTGGTGGCGGATCATGGCTTGAAGATCACCCGGTGGAGCTTGTGGGTGGCTCAAGCAAGCTTGTGGCGGTTGTGGGCGATTCACCATGACGGAGTGCCATAGGGAGCACTTAGTTCTTGCGAGGACTAAGGGGGCGTTACTCTTGCAAGAGTGCTCCAACGAGGACTAGTGGGGAGTGGTGACTCTCCGATACCTCGAGAAAAAAAACATCACCATGTTCCTTCCTCTCTTTACTTTGAGCATTTACTTTCTGCAATTCTATTTCATGTCCTTACATTCCTAGAATTGCCATGCTGGAGTAGGATTGGAACATAGGGTGCGAAACTTTGTGCGGTAGTTGCTAGAAACACAATTAGGCACAAGTGGGTGAATATGGGCTAGTAGGTTTAATTTGTGCAAGAAAATTTTAGATTAGCCCAATTCACCCCCTCTTGGGCATCTTGATCCTTTCAACCTTGTCGATGTCGATGTCTTGCCCGCGGCCTTTGATATCTAAAAAACAATGGGGGTGAGTACTTACGCATTTAGCAAGTCCCAACGGGGAGTGGAAGGTCATTATTAAGGGTTGGGTCCTAGTAGAGTTTAACTACTCTCACTAGTTGCCGGTTTAGGTTGTAGATTATCTTAAGCCAACTAATAGGTTACACACACGGGTTATCTTTGTGTGGTATCTAATCATATGGTAAACGCATCCCGGCATCACGCCCATTCCAAGGACGTGGCTATTCAAATAGATTTAAGATAACTATATCTGAGAGGTGTACAAATTTCCTACACGGTAGGCATAGTGTCTACCACCGTCATGGCTTCAATAGGCCCTACCGAGATCTCGTACTTCGCTTGGGCGGCCGTTACCCTAGGTTTCCATATGATCCGATCGCGGCTTCTCGGTGGTTGAACTATACTACGGGGATACAACCCCTAAACATAGCTTCAATGCACACTACGGAGGTTTAGCACCGACGTAGGTCCCATACACCTTACACCGACATAGCCTCAATACACACTACGCCAAATACAATCTACATCCACATCGCCACACCAAACAAATTTATGATGGCTGCTGCAACAAGGTCAACTGAGATCATGAGGATACACTCCCCAAGTCTATTGACGATAGGGCGCCGCTTGCTCCAACACTCCTAGATCTCGAATCATACTTTCACTCCCAACGGGATGTGAGATCAAGTCTCCTCATCCGGGATGTGAGATCAAGTCTCCTCATCCCAATGTGTGGTTGTGCGTAATATCTCGCGCGGATGACCAACAAACCAGTCCTTAGGGGAGCGAATTCTCCAATGCAGGAAACCCTCACTAGGCTTAAAACCGCCGAGAGCGATCCATCCCATATGAATCATCCCAAACTCGCCTTTTTTTGTTGATTAGGGTCAGGTTATTATTTTATGTAGGTTCTTGCTATTACTTATTATCTTATGAGCGTGGATAATTGTTGACATTGCTTAACGACATCACTAATATAGCTTAAACTAGCACGGCCCGAAAATGCTAGGTGGCGCCCACTATAAAAGCAATGACCCCAAACGGTGTTGACATTATAACAATTACTAAGCCACTATAAACTAGTCAAGGATAACCTATACTTCTAGTAAAGAAGGTTGCTCATTCCATCTTATGCAACTAGAAAGTATAACATGGCATAAAATGATGCGACTAGGCAGGAAATAAGATAAAGAATATAGAACAAGGCTCGCAAGCGAGAATAATAAATACCATTGTAGCATTTTACCTAGAGTATCTAGGGTATCAAATCCACAAAGAAGACATCTATCAACTACTTAATGCGTAACACTAATAATGTCCTTATGTATGGAATATCTATAACCAATAATGATAATGCTTCTTCTCAACAACAGGGTTAATGTCACATGAAATAATAAATATGATAATGATACATTATGATAAATGCTCATAAAGATAAATGATAAATACAGGGATCAAGCCATCATGAAATGATAAAGATTCAATAGAATATTCTAGTCTAAGGACTCACATGGGTAATATAAGGAAAACTTAGTAATGAGTGACTACCATCACATGCTATTGCTAAACTCTAATGAGTGCAAACATCTAGCTATCATTGCTACTACTATTACTTCATATCATACTCAAGGATCATCAACTAGGAAGGATTCAATAATGAGATCTTCACCTTCTTCACGACACACACGACCTACGGTCACTACATACGGAGTGTTGTAACCCCTACGAACTTCCCCCGACTCTAATTAGTGCAAACATCTAGCTATCATTGCTACTACTATTACACACTCATGTAATGTGCAAGATAGGTGTTATAACTTATAAGACTCAATAGGGTTGTAACCCTTACGAACTACCCCGCGACTTCGACATATAGCGGGCATTTGCGAGATATATATCATATATAAGCACCATGCTTACATAAGTTATAACACCTATCTTGCACATTACAAGATGAGGGCTATACAATCCTAAGCATGCAATCCATAATAAATAAATAACTCTACTAGACATATTAAAGCAAACAATAGACAAAGCAAATGATAATATAATGAAGATAAAGAACAATATCATAGATGAACTTGAGTAATGAATATATCAAAAGATATAACAATGTACTTATGAACACCTTGATAGAATCGGAGCTCAAGCCTTCCTAGACTTGGATCTCCTTCTAATCTACTACTATGTAGCTAATCTCTCTAGAACTAGAACTACTCACGAAGAACTAGCGTTTATGGCTCGGGCTTGATCTCTAGAATTCTGAATACTAAACTCTGAATTAGGGTTTTAGGGGGTACCCCCCCGCTTCTTTATATATAGCCCCATAGGATGAATCTCGGCCCTTGGATCAAACCGACTTCGATTGGGCGGTGTAGGTCTACTCCTTAGGTCGATTGTAGGAAGGTTCGAAGCAAGACACATGTCTCCACTAGGGGTTGTCCTTGCGGCCCCATAGGTCATCATGCCGCCCGACTGTCGCCAGGTGGGCCCGACCTTCACAAGATGTCTTCTGTTCTCATTTAGACCCTTGGAATTTATATTAATCGCCCGATTTGGTCCTTTTCTTGGTTTCTCTATTTCTCCTCTTTTTTTCTCGATTTTACGGGGTTTTCGAGTTCACCTATAAAATTGAGTGTATACAAAACTTGTTGAATTATTAGTATAAACCCTATCTTCTATTTGTTCTTATTCTCAAATGATCTATCATTTCATGCTAAAAAGTTTACAATAACTACCATTAACAATAACACGGATGATCACTACATCCAACTTAGCTCCATAGCTACATTATCGGCTCATACTTCTATAAACAACTATCTATTTAAATTAAGGTTATTTATGTGAAAGAGGAGGTGGGAGTTAGGACTTGCCTTGATGTTGTTGTCGATCGGCATGTCTCCTTGATCGAGTCTCGCGCTCTTGGAAACTCCTTCAGCGATCGGCCTTAACTACCATATGCGTACCTAACTTGAACTAAGGCAAGCAAAACAAATAGAGAACATTATGGTGGTGACAGGCTAAGGGCTTGTTTGGATGACGACACGGGTTCCTTTTAATCGCAGCGTGAGATGGCACGGAAGGTGCACGGAGCTCATTTGAATGCAACCACGGAACTTGCTTTCACCAGGCAACGATGTTTCGAGGCCCAAGCGACCAAATTTGAGTGCACGGCGCGGCTTACTTGCCACGGTGTGCAAGCAACTATGATGTGATGGTTTTCTACTACTAGATGGATTCCCATGTGGCTAGCTGCAGGGTATGAAGTAGAAATCTATGAGTTAGAATATTACTATCACCCTTCTATTATTTTTCTTTCTTTTTTTTTTTTTTTTTTTTTTATTCTCTTTTTTTTTTTTTTACTTTTTACTCTATACCAACTACCATTAGTGGGGCCTACCTATAATTTATCAAAATATATCCATATGTGATCTTGTTTTGAAGGATTTATTAAAAGAAATTCAATAGTGTAATCAGAATTTAATTTAATTTTTTTGGTTTGTGAGTTATAACAATTTTTAGTTAGTTCAAAGCGGTGGGTAGTTAGTTCAAAAAGTGGAGCCACTTTGGATGTCATGATCTTAGTGGGGCCGCTGAGGGGTGGCATGCTTGCATGTCAAGAGAATTCCTTAGTGGGGGTTCTCTATATAGGTGTAGTAGATTAATAATTAAATTATTTTTCATCAAAGCACTATATAGAAGCAAGGGCGAATACACGCCCCATCTTTGCCCGAAAGCTGTAGCGTGCCCAGGGAGGCTAATTTCCCCATGTAATTACTATATTTAGACTTTAATTCACCATTAAAAAACCAGATTTTCATTAATTCTCCTTTATTTATCCCCCTCGAGAGGCCATCCCGGCTCAGCCCTCGTGTATAGAAGTGTTCCTTAGAAATGATTGTTGTTCTTTGCTAAAGAGGTTATTTCACTGTTCATTATATCTAAACATCTGAAACAATTATGCACGCAACAAAAAATATATATTAATTTTTTTTGAAATTAACTATATTGAACACTAGTAGAGAACCTCACATCGATGACAAAACACTTTTCGTCATAGAAGATGCCAAATTTGTCATTGAAAACCTTCTATAACGAATTAGTGACGAATTTCAAATCGTCATATAGCGGCGTCACATTTGACTCACATCGATGACAAAACACTTCGAACTTTGCTAGTTAAAAAGTATACTTTATATTCATAGTAGTTTTTGCTAACCCGGGCACCAACCAAACATGTCCTAAACTATTTTTATATTCTTTGATGGTCACTTAATTAAGTACATAAAATAATGTTTTATATATGGTATTATATCTTTTATTAGATCTCTAGGCATAGGCTTCCAAGCAAACACATCTCATCTAACTTGCTTGGCTAGGCAGATTCCATCAAATTCTAGGCAACTTTTAGGCAACACTTTTACGCGGGCAAGTAGTTCGGGCTTCCATCCAAAGCAGGCCCTAAATGCATAGAGCTAGATTTTAGAGGAATTCGAGAAGTGGTTTCTTGCATGTTGGGATGGCGTGATATCATTTTCATGTTGTGTTTCAACTCAAACTAATTGCATGATTAAATTCCTCATATCATCTAGTTAATTTACAATTTTTTTCTAGGAATTTTTGGAATGCAGGAAATAGGATTTTTAGCTCTCTATATGCGATATCGGGTGTACCTAGCGTTTTTCCCTATTGTATGCGTGTTGTGTGTAGTGTGTGTGTGTGTGGGTGGGTGGGGTGGGTGGGCGAGGGTGTTGGCGTCTCATTGTTAATAGAAGGAGATGGCATTGGGCCTCGAGGCCCTTTGGGGTTACGAGTGGGGTAACGGCCGGGGCGTGCGGGGTGACAGCGAGAGACGGAAAAAGTTTTTACGCTTCCCGTTGGTCACGCCATCCCGGCGGTGGCCTCATTTGGAATCCGGCCCCAAGGATTGAACCTCATCCGGGGCTCATCGCGTGAGCTCTCCGAACTCGAACCATCGCCCCGCACTTGTAGGCAGTCTTGGTGCAGTCTTGCGAGGCAGTACGCTGAATATATTTGGGATTTTCCTATGGGTATTGAAGCAGGTCCAAGCAGATTAAAGAGGATGAGTTGTAAGAGACTTGGCATAGCCACCAGGGCGGCGCCCAATTTGGGACAGTTCTGGGAGGCGGCACACACGTACTATGCCCGTTCGGGTGGGAGATGGGTTGTAGTATAACGCATAGGGTAGATGGGGTGGCGTGGTAGGTTAGAGCCCGACTAAGCCCTAGCCCGCTCTATAGGAGCATAGCTCTGGTTATGGCGGTGGCTTGACGCCCCTCCTCAAGTGGTGGGTTGACAAGAGAGGTAGGAAAATGGGAGAGGGGTGAAATAGAGAGACAAATCAATAGCGAGGCTTACCACCACACCAATTTCTACTCGGGATGACTCAAGCGATGGGAACACATAGCCACTGGCGATGGTGACGGGCTCGATTGGGGAAATCGGGACTAGGCGAGAAGGAGGGAAAGGGAGAGGGATTGGAAGTGAGCACCGCGTGTTCAGTGCCCGCGAAGCGGAGCTCGTGGTGGGAGAGACATTGTCGATTGTTTCGTCCGAGGGGGGCTATTTATAGCCTGGTAATGTCGGTGGCAGCGGCGGGAAGAAATATCTTCCCGTTTACCTCACGTCCGCCATGGTGCGTCGGGCGGGGACCTCAACAGAGCCCTAAGCGGCGTCGCCGTGCGTAATCCAAGCCCGCGGGAGGCGGTTCATCATCACTTCATCGGGTATTTGGCGGTGAGCAATGTTGGTCCGTCCTCGCCCGTCTTGCGGTTGAAGAAAAAGGGAAAGGACGTGATGAGGTCGATGGGATGGCTCATGGGAAGTCCAGCGTGGCCAGCGTGCTTCTTTCCTAGGCGGCCCGACCTTGCGAGATGCGACATGGGTGTAAGGTCGAGATGGGGACTAGAGGGGGGGTTGAATAGTCATTTCTAAAACTAATTGCGTCGGCTAATCGAATATAGTGTGAAATTAAAACTATCCGCTTAGCCAAGACTTCACCCCTCTAACTAAGACTCTATATCACCTCACAAAAGATCCTACACAAGGTAAATGAGGTGATAGGCCTAGCTTGAGCTCCTAGACAATTCTAATGCATGGTCACATAAACCTAAGCACTAGTACTTCACAAACCAGGGAGCTCCTACATAAATCTAATGAGCAAAAGCACAAAAGTCATCCTAAGCTCACTAGATGCACAATGGTAACTGGGCTGGTATTGGGCTCTCTGAATAGGTAGTTTGGGCCTCATTTACGTGGCGGTTATTATAACCGCCATGGTTAATAAAAAAATAACCAACACGATTAATATTTTTTGAAGTGTCTTGCAAAAAATTTTTTTGTAGTAGTGTTCTTTATTAGGATTAGTTAGCATGAATGTCCAAACAAATTAAATTAAATTAAATTATAAAAATCTTAAAAATTCACTAGCTTTCCAAATTTACAAAGTTGTTAAAAGCGAAAATCAATCCTAATTTTTTAAAAATATATTAATTTTTTTTACTTTATTTATATGTTTTCTATTCATGATCAAAAATTGAAATAAAATTTAGTGTGTGACACCTATGTGTGTTTCTGTATTAATACATGGGATGAATAACCATGAGTACTAGTAAACGTGTTATTTATGGTTTATATGCAATGAATACCCACGAAAATAAACGTGGTATTTCAAGCATGCTTCGTCCACTATATCATGCTCTCCTGTACTAATTGTTAAAATAACATTCACACTTGACCTTGTTGATACATTAGTATCCAATGAGCGGAAAAAGGAAATTATTGTACATTAGATTAATTTGCCCCTCCTATAACTGACAAGACACCACGATCTCTACAAATGGCAATTTCTAAATTATAATTCAGTACCGACACAGGACATTGACACCGACACCGACAGCCTGTTGGATCTTTTTTTGGGTTATGTAATAATTAGACAAAATAATATTTAGGTGCTTACACCTTATTATAATATATAGGTTGGATTTAATCGATATATTATTGTATTATCCTATAGCGGAGCTCGAACCTAGTAGTGGAAGATTTTAGTGCTGAAAAACAAATTATATAATTTATCATCTATATATAATACACGATATTGTCCCCAAAAATATATTTAGAAAGAAAAACATGACATGGAACCTCTAATTATTGTATGTGTAATTTATCAAAAGGAAATATGTTTGTGCCAATGAGAAATCCATTTGTGGATATAAATTTTCAACAAAAAACTTTAAAAGTACATAACACTGACATTTATATATATATCTTGTTCCTATCCTTGTTTTAGATGAACATCTTTACCTAATTCAGTCCATATCTCACAATTCCCTACCTAACTATATAGCTTACAAACCATACTATTATGAGCACTAAGGAAAAGATGGAAAGGATTATTATATCTATATGCCTATGCCTAGCTAAATCGACCATTACATGTTTCGCAAAAAAATCGACCATTACATTATATTTCTTGCTGACTAACCAATGGGCGCCGTAGATTAATGGAAGACCTGCTCGAAGACTTATCCCCACTAACTAACAATAAAAAATTAAGGTGTTGTCATGTAAAGCACATATACCACTATCTTAGTGGAAAAACCTATTATTGGTGGTCGACAATATCTCAAAATTAATCTGAATCCGTCCATTTGTACGTCACATCTACATAAGACTATTCTTCTCTCTTTTTCAGAAATGTTGTCATGTCATCAAAAATGTGAAGACTTAAAATTATTTGTATAGTCACACAAAAGTTGTAGTATTCGAAAATCTACAACTTTGTAGTTAATAAATTTTTTCATTTAAGATCGTTTAGAGTGTCAAATATACAATACGAGATTTGCAATTGTGTATTTCAAAGAATAGTATTAACTGTCACAAGTATTGTGAGATAGTATACGGTCACTAGAGAGAACAGTCACAAGTATTTGTTTTTATTACTAATTGTTCGTAGCTTGACTTGGCAGTGTGATAGGATGATATCAATGCCGGATCTAGAACCGGTAGATAAGCACGAAGTTGCTCTCTGCCAGATCTTATTCGACAGTGATGTCAAGTTAGACCCGGTAAATCATCAATCTGGTATATCATCAAAATTAGTTTTCAGTATTAGTACAAAGACACCACAAATCACAAAGAATTTGAAGACCTGAACAAATGAAGAGTTGAGAGATTTGATCCACCAGGAAAGCTAAAGTATCTTAGCATGTTTCCCGGTCACTGAGTAGCAAATGAAAATGAAACAACAATGTAAAGCCTGAGGAGCTAGAGCTAAACTCGCATATACAGCATGCCTGATCCCAAAAAAACTGAATTTCAAATGTAGAACGAATCTTGTAAACCATTTATTCACTACCAGAATCTCCATCTTTGACGAGTGCCCAAACCTTTACCAAGAGTATTATTTTTGGGCACTTTCGGCAAAGACCTACTTTACCGTGTGCCTAAACGAAAACACATGACAAAAAAAAAAATACATTCGCAAATGCTGGCTTTTTGCGTGGTTTTGGCACTTGACAAAGATGTATTTTGTCGTGTGTTTTTTTTTTTCGACAAAGATGCATTTTGTTGTGTGTGTTTTTAGCACTTGACAAAGATGCATTTTCCTGTGTGCCTTTTGGCCCTTAGCAGATCAGTTTTTTCATAGCACTTTTTGAAGCCCTAAACGAATTCAAAATGAAAACGATTTCAACTACAAAGTTGTATAACTTCTCAAGATCTACATTTTTTATTTTGGTTATTTCTTCATTTGACAAAAGCGATAGTAATGTTGTTCACAAAATATACATATCTCTCATATAGTTTGATGAAAGAAGTAATGAAAATATGTGTCGGATGAACAAATGACAAAAAAAAAATAAATTTTGTAGATCTTGATAAGTTATAAAACTTTGTATTTGATAATGTTTTGATTTAAAATCATCTTGTTATTCAAAGCTATGTTTGAATTTCAAAAAATTTTAAAATTTGAAATTTTCAAATGGCCTTATATGGAAAACAACCAAAATGAAAATTATAGATCTCAAAAAGTTATGAAACTTTCTAGTTGACAATTGTTTAATTTGAAATCATCTTATCATGCAAAACTACGTTTGAATTTCTCAAATTTGAAATTTAAAATTTGTAAAAACGACCTTGGATAGAGAAACTTCTTAAATGAAAATTGTAGAACTCAAAAAGTTATAAAACTTTGTAGTTGACAACTTTTTTTTATTTCAATTTCTTTAGGGCCTCAAATAAGCAATTTGCACTCGCTCTTGTATAATATATCGGGAACGACCAAGAGGGAATCTAGACACAAGTGTGCATGCAGTGATAGAGGGGGTACGCGTGAGAGAGAGGTCGTGGATTTGAATCCCACTGGTAGCATAGCGCACAAATTTTGCTAATTTTGGGGATTTTTTACCTTTAATTTGGCGAGTGTCCGTAACCCGGCTTTGCCGAAAGTGTGCTATGGCGTGGGTGGCACTTGGCAAAGCCTTTTTCTAAGTGCATTTTGGCCTTAACTGAGTGCCCCTAGCTCTCGGTAGTGATTTGTAATTGTTGATGGGAAGATAATCGATCACACACCCAAGGGCTTGCGAGTCTAGGATCAGTTGGATCACTCATGAATTGAATCACAGTCGAAAGCTCGAGGCTAGTTAGAGTGCTCTTTGTTTGGAATTTTGTGGCACCTTGAGATTCATCTCAATGAGGAGTAGATTGGAACACCCCAACCCATTAATAGCCTATAATACTTGTGAAGTTTTGTCTCTTTTACCTGAAGCGAGAATGAAAGTGTAAAATAGGTGCTATGTGTAAGATTCGTTCCATCTGCTAGATTTACAATAGCAAGGATTATATGTTTGGAATTAGGGGTGTCATTTCACTCATTTACAGAGACCGTCTCCAAAAGTAGATTAACAAGGTGGGTGGGCATCCATCCCGCAAAATAATAGCCATTTTCAGAACTAGACGCCTTAAATGACCTGTCTCTGGAAATCGAGGTACAACCCTAGCCTCCTACAAGCGTCAGAAATATTAAAATTGGAAAAACTGAGAGCCAAGGTGTTTGAAGAGGGTGGTACTCTGCCCTTGCTGCTTAAATTGTCCCAGAATTCCTAGATGCTTGTATTTAAGACCAAAGGGAGTATATTTGCAATGTTTTCTTTTCTTGAAAAAGTGTCACGTCATAGAGGCCGAAATTTTTTAATTTTCTAAAAAAAATTATGGTTGACATTCTACTTTTATTATCTCTAGTGTTTTCTCTATGCTGTTTTATCTACCTCCAGCGCATCTTGCATTTGGACGGGTTATCAGATATTTACACCAGGCATTTGAGAACTTCGTTCGTATTTGACACAGGTTAGTATGTTACAACATTACTGAGGTCAGATTAGTATGTTGAAACATATATTTTCTGATATTATGAGGCAAACATATATTGATATATATTGTACATATACGTCCGGATGAGTAAGTGCATTAACATTCTTTACCAGCAGAATATATTTTGTCATTGTACAAGACTAGGGTTTCGCAGATACATATACATGGTATATACCGCGAAGAGTAGTGCTTTGGCAAAGTTATAAATATATCCTTCGTCTCCTACACAAATAGCTTGCCACAAGCGTATGTAGAAATTGGCACAGATAGAACGAACATGAACTTATGAGCAGCTAGTTGTTTGTATCACCACCACTGCCTCCGTCGTCTCCTCCATGACTGCTGTACTGATCTCGCGGGATGGCATGGTGGTTGTCCACGGTGGTTCCACCACCGACTCCAAGGGTGGGCTTCACAGACCTGGTCTCTCCGCCAACGGCGGCAGCCTTGTTCTCCAGCATCCCCATGGCAGGACTCATCAGACCATGGCTGACTACGGCAAGTACAAGAATGATAGCTCGAAACATGGTCCTCCTGGCTTTCATTTCCTCCTTCATCATGACAATTCTGAACTAGGACAACAATAATATCCAAAATAAACTCATAATACTGATCTTCGTAGATCTACTACTGCTTATGATGATAGTAAGCAAGAATTAATAGTAAGTACGAGAGTCAAACCTGGAAGAGCTGCGCGCTGACAGCGACCAAACCTCTAGATGATCCTCTACTGTTTCTCGAGTCCTATGGTTTGGTCTGGCATGCTTTATATAGTGAGATCAAAGGTAACGTTGTCTAAAGGAAACCGTCATATAGATAATAGTAATAATCTATCCTTTGTTCTGCAATTGGGACTTGGGACCAGTATTAATCCCTTAGTGCAAAATGACACCCAAATTAAGCTAGAATCTATCTTTTACTGTGGCCATTAACATAAAATAGGGCACTAGATCTTCCTTTTGGTAAAGGTTGTGCTAACGACACTGCCAATATCGATGTCGAAGAAATCGTAAATTAGGCAGAAATCATACCACTACCAATAGTATTTCCCACTAAAGATAGTGGTTGTTTCTTTCCATGGCAGCGACTTGATATTTTATTTACTGGTTGGGGTAACGCTGCCAAAACTTTAACCCGACCATTGAAAATGGGCACTAGAAATGTCAAGCTCAATCAATCTAGGTGCTGATAAAGGTGGAAATATTAGTTACGCCCACTAAACCCAATACTAGCAGTAGTTTCACTACGATAAATGCTGTCTTAAGTATTTGAGAAATTAGATATTAAGTATTATTTGAGATTTTTTTATGTCAATGGTCCTAAAGGTATGGTTAAATTAAATACCATAGTTTAATCATTTAAAAATTTAAGGAAAGTTTCGTTTATGAAGGAAACTATATTTTTGAATTTATGCTACTACAAGATGGGCCATTATCCTCTAGTGGCATAGATGGAGGGAGTCATCACTGAAAACTATTTGTCTCTTTTGATTTCACCAACATTTATATTAAAGAGAAATTATGTGATTGTATCTGTACATAAAAGATCAATATAATATTCTATCTCACACAAGTATTCTATTCAGTCAGTAATAGTGATGTATGTGAATCATTTATTTTATATTAGCAGTAGCACTCATTTTAAATAAAGGGATAACGACTGCCCTTATTTTAAAGTTCAATTGCTCATTTGCCCTTTTTTTTTTTTACTTTATATGTTTGTCTCTGTTTTTTAGTCTTCCAATTTCAATAGTCAACCAAGAACAACATACTGCATATGTTTTTAAACCATGCAATTGGAAGACCAAAAACAGGGAAAACATATAAAGTTAAAAAATGAGGGCAAACGAGAAATTGGACCTGAAAAACAAGGGCAGTCTTGCAAATGACCCTTTATATAAGCTGCTGAGGGCTTGTTTGGATCACATTGCTTTGATTTTAGCCGCTAAAAATGGAGCTACGAGTTTAGGGCAATATGCTGGCTCCTAAGCTAAATGCAGCTGACACAATTGGCTCTAATAGATCAAAACTTCTCGTTAATAGCCAAGATAATGAGAAACTCTACTAGAAGCTGCCCAGGCATCAGTTAACACACTTTTAATTTATTGATAAAGATAATTTATAGGGAAGTATGCGCATTCAGTGTATAATGTCTGGCTGTTCCCAATGGAAGCATCTATAGATGCTTAAGAAAAAACAAATCATGTTCAATAGTGTTGAGGGTAACCTACAACAATATTCATTGTAACAAGGATATGAATTGAATACTTACCTAATTTGCAGAATATTTAAAATTATGTTTTAGCACGTAAATGTAATGAATGGATTATTAGAGAAGCTGACGGCCACAGTGCACTTAATGTGTGCATATAGTCTGGGTTTTTCTCTTGAATATTTAAAATTATGTTTTACTACAGTTTATGTTTTGTCCATGAACTTTTTTGTTCAATATGTGATTTTCATACATTGCATGGTTGTGTTGTCATATGAGACATATTTTTTCTTTGCATTCTAAGGATCAAATAAGAACTTAAAAATAAAGGGTTACTCAAGATGCAACCAAGAACAGCTTACTGCATATGTTATCAAGAGCCACACGTATGAAGTTCTTCTAGGAATGTAAAATATGCCCTATATATGTGCAACTGAATGCACATAATTATATCTAGGCTATACTTGTTTTAGGCAGTTTATTATTAACAAATTAAAGTCTTATTTGCAAATGTTGTCAAAAAAAAAGTCTTGTTTGCAGTTTATATTCATAAAAAGGGCATGCTAGCATTGACCATTAGCTTTTCTATTTCATCATGGTGATGTGATTTCGTAGTTGCTAATAAAAATAAAATCAAATGCCATGATTTCTGAAATACCGTTATGATTATAACTAATGCAAAAGCTAGCATTGACGTAAGTTTTGTATTCATCAAATCAATGTATCTAACGATATGAACTTGATGGTTTCAATGAACTTGAGATTACGTTTGTCCATATAAAGAAGGAAACTAATTAGTGTCTGCCAATGCAAACAATTCAAATCATAGTGTGTGGCCATAGTTTATTCTGTTTTATAGATATATCAATGTAACAATATATGAGTGACGTTTTTGTAGACAGCTTGTGTACTAGTGTAATAGCTAGTATCTAATAATTTGTACCAAGAAACCGTATATACGCATCTCTTCTCTGGCAATATGCATGGTGTGTGTATTCCAAGATCTCAAGAAAAGTTTTGTCTACTCTTTTTAGTGAAGCAATACTCACACTCTTGATATATAGAATCATGACCAATATGCATATAGACAGTTGAAACTGAGGAAAATTATCACTGGAACAGACTAGCTAAAACATTGTTATCTTTATTCATTATGGAAGTAACATTGGTATACATATGTGAGGGTTACACAAACAGCACAAGTGCGCAAAACGAAGTGATACCATCGTCCAGAGATATGGCACGAGAATATATACATATATAGTGCATGTATACGTACCCTAGCATGCAAGCTTTGCTACGTACAAGACATGTATAGAATGAAGCCTGCTCATGGCTTAGCTTCTTCACTCCCGACGTCATGGCCACCTCCCGGCATGTTTCCAGGGCTGCTCCAGCTATCATAGTCGGGCCTTGGTATCGCATGGTGATTGTCGACCGACGTCCCCTCTGCTGTCCCTGCCTTCACTTTGTGAACCAATTCCGCCTTGTGATGTGCTGCAGTGCAAGCGTTGAGCATGATCATTGCAAGGAAAAACAGAGGAAGAAACTTCATGGTGAAACTTGTGAGATCGTAGTCAAGGAACAGATGATGGATAGGGATCGATTGAGGTGGAAGACAGGAAACAGGCGGCCTAGCTATGACTATGAGTGGTTCCCTACTGATTAACCGTGTGTGGTATGGGATTTATAGGCAGAAAGTGTTGGATATCCAGCTGGGTATATCGGGATCGACTTCTTTTACTCAGATTTCCCTTTTACAGTGGGTTGTAGTGGTTTTTCAGAATGTGGATTCTCCACCTAGTGAGGCAGTTTTTGGTGGGGTAGCCATATTATATATGTGTCCAATTGTGTACCTTTAATTTCTGATAAAAATACCGCAACACATGTAAGTATATTGTGCGCCAAATAATTCAGCCGAGTTGAATTAAAGCTAAAACTAATATTCCATAAAATAGTAAACGATCGACATGAGAACTCATATTATGTAAGCTTATTTGTGGGTGCAATTATGTCTTCATTTTTCTTGTAAGTTGGCAGAGTACATGGCAATGATGATCCCTGTCCGATGAAATACGGGTGAATGGCCCGATCGTGAAAAAATGATAATCTCTATCTGAGTTGATCGTGGGGAAAGGATAGAGTTTTCTAAAGTGACTTCAATTTTAACTATTTAGAAGCAGACCTGGGCCTAGTCCTCTAGGGCCTGGGCCCTAGTCGTTGGTCAAGTAACGTTCTATCAGGACCCCATATATAGTTTGAATCCCATCAAGAAGACTAGCTACAGGGCGCGCTGGCTTTCAAAATTCAGCTTCCCTTTCAATCCCCGACATAGTCAAACTTAACAAATACACGACATCTTCATATATATGTTCAGGTGCCTAACTCTGTTAATGTTCAAGACTCAAACCTATAATGCATTCATTTGTGCATAAATATAAATATATATATAGGAAAATAAACACACACACATATATATATATATATATATATGATGTAATTTTTATTAACTTTTATCGTATATTTAATATTTAACTACTAAACAAACAAAAATAAAAAATTTCAACTAAAAAAGTTTAAAATCTGACAAGCACTACACATTACAATAGAATGTGTCTCTATT
>JADLZK010000128.1:0-185798 GCA_015847255.1 Hyparrhenia diplandra
GGGAGTGGATTGCGTCGTAGAATTGGAGCCGTGCCGTCATGGGAATGGGCCACGAGGAAGCGTGCTGTACTGCGAGCTGCAGCGTACGATGACGCGTTGGCCACGCTTCGCACATCGGCTGTAGGGGGCGTACCATGTGCTGCGTATGACAGAGGAGTACCCCATTTTTTTCTACAAACAAGGGGTTGTACTGACGTGGAACAGACGGAACATAGTACTCCCTCCATTACGAAATGTAGCTGCAGTTTTGAGTTTTTGATTTTTATTAGGCGTATCATTCCAATCGAGGTGGGAGGCGAGAGTTGTGAGGCTTTTAATATGTATGCATGAACCCAAAGCGTTTGCATGCAAGAAGTTTGTTACTCTATCTGGTTTGCATGCGGCAAGTTTGCATGCGACCATATAAAATGCGGTATGTTAACAAGCATTATTGCTCTTTTATTTTGTTATCTCGTATTTCCTTAGTATCGAGATATTGGCTTAGACGCCTTACAAAAAATGATAGAGGGAGTATTTGGCTACTCACTGCTCCTACATCAACACAAAAACAGCTCCCGCTCCTTGCGCCGTGAGAGGCTTCTTGATCCGGCTGCCGCTGTCTCTTCACTTTCACAATGCCTTGCCACTTTAGCATAGGGTGGCTACTTTGGGTGTCATAAGTCCCCCCTCAGTGGCGACACCAAGCTATGGCGACACCAAGCTAGCTACTTCTATGCTAAAGTGGCACCAGCAGGGCCCCGGATTCACTGAACATCCATCAATCGGGGTCACTTCCGTGACTCCGTCCTTGGCAGATTGCGGACCATAATTTCAGCAGCGTATCACATGTCCTGATTGGTAGGGAATAATACCAATACGATGACACGAGTACGAAAAGGGAGAGAAGAAAAAAAAAAAAGAAAGAATCAGGGAAGCCGACCTCCTTTCAGACCATGTTTCATCGTTTTTTTATGCCACCAAGAGCTAAATGCTGAAAACATCGACATGTTCTGAACGCCCTGACCCAAGACAAAAAGTATTCTGTCCGAATAAGATTGTGTATTCTGTCCGAATAAGATTGTCCTCTTGAACTCTATGTCATTTGTTTCACCATTCGGTTTTGATATAAATATTATTTATTTTTATAACTTATTTTATCATTAGAGATAATTTAATTATAATTTATTTATTTATAATTTGCTAAAATAATTTAAATAAAACGAAGTGTCAAATACGGTGCTCTAAAGTCAAAACGGCGATCTTATTTTTTGTTAAATTACACGTAAACACCCACACGCTCATTATACTTACTCATATGAACAGCGTCGTAAACCCTATCCCTATGAACCTTTTCAGAAGGCGGTCAACGGATCCGGAGATTCTCGAAGTCACCACAACCGTCTCGTTGTCGAAGGAAGCGTAACACACCACTTACTCCCTCCTCCGTCCCCAAAATAATTATCGTTCTCGCCGAGAAACAACTTTTAACTAAATATATATTGAATATATTAACATTTACGTTACATAATTAGTATCATCGAAAAGATCTTTTAATCTAATTTTTTAACAAATTTATTTAGAGATACAAATCTTATGCATATTTTCTTCTACACAAACCGACTCGAGCTTGCGGCACTAACACCCAAAAACAACGGAGGGAGTAAAGCATAACACCAGGAGTGAGGGAGGGAGTAGGGCACTCAATGCGGTACATCTATCCTGGAGCCTAAAACTATTTATTACCTTGAGTATCGTGGACTTAGAGTCTAAATAAGACTTGAAGTCTTAGTTTTTCTCCTTCTTTCTATCATAAATATCTTGCCCTTCGGCGTCACATCAGCAAAGTGTAATAAATACTAAGCTAATAAATAGTAGACTTAAACTCTGTGGTAGAGTTGCCCTTACAAGGAGTCACCAGCCCACCACTCCAATTCCTTGACTTTGTCCTAGCATTGGGCCTTGATACGTTCAGGACCCGCTCGGCTCGGCAGAATGGATGGATGATCATGCATGGCTGTGTAATCTTGCTGGGCCTGCAGCAGGCCGTTAACTCGATCAGTACAAGGAAAAAGTCGGATTCCCTCCCAGCTATCGCGAAAAGTTCACTTTTATATATTTCCAAAGCAGGACGAAATCCTCCCTCGACTTTTCAAACCATGCAAATTACCTCCCTCGGCGGTTTTGAAGGCGGTTTTGCTACAGTGTCAGCAGGTTGCTACAGTGACAGTGACTTTGTCTTTTCTTTTTTCAAAAAAAATCGGTTGAATCTTTGAAAAATGTAGTAAATCATAGAAAAATCATAAAATAAAAAATCTAATTTTGTTGGACTCCACATGATTAGATCTCGCGATGATGAATATATAATATGATATGCTTTAGTATAAAGTTTTTTTTCACGAAGGTTTTGTCTTTTTCTTTTTTATTTATTTGGTGAATCTTTGAAAAATAATAGTAAATCATAGAAAAATCATAAAATAGAAAATCCAATTTTGTTAGACTCCACATGAGTAGATCTACACATTGAATATATAATATGGTATGCTTTAGTCCAACAAAATAATTATGAAGTTGCGGCTATGAATTATTTCAATTAATTACAAAAAGCATAGATCTAAAGCTACAACCAAAATTTTGTACTAAAGCATACCATATTATATATTCACTATGTAGACATGCGCATGTGGAGTCTAACAAAATTAGATTTTCTATTTTATGATTTTTTTCTGTGATTTACTATAATTTTTTTAAGATTCACCAAATAAATATAAAAGAAAAGACAAAACCTTTCGTAGCAAAAACTTTGTACTAAAGGATATCATATTATATATTCAATGTGTAGGTCTAATCATGTGGAGTCCAACAAAATTGGATTTTTTTATTTTATGATTTTTCGTGATTTACTATGATTTTTAAAGATTCAACCAGAATTTTTATAAAAAAAGAAAAGGAAAAGTCACTGTCACTGTAGCAACCCGCTGTCACTGTAGCAAAACCGCGGTTCTTGTGGCAAATCCGCCTTCAAAACCGCCTCGGGAGGTAATTTGCATGGTTTGAAAAGTTGAGGGAGGTGATTTGTCCGGTTTTGGGTTGAGGGAGGAAAAGTGAACTTTCGTGATTGTTGGGGGGAGGGAATCCGGACTTTTTTCCTCAGTACAATGACCAGCGCTACACAGCCTGAGGGATTTCAGGGATTTCCTCTTGCCCAGTTTGAGGACCTCTGGCTTGGCATGCATGTCCCTGGGCCCCGGCCCCGGCAGCCTGTCGCTGTAGTAATGCATCCGGACGCTAGAGTCAAAGGATCAGTTTTCAAAAAAAAAAAAAAAAAAAAAAAGTCGAAGGATCAGTGTATACAGATTACAGAGGCAAGGGAACGATGGGATACTGCCTGCTGCCCCCCTCCCTCGGCCTCGCCCATCCTTCGAATGGTACTATCAATTTGTGATCCTCACTAAAAGTTCCGTTTGTAAATTGGAACTGACCGGAGGTTTTCATCGGAATTTGAATGAAATTTCGTTTCCCAGTGTCAAGAATGGATGAAATCCGTTTCCCAAGAAGTCGTATGCAAATGGGAAAATATCTTCTCGAATCTCGAAGTTTACACACCACAACGCTGCCAGTTGACGTTGACTATTCTAAGGCAAAAGCAGGGGGAGTCGACTGCGTTACATCGCCCTGTTCCCTGTACTGTACCAAATGTATTTTTCCCCATGGCGGAAGCCATCCTTGCTTCCTTGATCCATGGCATAGCATCCCTGCTTACGCATAGAGTAGCCGACCAAGGCTCTCGCCTCCTGGCCTCAGGCCAGGATGTCTGCTGGCTCCGCGACGAGCTCCACAGCATGCAGCTTTTCCTGCACGAGGTGGAGGCGTGCAGCGGCGATGGCAGCGCCACCACAGAAGCATGGGTCCACCAGATGAGGGACATCATGCTTGATTCGGAGGACGTCATCGATGTCTTCGATGCAAATCAGGTGCGTTCTTGCAGCACCCTCGGTAACTTGAGAGCATGGAGCAAAGTAGAGGCTCGGATCAGGCGCATCAAGAAGCAGCTCAGCGACTTCTCTCGCCGTCGGTCGGAGTACCCGAACCTAGCCAACAAACCAGCAGACTCCAGTGATGAGATCATTGGTCGCTTAGCCTCGTCTCCCCTAGTTCATGATAAAGATACTGTAGGCCTAGATAAAGATCTGGATGCGTTGCTTCAGCATATTTTGGGTGAGGAATCAGAGCTGAGCGTCATGTCCTTGGTTGGCATGGGTGGTGTTGGGAAGACCACGCTTGCCAAGATGGTGTACAACCACCCAGATGTGAAGAGGCACTTCGATCGCAGTTCATGGGTCTATGTTTCAAATAAGATGCTGCTGCGAGGTGTCCTTCGTGAGATGGCCAGGGGGCTGGTGAGGATCCCCTCTGCCGAGGCAAACTCCCTCAGCGTGGAGCAGCTCCAAGAACTGCTCTTGAATGGCCTCAGAGGTATGCGTTTTTTGCTTGTGCTTGATGATGTCTGGGAGAAAGGACTCTGGGATATGATCAAGCTGGTGTTGCCTGAGAACGGCAGGAGCCGGGTCCTTATGACAACGCGTAATGTTGTCGTGGCTGAGTCAGTATTCAGTGTGGGAAGCGGTGTCCATCGACTTCAGCCAATGACATTTGAAGATTCCTACAATTTGTTTTGTAAAAAGGCATTCTTGATAGATGGGGCATGCCCTGATGATTTGACAGAGACCACTAAGGACATTGTGAGGAAGTGTGTTGGTTTGCCCCTTGCTATAGTTGCTGCAGGGAGCATGATGTCAAGGAAGAAAAAAATAGACACCGAATGGACTTGTGTCTTGGAGAGTATTCAGAGAGACTTAAGTAATGGTGAAATGGGAGTCCATCAAGCACTCTTTTTAAGCTACAAGGATCTTCCACACCCTTTGAAGCCATGTTTTCTGCTGCTTTCTGTCATTCCATATGACTCAGAGATCTCACGAAAGAAACTAGTTCGACTATGGATTGCTGAAGGGTTTGTGAAAAAGAAAAATGATGAGACACTTGAAACAACCGCAGAGAAGTACCTCATGGAGCTCATCAACAGAAGCATGATTCAAGCATCGGTCGTTAGCAGCAGCGGGAGAGTAAAAGCATGCAGAATTCATGATCTTCTTCATGATCTTGCTATCTCGCTCTCTAAAAATGGAAACTTTTTCTGTCATTTATCATGATAGAGGTGCAAGTACTAGTGCTCGGCGCATCTTATTACAGACATCTCATGTGCAATTCCACAGAGAACACAAGAAACAATTGCGATCTGTTTTCATGTTCACTGCTAGTGCACCTGTTGTATTGAAAAGCAACATTGTTGCAAAGAGATTTAAACTGGTAAGAATTTTGGATTTAGAAAATGCCAATGTGCTAAAGCTTCCAAAGGAGATAGGAGGACTACTTCACTTGAGGTATCTTGGGCTAAGAGGAACAAAATTGAAGAAGCTCCCAGGAACACTGCAGAAACTCTATCACTTGCAAACTCTTGACATCAGGAAGACATTGATAAATATAATTGCATTTCAAATCAAGTGTTTGAAGAATTTAAGAAACCTAGAGATGAAACAAGATGGAAAAAGCATCAAGCTGCTGACAGGAATTGCCCAGCTTGGTGAACTCCAAGTATTAACTGGTTTGCAAGCAAGTGCAACTGTTGTTCATGAGATTGCAAGCCTCACTAAGCTTCAAAAACTTGCTGTAGAGGACTTAAACAATGAAGATGCAGAAAAACTATGTTCTTCAGTAAACAATATGAAAGAGCTATCATACCTATCCATCTTCTCAGATGATGGCATCAGACCTCTTGACATTGCAACATTGAAGCCTTCATCATGTCTACAGAAGCTGCACATAGCTGGACCATTACAGAAACTACCAGATTGGTTCATTCAGTTAAATAAACTTACAAAGCTACGCTTGAGCTTCTCAAAACTGGAACAAGATCCACTTTTAGTTCTCTCTCAATTGCCAAATCTGTTATTCCTCCAGCTGAACAAAGCATACCAGGGAAAAGTGATGAGATGCTGCTATCCAGGCTTTCCAAACCTGAAAATATTTATCATAACTGAACTTGAGGAGCTGGAGGAATGGATTGTCGATGAAGGAGCCATGCCCTGTGTCCAGGAAGTGTGGATCATGTCATGTGAAAATCTAGCGACAGTTCCGACAGGGTTGCAGTCTCTTGCTACATTGAGAGACTGAGATTGGTGAGCATGCCAAACTTCGTTTACTGATAGATTGGGAGAACTTAGTGAAGATTTTGTTAGGGTCAAACACATCCCATCTATCCAGATCATTCAACAATATGGGTAACTGTTTAGAGTGAAGACCAGAGCTAAGGCAATCTTTGAAAAGGAAGTGAAGATCCTCTCTAAGAGTGAAGATCAGATTTTTTTTTTTGAAAGCGGTTTTTGCCCGTACTGCATTAAGAGGGATAAATTCATTACATCCTAGACGCCTCAGATGGCGAGCTGCCGGGAGGGCAAATAGGCGTAAAACACTAATGAGAAGGCACCGGCTACAACGGTGGAGCTTAGAGTGTTGTACTAAAAGGAAAACAATTGTGCGACGGAAAGCGGTGGCGATTAGCGGCTCGTGAGAAGACTAGATTATCAGCAGCCTCGTTTGATTTATGGATCCAAAATATATTGTAATCTTCATTTTTTTTTCTTATTTTCTTCATTTATTTCTTTGTTTCTTGAACCTGGCCTTCTGCTGTTGCTTTGTCTGTACCAAACTTTAATTCAATAAAAGCCTGTAGGGGCAATCCTGCCCCTCCAGTTTCCAAAAAAAAAAAAAAGGTAACTGTTTAGGCCATTGCTTATAGGACTTCAAAGAAAATCATACACTGTAACATGAGGCTTTTTTTATTTCTTGTTCTCGTGGGTTCAACTGTATATTTTTGTTTTCTTTTTTGCGAAGAGGAATAGCATTACACACCAGAGAACCCTTGTAATATATTTTTGTCTTCACAGATATGTTTTGCAATCACTAATGCAGTTGCTTGTTCTGAATCTGATTCCTGAATAATCGCTATGACAAGGTCTGTACATTCAAACAGACTAACTTGCACAAGAACTGAAGAGAGTTTAGTTCGTCACTGATATTTTACCAAGAAAATTCCTGTAACTCATGAGTCATGATGACGGAAATTATAACCATTAGCATTGCATGGTGCACAAAACTCCATGAATTATAACCACCACAGTTCTGCTAGGTAACCAAAACTGAAATACCAGGTGCACAATCGAAAGTAAGAAGATTGTATCACAATTCACAAGCTCGCGGAGTTGTTCAACTGTTCTTAGGCGCATTTGTGCTTGGAAAAAAAATTGTGCAAGTAATACCAGTGGCGGCTCACCGTGAATCCAAGGAGGGGCCTCCTGGGTTCAAAAGTGCCGGCCGTCCGGAGGGACCAGCGGACAGCGGCTCGCATGGACGAGCAGGCAGGATGCTGAACCCAATTGCGGGGCGCTCCCTGCTGCAGTGCTGCGAGCGCGGGCAGAGAAGAGACGGTGGAAGAAAGGGGAGCCGGAGACGGAGAGGACGGGATTCGGAATCCGGAGCCTTCCGTAGTATCACCTCTCTTCTATCCCTGAGGGTATATATATATTTATTTTTTTTTGAGCATTTCCTGAGCGGATATAGATGCTCGTGTATACTAAACTGTAGTTTTCTCATATCATGGCACTTTATTCTCTAAGCCTTTTAAATCAATAAATACTCTCTTTTTAAAAATACAATTCTCAATTTCTGAGGAGCCAAATAATTCAAATTTAATTAAATTTATATTACTTATGAAGTTTTTTTTTTTGAGTGAATCATAGAGCTTTCATTCATAATTTGAAGGAATATGATCCGTGACCGCTAGATCAACTAGCCAAATCAGGGATTACATCAAGCCAAAAAAATGAACGCATGGTGGCGTAGATTCTGAAGCACACATGTGCGCCACCGATTAGCTTCTTCTCTACTCCAACCCAAGCCACACGAAAAATCGAAAAACCTTTACTAAGCTCTATGATATCAAAACAAAGACTACCAATGGAGGAGTAGATGGAGTCAGGATCCTGTAGGAGACGCGCCAAGCTTTGACAATCGACTTCAAGAATTACCTTGTCAATGCCAAGTTCCACAAAGCAAGCTCCGACCCTTCTTTTGCAGCTAACGCCGGCCCGTCAATGCCGAATCGACATCATCCATCCATCGTGCGGCATTGCCCCCGAACTATGCCCTCATGGTTCCGTATGCACACTCCGGTCCTTCCCGAGGCGGGTTCTTGATCAAATCCCGCATCGGTGTTGACCTTCGTCCACCCTTCCTCAGGTCTCTCCCATCGTGCTCTCTTTGGCCTCGTCTTTTCGCTCTTGCTTAGGCCGTAGAGACACCAATGCTTCCAGCAGATCGAGATGTATCGTGCCGCAGCACCAGGCTCCCACACCTTCCTCCCATGACGACGGCCATTCGGCGGGCCCACGGCCGCTCAAGCTCCATCGACAACCAGCCGACGCCATGGCGGTGAACAAACCGACGTTTTAACAACATCCTGCGCCCACGAGCATGGATGTAACTTAGGAGCACCGACACCTTTCAAGCTTTCACCGCCTCCCAAAATCTCTTCGCCATAGGGCATTGAAGAAGGCGTGGAATAGAGTTTCAGCGAGGATCGCGCAAACTTCACAATGGCTCTCCCGCTCCACGTGCCTCCTCTTTAGCTCCGCCCTTGATGGAAGCGCATTATGCAGCACCCTCCACCGAATACTCTTACTTTTGGCGGCACCTCCAACTTTCAGAGAGCCGCCCATGGCGCCGAACCCGGGACGCCGAGGCCTCATTCCGTCCGACCATCTCGGCTTCTTGTTGTTGTTGCTTGAGAAATTTGTATGCCGAGCGTCTTGAATAGAAGCCATGCTTTTCAAGGCCCCATGCCAGAATGTCCTCAGTAGCCCGAGCGCTAGTCTTGATCTTGAGAATTTCATTAGCTTCAAGGGCCATGAAGGACTGCCTGACCACTCTCTCATCCCAGACTCTAGTGCCCGGTAGAAATAGGTCATGGACCTTATCCACCATTGTTGTAGCCTGTCGAAACACCGGTTTAAGAGATCGGAGTCCTGGAATCCAGTTCTCATTCCACACATCAATATCACCAGGCCCCACACGCTTTATCGCCCACGCGCCAAGACATCATGTCCATGGAGGATGGCCTTCAAGTTGCCGAAGCTGCGTCGTTTTTTGGTTCTTTGAAAGAAAATCTGATTGAGGGTAATATTTTCCTTTCAACACCGAGCACACAACGACTCCGGCCGATGGATCAAACGCCACCCTTGCTTTCCCAAAGATAGCTTGATTGAACAAAGCAAAGTCTCGAAAACCCATTCCACCTTCATCTTTTGATCTAGTAAGTTTCTCCCATCGGATCCAGTGGAGCCTATGGCTATCAAGGCTGCTTCCCCACCAATAATTTGAGCGCCGAGGTTAGCCCGACAAACCGCCGGTGAGAGTTTGAAGCACGACATCGGGTATGTTGGCACCGACCGAGCATTGGCTTTCGAAGCACCTCCCGAGCTGCACACGACTCATGTTTTTTTCCCGGCCCCCCATCATGCCTCGTACCCGGCGGGTACATAGTTGAAGGCACCAGGGGTGACCCCCTCTCGGCCGACGTTGGCAAACCCAAATATTTCTCCCCTAGAGCTTACGTGAAAATCGGGAGACCATCATGCCTTGTTGCTTTACACTCGTCATCACAGTTCGGACCGAAAAAAGATTGCCGATTTGCTTTTGTTAACTAGCCGACCGGACCCCGATTGTAATCATCAAGAATCTTCGCAATTGATCCGCCCCTTTCTTCGACGCTTGAGTAAAGATGAGGCGGGTCATCCTTAAATAGGAGATGCGAGATCCACGGTGCATGTCCGCTTTACCCTCACCCCCGAGAGACATAGAGCGGGCCAATACTCTTGAGCATCGATGATAAACCCTCCGCACAAAGAAGGAACAAGTACGGTGAGATGGGATCACCTTGTCGTAACCCTCTTGTGGGGAGGAAGCAATCTGAAAAGACTCCATTTACCCCGACCGAAAATGATCTGATCGTGACACATTTCATAACCAAACTGCACCACCGATCGGGGAAGCCAAGTGCTTTCATTATAGAATCCAAAAACCTCCACTCCACGCGGTCATAAGCTTTCGCCATGTCCAAATTTTAACCGCACATGCTCCTTGCTTGCCTTTTCGCCTCTTAGATAGTGAATGCACTCATAAGCAATTAAAATGTTATCCGTGATTAACCCGCGGGGACGAAGGCACCGTGTGTTCACCGAGACCACCTCATCCAGATGATCCGAGTCGGTTGGCCATAGCTTTTGAGCATATCTTATACACAACATTGCAAAGGGAGATTGGCCGGTGTTGGGATAGCTCTTGTGGATTACTCACCTTCGGGATCGGGACTAACAATGTCTTGTTTACCTCGGTGGGAGATCTCCTCCATTCGAAAAGCTCAAAGATTGCTGCAAAGACACTTCCTTTCACTAAGCGCCAATGAGTGCGAAAGAACCCAAAGATTGAACCCATCAACCCCGGGAGCTTTGCTTGGTGCCATTTGAAAGAGAGCCGACTCCACATCCTTCTCAATAAATGGTTTGGTTGGGGCCCGACCCATCTCTTCCGTTACCTTCTTGGGCACATAGTTGCACACCAATTCCGTTTTGTAAGATATCCTCGTGCGGAGAATAGAATAGCCGCCGGTAGAACTCACAAGCTAGGCCGCTCAAGATTTTCACGCTCATGGAGGACCCGACCATCTTCGGCCGACGAGTGACCGAATACGATTGGTACGTCCTCGAGCCCGAGCCTTTGCACGAAAAATTCGGTGTTTCGGTCTCCATCTTTCAGCCATGCTATCCTCGATCTTTGCCGTTCCATGGTCTCCTCCGGCTAGGACATCGAGAGTTTACACATCGCCTCCGCTCCACGCCCGGTAGGGGCCCCGATGAATGAATTGCGTTCCACCTCAAGTTGGGCCCTAAGCTCTTTGACCCGCTAGCGGACCGACCCGAACACCTCATGATCCCAGGATTTGAGAGAGAGCTAGAGGGGAGAGGGCCGAGGCCACGATAGAAAGATCGGCATCCCCCGGTCCCGGTCCCAAAGCGCGATTAACAAATTCCATATACTCACCGTGATCCTTCCACATATTCTCGTCCGAAAGGGTTTTGACTTGCGTTTGGATGGCGTCGTCATTGCCCTTTGTCTCACTTCCACCGCCAAAGCGGCGTGATCGGACTCCGCCGGGGGCACATGGAACACCTCCGTCTCCCCTAGCTCCAACATGAATTTGTGATCCCCGAACGCCGATCTAGCCGTACCTTGACATTCCTCCCCGCCTCTTGGCGGTTGTCCCAAGTGTACGGGAGGCCATGGAAGCCAAGGTCCGTAAGATCACGCAAGTATAGCGCTTCCGAGAACGTGGCAACTTGCCACAGCTGTTCCGTTCCTTCCTCCCAAAACTGTTCTTCTGCGAAAGCACCTCGTTGAAGTCACCCGGACACGACCACGGTGCGTCCGGCGAGCTCACGAGGAATCTCGGAAATACCGCTCTCTCCTTCCTCCTCTCCCGTCTCGGTTCGCCATAGAACCCTGTCGGGCGCCATTGTGAGATCCGCAAGCGATCACATGACAGAGAACATCTATATGCGACCTTGACTTACTCATCTCCCGCCACGAACATCCCGACGCCGAGAGAAGCATCAAACCCCACCGAGGCCCTCGGACTTGACGACAATGGCATTAGCGAAGCCAAGGTCACGACATAAGCCAAAGCACGATCTTCACCCATTTCGTCTCCATTAGAAACACCACCGCGGGTCTCCTTTCCTCCACCAAATGGTGGAGTTCTTGGCCGCCTCGGGCCGCCCCGGCCCGGCGAGTTCACACTTATCAGATTCATGGCGCCCGTGGCTGGGCCGCTTCCTTGGCCGCCGCCGATCCTTCCGGGTTTTCGGTCCTCTTACGCTTCTTAAGAACCTCGTTCATGTTTCCACCACCACCGTATGCAGCACCATCCATTTGGCTCACTACGGAAGACACCATACACACCGGGGGACAATGGCGCCCGGCGCCCGCCAAAAGGCATGTTGAGGTCGATGTCCGAATGCCCCTCGGCACCACCTTCGACTTCCTTTTCCTTGGCTCTTTCTTTTGATCACCCTTCTCTGAAAGACAAGCTGCTTGCTAGCAGTATATCCCCCTCGGCATTCTCTTTCTCCCCGGCTCTTGTCGCTGTTTAAGAGGCGGCCGAAATCTCAGCTCCTCCCTCATCGGTTCACGCGGGTCTCCGTGACGGGAAGTATCGGCGGAACTGGAGGGGTTACTTGTGGAGCCCTTTGGTTGGCTTGACTTCCTTGGCGTCGATGACGAACCACTCCCAAAGGATTCCATTTTGCGCGGCGGCAAAGGATTGCATCCTGCGCTTCTTTTCCTCGGGAGCTCTCAAGTTAACATCATACGGTAAAGCGGCCATCATCATTGCAAGACCGCCGGCGTGGGACATTCCATGTCCGAATGCCCAAACAAGCCACAATGAAAGCAAATATGTGGCAAGCGCTCATATTGATTTGGAAACCACCGAGGTTCATCGTTCCTATTCACCCCGAGGAGGATTCCCCGCCTCACCGGGGTTTGGCAACCTCAATAGCCACCCGTGCACGTAAGAACGCGCCACTTTCGCCTTCCGTCCTCATCCACATCCATGGAAACCACATTCCCGATCATCTCCATCGCCCTCAATCCCCCTTGATCGGTTCATCCACCCAAGCGGTAGATTTTGGAGGCGCACCCAAAGCTCCATGCGGTCAAATTTGATGTCCGTGGCCCCAACTTCTCATCATAATCCCGAGAAGCACCGAGTACCTCCCCACCATCCACGGTGATCCGGCCGAGACTCTCTCCATATCGCGAGCACAACCGAACTCGCCACGAGCAGTTGTCCGCCTTTGTCGCCCGATCGCCGCGAGCTTAAGGCCGGCCGGATTGCCCCAAGCGGTTTCATGGCCGCCGCGGATCGTGGTAATGCTCACCGGCACCGGCGATAACACCTTCCCGACCAAAGCCCACTCCTCCGGTGGCATGATCTCGGGATCTTCATCGTCACCGAATTCCAGGATCGCGACTTCCTCCTCGGCGGCTTGAGCTTTTGGAGTAAGTCCGATCACGTTAGGGGTTAGGGTTCTCTCCCCTCCCCCCGATCCGCCACTCTCGGTGACGCCATAAGCGGCCGATGGCACCAAAGCGAGATGGCTGCGTGTTGATTGAGCGACCACCAACCAATTCGATGCGGGACAACAACCTGGCGGCAAAACCCTAGAGGTTTTACGTGGGCGGCGGCGCCAAGAACGGCTAGCCGCGGTATGTGGTGGCCGGCGCCACACTGCGATGGTGGCGACGGGCGGGGCGGGGGCCGAGCGGCCGGCGGCGTTAGCGGGCTAGGATCGCCGGAGGCGGCGATCTAGATCGGAACAGGGAACGAGATCGCCTTTAATCGAGGTCGGGAGCCATAGGTCGGGGTCCCCATAGGTCGGGATCAACTATGATACGAGTTGTGTATTTATATTATTTATGAAGTTAAGTATCATTAGATTAATTAAAAATATTTTATAGCAAAACGACTTATAAATACAATATAAATACTAATGTTGTTTTTATATGGTCAAATCTTAAGTTTGACCTGTTATATTATAAATAAATCTATAATTATATTTTTTGGATAGAGGTAGTAGTTGTTATGGTAATTTGATTTTTTGTAATAAAATTTACTCCTAGCCTTATATTACAGTAACTCTAACAGTTTTGCAAAAAGTTTGCATTCTTCAAATTTGCCAAAAACATAAAAAAATGGTCTCCAACAGTTTTTACAATTTGGATTGACATTTTGGACAACTACATAAACCATCCTCAACTTTGGAGATGAAATATTTTAGATTTTTTTTTTTGGTGGATAACCGGGCAAATTTCATTTATAATCTTGATGATTACAGCTCATATTACAAAGACGCCCTTGAAAAAAAATAAAATCATCTCCTTACTAACAATCTCCCATATTGCCTTTTTTTACAAAACTATTAGAGAACCACTCCTTTTTCACTTTTCATATAGTTTTTTTGCCGTCTTGAGCAAATCATAGCCTTTTGCTTTGTATATTTTGAAAATCCGGCTGTTGAAGATGAAATTTTTCGGGATTGAGGAACCTGACGCCCCAAAAAGTCACAATCCTCCAGGCCAAATGTAATGGGCCAAAATTGTAGTCCATGAGGAACCACGATTTCATTTCGCGTTGGCCCATCTCCCTAATGTGATGTCACATGAAATGTACCCCAAGATCTGGAACCCCAAACGAGATTACTGGAGCTCTAGATGCTGGGGACGCATACCACACCGGCTCATCGCTGGAAGCAGAGGACTCACCAACGAAGCGAAGGGAAACCGGCAACGCTTATTCCACCACCGCAGCCCCGCCTTCGCCCTACGAGCACTGCTTGGATTTTACTACATAGGTATATTACAACGGCAGTTACCCCGTTCCCCATCCTCACCGCGCGATCCGGTCACCGAGTGGACTCCGGCGCCGATGGTCACCAGAGTGGAAAGGAAACGGAAGAAATCGGCGCCGGACACAGATCGCCTCCCGGTCGCCTGCTCTCAACTGTAGCGGAAGAGGCGAGAAGGTCGGAGCGTTCTAAGTTATGAAATTTTTTAGATAGAGGGATAGACGTCCGAAAAGTCACAGCCCAGGCCAAATGTAATGGGCCTGCGTAGTCCATGAGGAACTACGGCTCAAGCGGCCCATCTGCGAAAAAAAAAAAATGAAATGTACTCCCACGGACTTCATGTCGGCATGGATAAAAAATGCGCTGCAGAAACCAGATTTCTACTCCTCCGTAGAGATGCCTTGACGGCCCCCGGCTCTCCTCCTGTTTGCGTGTGTACTTTCGCTGCTGCTGCTACTGCCCGCGGTAGAGTCCCCATCCGTCGCGGTCCGGCGCACGGGTGCGCGCATCTCGGCGGCAGCAAAGCTGACCGCGGGAGGAAGAAACACATCACACCCTAAGCTCCTAATCCAATACTATACTATACTATCTCTCTTTCTCTCTCCCCTGTCTGCTTCCCTTTGCCTTTCTCCTCCCCTCTCGCCTCGCCGTGCGGGAGAACAGCCGCCGTCTCGCCGTGGTCGCAGCTAGCCGCCGTGGACGCAGGTATAGCTCTACTACTCTCTAGGCTTCGCAGGTGTAGACCTAGGCTACCAACACAGCGCGGCGCAGCCGAGCGGCTCTAGCCCGCCGGCCCCTCTCATCTCTCTCGGAGGGATCCTACGCCTGCCTCAGCTCAGTCCGCTGCCGCCTCCGTAGCGCCGCTCCCTTATCGTGCTAGTGGTGCGGAGATCCATGCCGACGCGGATTTGGAAGTAATCATAAGCTTGCTCGGATGAGTTGGTTCCACCTTCAATCGAATCTAAGTATCCTCCCCCAATCTCTATTAGGTTTGCTTGCTGTGAATTGATGTGTTTGCTGCGTGGTGGCCGACTAATCCAATCCATCATTATCGATCCATGGATTTGGTTAAATTCAACATCAGTTGCCCCCCTTGATACCGCATGGCTTCTCGTTGCTGAAGTAAGTGCCAGTATAGTTTGGTTTCCAAAAAAGGGTTTCCCGTGGAAGCCCCACACCAAGTCCACCCCTGGCCAGAGTAACTTTAGCTTGATTCTCTACCCAGTTTATTCCTGTAAATACAACTCAGAGGGCTTGCTTATGAAACGGAAGGTCCTTTTATTAGCCTTGCCATAGATACTATGCCACGTTTGTGGGATGCTGTTGCTTGTTTTGCAATTATGGAGCTGATTCAGTGTGAATTTTGAGAGGTCATCATAAATTTGAATTTGTTGATTTCAGACTGTAATAATTATACTATATTTAGTGTGAGTTTGTCCTTGTTTCTATATGCAGCTGTGACTTTAGGTAATTGTTGTAGCATCAAGGATTTGCTGATGGCTGATGCTACCATAATGGATGATTCTGCTGCAAGCACCAGTGGGTTGGGGGACAAGGATCACACTGCCTCTGCTGATTCCATTTCTGAGTGGCGGCGCTCCTGCCAGCATGGTGATAATGGGATCCCTTCAACATCCCCTCCCTTTTGGGACACCGATAGCGATGACGATGATCCTGGTGTGTGATAACTGCCTTTGAGTTTTCTGATGTTACCTGTTGCTGGCATTACAGTCTGACATATTAAATCCATAAAAAAGTAGAATATCTTCATCACAACAAAGAAAACAGGCACCCTTCTCTGGACTGGAGTCTATACTGGTTGCGTATGATCCATAGATGCAGAGCTATCAGAATATATGTCTGGAATCTGTAATTATGGTACAGTGTTTCAGTATGGACATAGATTCAAACCTCTGAACTGAATCAATTTCTTGATGTTTGAAGAAAAGCATAAACTAACATCAGGGTTTACTTCTCTTTTGTTTGCAATTTGTTCCTGTGTTCCATTTCTAATGTCAAGAGTTCACCAGTACAATACAGTCTTCCGTTGAGTATTGCACTTTGGGTTTTCGTACTGTTCCGATCTTAAGGGGTGCCTCAGGAGTAAATAATTAGGTTACCTATCCTAACTTGGCTAGGTTAACTTGGCCTATTTTCTGCATCTTGCAGGAAGTATAGTTTGTATAAAGTACTGTTTTCCCTTTTTGTGGGCCAGCTTAATCCTGAATTATGATATAACACTTCAACCTAGCTTTTTGTGTGGTTACTGGTTAAGCATCTAATTTGCTCGTAATCCTAAATCAAACACAAACTTAAACTTTGAAATGTTTGATACCAGAACTTTAGATGGGAGAACAGGAAGCTGCTGGCATTATTAGCATTATGTGCTTATGTACAGTTGTCTCAAATTGTAATCCCATGTGTACTAGCATGAATATTTTATGAGGTAACCTGTATACCATTTGGGTAATTGCTACATGCAGTTTTTTCCCCGTCCATGGGATGAAGAAATCACGAAGTTATTACATTTAACTTTCTGAATACTCTTTTCCAATGCCCATATACAATCTAATTACCTATTGATGTATGATGTTGCTATTTTTATAACGTGATCCAGTACATATAATCATTTTATGCCTACCTGTATGATCTCAGGGCCTAGGCCTTCAGATTTATTTGGGAGATATACTTGGAAAATTGAAAACTTTTCAAAGGAGAAGAAGAGGGAAATGAAAAGTGAACCGTTTGAAGCTGGTGGCTACAAATGGTAAGATTAAATATTCCCAATGCTGCTGTGGCGTTGTGCATTAATCATTTCTATTTTTCTTATTGGTCTGGCGATGAATGCACTTTGAAATGTCTGTGTTTTAGCTTTGTTTTTATATGCTATTAGGCTATATTAACACACTTTTCTTAGTTGTACTTGCAATTATTGCAGTACAGTGCTCTCTGAAGCTCATGCTTCTTCACTGTTTTGTGTGATAATGGTGCATGTAACTATGTAAGAGGATATCACATGTTTCATAATGGTTTTAAAACTCTAGTGCCCTCGCTGTTAGTGTTAAACATTAAATTGTGATAGGAGTCATGAATCTGTGCAAACTGGAAAGAATTGGCTGTATATAATTGTTATTTTGGTTACCTTGTCTTATAGAAAGTTCAAAAATGGTTCAGAACCTGCTTGATGATCTAAAACATCATTACCAATAGCTGTCCTGTTACTTGAAACATTCCTTATTGTTCAGTTTTTGGAGCTGTAATATTTACTCCATGTTTCCATACATCAGATATCACACTGATTTTTATATTTTCTATTCTATTGGCCTAACTACTATTCTGTGCAATTGGGTAAATCGGGTGTCTTAAAATGCCATAAATTGCATAACTTTATGACTTGCTACAAAGCAAGCTAACAACATATGCTCTTCCCACATCTTTTGAGGGCGACATGGAAGTTCCATATACTAACCATAAATTAGCTTTCATTCTGGTGATGTAACTTTGCTAGGATCTGGCCATTTTATTTTATTATATATTAAATTTTGGTGATGGAACTATAGAGGTGTTAAAACCATTGAGTTGAAATGTATCACAGCATGAGTTATGTCTATACCACTAATCATTATTATGTACCTCTTTGTTCTGAGAAAGTGCTGCTACAAACTCGGAAGCCTAAGTTTCAGTCACTGTTAAGAAGTGATGTTTTTGCTATTAGTTAATATTGTCACTAATTTTTGACCTTTGTTGGCTTCCATGGATTTTTGGTTGCTTCTTCAACCTTTTTCTGAATAACATAAATTCTTATTTTTTCACAACGTCAAAGCGGAATTTCATTACTCGAAAGCAACAAAATTACAATAGTGAATACCATAAATTCTTATATTTATGATTTTTTTTTCCATTTCCGTCTTGCGGATATGTGATATGTTGACCTTTGCTGGAATATAGTGGATTTTCTCTACTTGGTTTTATTGCATTCTGGGGATCCTTCCAATGATTTTACCTACTGCTTTAAAACTTAAATTAGGGCGCCGAGCATGCTATTATGTCACCTTTTAGTCCCTAGACCTTTTCTTCTGCACTCTAGTTCCACCATATTTCTATGATCCTTGAACCAGTTAGTCTATGTAAAGTGCACTTATTTCCACATGCCATGCTGTTATCGCTATCATTTTCCAGTAGTTTTTGTGTGTGTTTTCTGTATTTGTGATTATAAATTGTTGAGCAGCTCAGTTTGTAATGCGCACTGCTTGTATGCTCTATAAGTTGATCTCTTGCTCATTTTGCAGGTATATTCTAGTTTACCCTCAAGGATGCGATGTCTCCAATCACTTGTCATTGTTTCTTTGCGTTGCTGATCATGAAAAACTTCTCCCAGGTTTGATACTACTATGTTGCCCCATGATTTCAGGTCATCCGATTAATCGCGATTAGTCATCCTGGTCGGTCCCAGGTGCTCGATTAGGATGTCCCTGGTCACCCGATTAATCACGATTAGTCACGATTAGTCATCCTGGTTGGTCCCAGGTCGACCAGGTTTGACCAGCTGACCTGAAATCATGGATGTTGCCTATCCTTTCTTTTGTCCTCCACATATCTTTTGCCTCCTAATCATGGTCTTGATGCTTTTAAGGATGGAGCCATTTTGCACAGTTTACTATAGCTGTAGGCAACCTTGATCCAAAGAAAGTTAAATATTCAGGTGAGCAGAACTGATGTTTTCTTCCTTCTGAGAAAAAACAGCCAGCTTCAGAAGTTGACTGAGTAACTTTGCAGACACCTTGCACAAATTCTGGAAGAAGGAACATGATTGGGGGTGGAAAAATTTATGGAGCTATCAAAGATTCAAGATGGTTTTCTTGTTGACGATGTTCTTGAAATCATAGCTCAAGTTCAAGTTATCAGGTAGTTAGTTTCATAACGGTCTTGAAGAAAGCTGATTACCTTGCTTTTAAAATACCATTATGCACTTGGAGTTGATATGATCTTATTGGGGTAATTTGTGCTCTTCTCAATAATTCAAACATGGATTTCTTGTGTCATCTTGTCCTATTAAAAATTCTAACTTTATTACGCTACAAGGTGTAATTGCTCATTTAGTAGAAACTTTCTTTCAAACTTTTTTTAGTCGGAATAAGCTTTATTCTGTTGCATTTCATCCAGATTTGGGATTTCTATGTTTGAGGCCCTCTCTTTACATGTTTACTATTGTTTAAACCTTGGCTTCTGTCTCCTATTATGTTCTCAGCTAGGTCTGAGAATTTTGCTTCTTGATACTGAGTTAAAAAACCCTTCTTGATATGAGATTATACTTATCAATCAAAGTTCTTAAAAATAGAGATGTTGAGTTCTCATAATTGATCACAAAAACAAATTGTAACTGTTATCTCTTTTGTGTTTGGATCCTGGAGAGAGAAAGCAGACAGACCATTTCGTTGCCTTGATCGCCCTTATCGTCGAGAACTGCTCCGTGTCTACATGACAAACATAGAGCAAATTTACCGACGTTTTGTTCATGAACGTAGAAGGAAACTTGTCAGGCTTATTGATGACGACATGAAGTGGTCCAGGTAAGATAATGGGCCTTTGAATGTTGTGAATGCATAATGGTTTAATACTTGCCATTTGTCTTGGTATGTAATCTATAATGTATGCTGACCCTTCTTTCTGTTGCAGTTTCCGTGCTTTCTGGCTTGCGATTGACCCAACAACAAAACATCGCATGTCCAGAGAGAAGAGCGATACCATATTGAAAATAGCGGTGAAGCATTTTTTTGTTGAGAAAGATGTGACCTCAACATTAGTTATGGATGCTCTGTATACAGGTTTGAAGGCACTTGAGGGCTGTAGCAATGGCAAGAAAGGAACCGACTTGGAGAAGCTTTCAGCACCTATGGTCCATGTGGATATGGACATGTTTGTTTTGGCTGGTGACTTCATAACTTTGCTTGAGAGGGCAGCTTTAGAACCCTTGTCTTGTCAATCTCTGTCATCAAAAGATGACAAGTGTTCCCAAACCCGTGCTAAGGTAGGTATTGTTATATGATTAATCCAGTCCCTTAGTTTTATCATTGAGATTGTATTCTCTTCCCCAAGGTGACTTCTATCATGATTCCACAACATTAGCGTCTGTTTAGTTTCATCACATTGATATGAATTAACTTTGTTTTGCTCAAAATTTATCCACATGTTTCTCATCCGGTATTTGATCAACTAGAACACCCGTCGCAAGTGTGGCCGCACTAGGTGGTTGTGATGTCTAACAAGTTCATAACCTAAAGAGACTGGTGTCAATTGGAAGCATCATAGTATAATTTCTTGTATAATTAATTTTGATTTCCCAAAGCTAATTACTCACTTAAATTAGTCACTCTCTCCAGGTGGCCGCACTTGAATAAAGGCAATATTTGCTTCAAAAGATTTGTTACTGTCTTGCTTATTCCCCTTGAATTCTTCAAATTTCTAAAACTCCATAAATCATGTAATCAACATTCCACGATCAGTCCTGGAAGTTCTACCTCTGATGGTGGAAGTGAAAATGAAAGCATTTTCCAGTAATATAAGTGCCAGTATAAATCTTATGGAACTATCAACTGTTCTGCTTGTGTTCTATCTGTCTTGAAATTGTTAGCATTATTTTACACAATATAATTGTTGTTTTACTGCTTAGTTTTTTCCCTTCTCATTCTCATCCTTCCAGGATGGTGGTACTGGAGAAATTAACAAAGTTTCTATTGAGCAAGAAGAAAGGCGCCTAACTGAGCTTGGTCGGAAGATAATTGAAATATTTGTTCTATCTCATATATTTAGGTATTTTTTTGGTTTTTTCTATCTTCTTAGCTCCACATGGCTGGTTTATTGGCCAAACTATGAATGTTTTCAACCATTTTGTTTCTTCTGGTATCATCTCATGTTTAGACATTGTCAACTGATTCATGCTGCCAATTATCTATAAGTTGTTTAATGAACTTTTGCTTTTCTGCATCAAAGTGTGTTCTTTATGTTCTTTATTTACTAATGTTTTTATACACAAAATTCGATTCATTCTGTTCCAGTATTTGACATGCCCTGACTACAATTTCATGCATTGCTTTGTTACATTTTACTTTCATGTTAGTGGGGTTGACGTTGCCTATCAAGAAGCTGTTGCTTTGAAGAGGCAAGAGGAGCTTATTCGTGAAGAGGAGCTCCTTGAAAATGAGATGAAGGGGAAGCGTGGCAGTGCCACTGAAAAGGATAAGCGTTCAAAGAAAAAACAGGTTGCATTCTTGATGTGGTTCTGTGCACCCAGTCTTTTTTAATTCCTGATTCAATATAATGTGGTTCACTCAGCCTTCTTTTTTAATTCCTGATTCAATATAATGTGGTTGGCATCAGGGTGACTTTATGAAATCATTGCTGCTGACCTGCTGTAGTTCGCTTGAACGGGTGCTTTTGGTTTGAGGACGAAGTTAGATGGGATATGGGCATATGGCCATCCGTGGATCTGGTGGTGGGTTTATCAATTTATTGTTTGGTTGGATGGATAGTTGGATGCATGAAAGTGGATGGGATGAGAATAGTTAACTAATTGTATCTATCATTTAAAATCAATAACAACTAATTGTACACTATTAAATATATACACTAACACTAATTTTATCATGATAATCACTAATTAAACATATAATATGTTAATTAGCACTACTACTACTATTACCTTAATTGGCACCGAAAACATACACACTAATAACCATATTAATACTTGCCAAAGTTAATATTGTCATCATAATTACTAAGTAATAATAATATAATGTGCTAATAATCCTTAATTTATTTACTAAAAACAAAGATTAGAAAACATGGGTGAGCTCGGTCGGTAATTTTTTGGTGGCAAGGTTATCCAGCATCTAGGAGAATATTCTCCTTTCAGGGATATCCATATCCAACTCGCCCATGAACCAAACAGCACCTATTGGCCACATCCTATCCAGGGATATCCATCCAACCAAACGCTCCCTAACTGGAAGAACATTGAGCTACTTGAATCTGTGCATTATTATTTTTTTAAGACTCGTGGGATCTCCATTTCCATTCATTGAATGGAAATATAAGCAGTTTTGAAGATATTTAAGAACGTAAAAATAGAAAGACCGGATAGACTCAAGGACATGCGTTTGACCATCAATGCAAAAGGGACAACTACCACACAGACTGCGCTTAACCTCCAGTGCAAGAGGAAAGACAAGCCGTGACACCAACGTAGCAGCCGCATACAAAGCAGTTCCACAAAAACACACATATATCGAATCTGTGCATTATGGAACTATTATTTTCCTGTTAGGATTCTTAATGACTGATGTGTTCTTGTTTTGATGGCTTGATGCATGGCATGTTTCCTGGTTGTTGTCTAGACTCTAGAGTTTCAAGCTTAGATTGGTTCGCCATCTCTGCTTTGTTACTGACAATTTACTGTGATGACTTCCTGTTTTTAATTGATTGAAACTAATCGATTTTCTCAGTGGGTGACTGAGAAAAGGAAAAAATATGGTGGCTGAAAGTGACTGCTGCTGCATTTTACACATTTCTTTTGACTAGAATCATCATGTTTTAAGCACATATATAAATTCCAGTGTCAACTCAGGGCTATTTGGTCAAGTTTAAACTGCTCTGCTTAGCCAATACCTACATTCCTCTCTGATTAGTGACTCCTAGGTTTTATTATCTTTTGGTTCTTTAAGCAAAGTTCATAGTTTTGCTTTACATATAGTTATTAAATTAATGAAGCCACAGAAGACAACTGTTCTTCTGGCGAATGAGTTGTAAAGGTGAACAAAAAACAAGCCCCTTCTCTGAAGAAGCTAGACTGCAGGCCCATAGATTCAGTGATGACAAGTGCCCTGTCTTTCTTTCTTGTATAGCTGCCCTAAATTAATTCTGCAGCCCACCTCGGTCTGCTGTTCCTTTGAGGCCCCTTTTGTACAGTGTTGTGCTTGTTTACTTTTGTTTAATAAAACCTACAATGGGGTGGGGGTGGGGCTCTCCCCTGCTTTATTTTCTGTTCAAAAAAACTGGGTTCAGGTTAGGGTCTGAGGACTGAGGGTGGAGGCAAATTCGCCCTTCAGGGGAATTTGGAAGCCTGAACCCGCCAGGGGTAAGGAATAATAGCGAGATCTCGTCAGCAGCTGACTCATCCCTGTGGCAGGAGGCTCTGATTGTTCTGGGACTCATTTATTTCTTGCCTATCCTAAAGGAAATGACATGCTTTGTATATATAGATTTATCTGTAACATGTGTACTAACAGACTGATAAGGCTAACAGATGGGTTTTTCGTAAAAAAAAAAGGCTAACAGATGGGTATGGATCTAGTAAACTATAATTTGCTAACCATGCATTGAATCCAACTATCTTGTAAATCATGTGTGCATGCTAATCCAGCTTGCTAGTTCCTGGATGCGAGCTGCTTTTGGTTGGTGCACTGCTTCTGTATGCTGCTTCTACCTTGCCATATAGCCAATGGCCCTAAGCCCATGTCCCCTTAACACATCAAGTACCATGTAACTTGGATTTAAGTTTTTATTTGTATCCATAAAATACATTAGCTCTAAATTCTGGGCTCTCAAGGTCCTCAAAGTTATCATGAGATGCTTCTATCAAGTTACCAGGAAGCTTTGCATGTCAAGAACCTATTTTTTGGTGATACCATCTTACATGTTGAATAGTGATTTTTCGAGCCTCTACTTTACTGGCATCTTCCTTATTATGCCCAGTTCGTCATTCCTTTTGCATTAAGTGACATTTTATAAATTTGTTTGCTTGCACTAACAATTAGGCCAAACAAAAGAAGAACAATCGTAAGGTTAAGGACAAGGAAAGAGAAGAGAAATCTGATTCAAATTTTCTAGAAAGGCATCAGGATGGAAGCACAAATTATGACAGGGAGGACTCTAACAAGGTAGGGCAATCTGATGTGAAAGCTGATAACCTTGGAGAAGGTGCTTCAGATTTAGCAGACAATCTAAGTGGATCAACAGAGGTATGCCAAACTGACACGTGTGACAAGATTACACAACCTGTGAATTCAATGAATGATGTTGGTATTGAGATGAACAATTCACAGACATGTAAAGATGAGGATTCTGTGGACATCGAGACACTGGTAACATCTGTGTCGGCTGCTGTGAACAGCATACGAGGCAAAATAAATAATTTGCTAGACAGTACAAGTCTTATAACGCCTAATAGGTCAGTTAGCATTTCATCCAAACTTCGTGACATTTCTTTTGGCAGCCAGGATATAATAATTTACCATAACTGAATCACAATTTGGCGCAACAGAGGAAGAAGTCGGCGCAACAGGGGCATCAGCAGTATAATCATTTCCCAGTATGAAGATGACCTTCCATCATCTAGCTGTTCAGACCGCAACATATCTGTCTGTGGTCCAGCTCCAAGGCGTGACCAGGAGACTGCTCTACTCACCTTAAAAGACCGGCTTCGTGAGCTTGGGCAACGACTACATGAGGTGAAGCATCTGTTCTCAGAAAGTTTTAGGCACTGTTTATAATTATACTTTTGTTATTATTGAATTCACTTAATTTAGGATGGATCTGCCTTACTCGAGCGCACTCTTTAAGTTTATTTTAGCTTTATCAGAATTTTATACCCCTGAGTCTGACTTGCATTGTTGATATATATAGCTGCCGATTTTCTGGAATTTTAGATCTTTTTGAGATACTTTTTTTTCCCCTAAAAGCATTACTTCATAGTTTGTGGTTAAGATTTCATTGGGAAATCTACTTAAATGTAAGATGCAGATCTGTGATGCTAGCTTTGGAATTTGATTACGATCGCTACATAGTTCAATTTCAGGGACAAACACCAGAGCTGTTGCTCTGACACTGTGGATATGTTTTGGCAAGATAACACATATCACTTGTTTGTCATGATCTAATTGGCAGAGCAACAATTCCTCCCTTTTCTGTTGTATATGTACAGAAAGCACACACCACTTCTAGCTGGATACATGAAGATTGCATTCAAAATGTTTTGTTTCTTCCGAAAACGTATATTTGGTGACTATATTTCTAGCATATTACTTGGTAGATGTCCTACAAAAGAATTTGGTGTACAGAAAGCACATACCACTTCTATCTATCAGCTATCCTGGTGCTTTATTTATCTGCCAATAAAAAAGTTGATTAGTTTGTTTGCATTCATGTTTGTTTCAGAAAGAAATTGAAGGCAGGGAACTGCTCAAGGCCCATCTGGAAAAGAAGGCAGCTGCCGAGGCCACAGGGGGTTCATCCTCAGCATCCTCATCGAACTCCTTAGAAAAGACTCCCCAGGTTCTGAAGGGGCCAGAGAAATCCTCGGTAATTGTTAATGATGCAAATGATGCAAATGTTAATGCACCACTTGCAAAGGCTGTACCTGTAGCCATAAGTGACGACAGTAATGGAGTTGTTCCAGCAACAGCAACAGCAACATCCACCACGAACACCAAATCTGTGCCTGTCAGTCCCACTCCAAGTAAACTTGAGGAAGTTTTGTGTGAAGAACATGTATCAGGTTCAAGCCAGCAAACCAATAAAGCTCCTCTGACGCCCTCAAGATCACCACTAGTTGATAATAAGGCTAACCCAACTCCCCAAAATCACCTGTGCCACAGGCTGATACAGTTGTTAAAGCTACTCCAGCTCCACCCAAATCACCATTGCCACCGATTGATACAGTTGCTAAAGCTACAGCTGCTCCCACAAAACCTTCTACATCACAGCTTGATAAAGTTGCTAACATCCAAGCTGCCCCCAAATCACCTGCACCCCAGGTTGACGAAGTTGCCTCACATAACTCAGTATCGCGGCAGATTCTGTCGACATCTGTCTCTAAGACTCGAGAAGATACAGTTTCTGAGAGGGCTTCAGTCGTTTCTGTAACTGGAACTCCTACGCGTATGTCGAGGGACTCAAGGCCTACAAGTGCACCTCTGCTACAGGTACCAAGATCAACTATGCCATCTGCACCGTCAGTCCAAGTTTCCCCGTTGCTTTCACGTTCACTGACTGTGTCTGAACGGCCTAACAATGAGCCTTCATCTCAAGCCCCAATTTATGCACAGACATATCGAAATGCAATCCTTGGTAAGGGCCATCTTGATACGATGCCAGCAAGTGTTGAGCAATCAACTTCTGTTTGCCCAAATACTGCAGTTTCACAGCCATGGTCCGCATATGCGATGGCAACATCGGTCATGGCTCCTTTCGAAAGGAATGACCAATTACCAGGTAAGCAAGGCTTCATGTTTGGGCCTAGCAGGGCGGAAGCCCTTGATAACCGGCACTCATGGAAAGGTAACAGTGATGTTAACAGAAATGCGTGGAAAGATGATGTTCCTAACCAGCAAATGACCAATGGTGATGCGCATTTGCACCGCTTGAAAGATATTTCTTATCAGCAATTAAGCAGCAGTGGGACAGAACAACACGCAGATTGGGTGGACTACAGTGCAGGGAGCTCCAGAGAGAGATACCTGCTGCAAGTGTTGTTTCACGCCAGCAGTATGGGTCAGTGGGCGAAGAATTTCCTCACATTGATATTATAAATGATTCGCTTGATGAAGACCAAAGCAGCGCACATATGGCAGTCCCTCCCTCCATGAGTATCATACATTTGGTTTGCCATTTTCTTCAGGAGGCAATATGGCCGAAGTCGGAAATAGCTTCCGGAGGTAGTTCTGTCCGGTTTGACTTGACCAACCCTTACTATGACGAGGGTTACAGGAGGGCCTATGACACACAGAATGCTCTGCATAGGTTGGATGCTTACCCCAACGGAAGGTTGGACTCAACTGCACCCCAGCGTTGGCCATATAGCCATCCAAATCCAGCTGTGAGCCTTGCAAATAATTCTAATGTATTTCCACAGCAGATGGGAGAGTATACTAATTTAGCTAGTGGGAGGCTGAATGGGGAATATTCAGATTATATGTATCGCCATGCCAATGGGCAATGGTGATGCCTGTATACTACCCATAATAATACTTGTAAGTTGTAACAAACCATGGTGCCAAGTCTAAAGTTCACCATGTGCTTTACTTTGAATTGTTTTAAGTTCAAAATAGGAAAGAAGGAATACATCATGTAAAACTTTACCTGCAGTCAGCCTATCTCGTGCTTGCATGTTATTTCTGTGGTTCCAAGAGCATATAACTTACAGCTAACAAGCCAAGCGTATAGTATATCGCAGCCCTGTCGGCTATGTCATGGAATTTTATTTTTTAGAAAAGGATGTCACGGAATTTTATAGTGTTTGCTTTCGATTTATGTGTTTGACATGTCGATTAAAGTGTTTTGACATGGTTACATGATTGGCTTCTTGGGAAGGAAGCTTGATGTGATTATTTTTACGGTATTTGCGTCTGATAACTACAGGATGAGACGTTTGATATTACGTTTGATATTATGGTTTTGTCGTAAGTCAACTTATTTGAATTAGTTAGTCAAATTATAGAAAACTTAATTAATACTCTCTGTTTTAAATTATAATTTTGACTTTTATAGGTACGCTTCTTTTATTAGATACCAGACAATATATCTAAGTTCATAACAAAAGTGTTCTGAGACTGATTCTAAACCTAATGTGAGTTTTTTCTCGATTCATAGAGGAAAAAGTTCTCTATTGATGCAAAATGTCAAAACGTAGAGTGAGTATGTTTGTAATTTCTTATATAAACTCAACTGTAGGTAGAGAAGTTAAAACAGACTTTTTTTTTTTTTTTTTTTTTTTTTTTTGGAAAAGTGAACAAACGTCTTGGAACAAAGGATGCACCTACCGGACTACCAGGTCATGTCTACTACCAGGTACTTACGGAACGTCTCAGCCTATCCGGTTTTGTTTGTAACACACAATTATGATTGAAAAATTATATGCCTTCTATGCATCGAAGGTTCCTGTCCGTGAATTTCCTTCCAAGATATGATTACAACAATATCTGGTGCCTAGTTACAAGAATAATTTCTTTTCATTTATATGATGATACACATGATTTACAACTGGATTCGGTATCTACTGCACAAATAATTTTGGAGAAATGATTATTATACACATTTTTGGTAATTCTATTTCTTGTCAATAGCAATTGCTCGCAGTTCTCTCAGATTGCAAGCAATTTCTTGCACAAACATCAAACCTTCGTCACCATTCCTGAGGGAGTTGATGCTATGTTCAAGAAAAGCACGATCTCCTTCTAGCGTCTTCAGTCTTCTGTTCAACTTTGCAATTTCTTCCTGCACTGCAACTAGATTAACCTCCCCATTAGTTGTCGATGAGTCAACTTCCTTGCTCTCTATTGAGAAGTCTTCTATGACATATACTTTGTCTGGGAGGTCATCCTTAATATCTGGACTGGATAAATCAACAGAAACATTGTTGTTGGAGTAGAATTGGAGCTTTTGCTCCAATTTTCTCAAACCACTTGCTATATATGCTCTCTCCTCTTCCAAACTCACCAAGGAATCTATGCCCTGCTGCGTGTTACCAACGTCAAGCATAGCTGTATCCCTATTTTCTTGTTTAAAAGCCGCTTGATTGCCTCGTTTCTCTACTGCTCCACCTCCATACTGTCTCCTATAGTTTTCGAGCTCAATTTCCAGTTCCTCTATTTGTTGTTCTCTTTCAGCGAGCAACTCGTTAGTTTTTGCTAGCGCTTCACTGTCATATTCAGCTTGCTCTTCCATCATCCTTTGGTAATGCGAAGCTTCCATCTGCATTGCAGCCTTCTCATCCTGCAACTTGGTGATCATGGCCAAAGCTTGACTTGCAGCAATGGCTGAGGCATTCCTCTCTTCTTCCAGTTCCCTGCAGAGCAAGTGTATTGATTTCGGTCAAGATCAATCTGTCGTCTCAACCGGTCAATGGTGCTTTCACCTTCCATCTCACTGACAATGCTTCCGTCTAGAGACTCCAAACCGGAAGCATTCCTCTCAAGTGAAATTCTATTGGTAATGTTCTGCACCACCAACTCATCACCACGTCCATATGCACGTGGGCTAGGGCCTGGATCGACCCATGGTGCCTCAAGCCCCCTGGAAGCTGAGAGCTGTGATAGCAGTAGCCTCAGTTCTTCGTTTATGCTAGAAGTAGAGTCCTTTCCAAGGATTACATCTGTCAAGGTAGGGGATGGCAAGCTACCCTTGTTGCCAATGGCAAGTCTATAGGCTTCATTCATGCTGATCTGAGTGCTTAGAGATGGTCTCCTTTCAACAATGCTGTCACTTGTTTTTGTGTATTCCTCGGTGGCACTTTGATCTTGAGGTACTTCACCACTTGATCTTACAGTAGTTGCTGGTATATGAGGTTCATCCACACAATCTGCGCAAAATAGCTTAATTTAAGGGCCAATTTTGTTAATGTTTGTGTTGAACATAAATCATATTTTACTAACCTTTATCTATTAAATCTTTGGGAACACTATCAAAAGAATCTTGGACTATCAGTTCGTGTGCCCCCATGTCACCAGCGGGTTCAATTTTCTCAGTACAATCTTCAACTTCACCACACGTTTTGGAGCCATCACCAACTTGTGAAACATGGATGTCTCCGCAAATATCTAACAGAGGAACACATGTAGTCCTTTATTTAGGTTTAATTATCAAGTGTATAAAGACAATGGGAAATAAAAGCAAAACCTTTCTGATTTGCGTCTTCTGAAGCACCGTGATGAGCGTTCTCTACCACCAGTTCATTTGTATGTGGATCAGCTGCTGGCACACTTCTCTGATGAAACTCACCAGATGATCTGACCGTAATTTCTGGCACATGAGCTTGTTCCAGGATACCTAGCAAATTTTTGCTATGTTAGGGTTAAGTGGAGAAATGCTAAACACCATTTCATTTGTAATCAAGAGTCAAGAGAACATACATTTTATATTTCCTTGTTCTGAAACAGCATAGTGCTCCTCTAGTATTGTGAACTGAGATGTATATGGATCAGCGTTGCCTTCATTTGTGCTCTGAGATGGTTCAGTCTCACCAGGAACCTGTGGTAGCTCATCACTTGGCATAACTGGGATTTGTGAAATACCAGCATCTGCAACCCAAATATATAATCTATCAATTGAAAAGAAGTGGCAGTAGAGGAAATCATTCCAGTTTGTGAAGCAAAACTTACCTTCTAAACCTGGATTTTCAATAATAAGTAGAGGATCATGCCGGGGTGCCCATTTTCTGGATAGGCTTTCTTTTTCTTCCGTCTGGTCCACATCACCTCCACTATTTTGATGATCCTCTACAGCAGGACATGCTGAAGATGTATTGCTGGTGTCTTCAACACTGGGCTCCTTCTTGTCAATTATTTCAGATTCCTTGATCACCACAGGGGAAGGAAGAACGGGTTGCTCACAAGCTGCATCTTCTTGTAAGTCTTCGTTCATAACACTGGCTTCACAAGATTGTGAAGAACTTTTCACATCATTGGCACAAGGGACCTCAATCTCAGAGTCAGATATCATCTGTAGCAGACCGTCTCGCTCATTAAACCTGTAGTCAGTTTGGTGGTATATATCTTTAGGCTCCAAAGGCTCGTCCACTTGACATACTACAGAGTACTCTGTGTAAATTTTTGGTGAGCCAAAGCCTCCAGTAGGCTCTAGTTCTGCAGTCTTTGTAGAGGATAAAGCTACACTCCGTTGCTTAAAATGCTGTCCACAGCAGGAGCAAACTTTTTCACGAGGGGAATCCAAAGCATCATCAATTCTTTGTTTGCTATCAAGGACATTAGCATCCATCACAGTCTCATCTGTTTTATCATCATCATCGATGACTTTCCACAACACCCTTCACACATATTTTGGGCTCCCGCGAGCTTCTGGTGGAGTCTGCAGAAGGCCAGGGACGAAATCTCTGACTTGTGGGTTTTGCAGATCAACTCCCTGTAGAAGCATGGTTTCTCGTTACCCAGGACGTGATCAAGCCTTGAGCAGAAAGGGCATGGCGCTGGTAATCTGCAGAGACGGGCGAATCTAGTGACCAAGAAGCTGTAAACCGCATCGACGAACAGCAGGAGCATCAGGATCCACTCCAGCAACGCCGTGGACAGTGCGCTCGATAGTCGGGGAAAGATTGGCATCCTTGTACCCATCTCCAACAGTGTCTCAAATCTTCAGAAACAGTTGCTCCAAGCTGTCAAGACTAGTCAAAGACTCAGAGATGGGTGGCGTTGGAGTAGGATGTCTGCAAGGAACCAAACCAAGTTAATGAACAAATTTGCAAAACGGGCAATGGGCGAAAAAAATGAACAAATTGAAGTGGGCGGTATGATGTTAGAAGTATGTGACATCTACGGCGTGATAAAAGCTGACAAGAACCTATTTGGGCAATCTGTACCAAAGCTCAGTACGGCTACCACCGACTTGAGAATATTTTCAGTGGACTATTAAAGCTAATCATAGATCAATAAAAGGCAGGGAGTCGAAACACCAGGCTGGAAACCACTCGATATACATGAACTAAAAGCGCCCCACACCAAACTTAGTGGCAATTGACAGATACCGACCACCAAGAGAATAATATTGGAAAGCATAAACTCAAATAAACGCTCACCAATCATGCCACATGAACACTTGAACAGGCAGTAGTACCGAACGAACACATCAGAAGTTTGCTGCAAGGACAACGCCACGGAGCATGAGAATTGGATTAAATATGGCAGGGAATTCAAAGCTATTACAGTTTTTTTTTTTTTTCCAAAGCTATTCTTTGCACATAAGCAACTAGACTCAGCTAACATAACCAAGACTAGAACCCGGACGGTTCTAGCCAACATAACTGGGACTCCATCATCCAAGATGTTTTTTCAAGTAGCTAATCAATAGCACCACCATCCAATCAAACAACCAGCATAAGGAACTGAAACAAAAAGAAGCTCACGAGCCGAGAGCTGACCATCATGACATAGATGGGAGAATTCAGGTTACAGACCTGGCATGAAGTTGAGTCAAGGATGAGCAAGAACGCACCTGACGATTGGCGAAATGAATCGCAGCCCCGCGAGATCCCGATCTGTGATGGCCGCAGCGCAGGATGGCTTGTCTGGAGCTGGGAGCAGCGAGCGTCCAAAAGGTGGCTGAGCACAAGCAGAGCAACAAGGTAGCTAAACAGTAGCAGCAGCAGCCAGAAGAGGCGGAAATTAAAGGTGGCGAACACCGACCAGAGCAGTTGCCTCCCGTCGTGTTTGATTGGTCTCCGTCTCCGCGGAAGGAGCCAAAACCGAAAGCTGGGCGAGGTGGTGGCGGCGCTGATGAGAGAGGGCGGTGGCGTCGCCACGCCGGGGGCGGGCTGGACAGCGACGCGAGCCGGCCTCAGCCGAAAGGCGGGCGGTGGTTGAGCTCTCGCTGCGTTTGCAGACGTGGATCGGCAGGCAGAGTAGGAGTGTAAACCAGGTCCAGCGTGTGGGTCGTGGTTCTGTGGAGAAGTGAAGATCCAGGCCTCCCTGCTTAAACAAAGGATGTTTTTACAAAGGATTGAGGAGACTGATTAGCGTGCGTTGAAAAAAAAAGTTAAAATGTTGCCGGTGGTTAGGCGAGAGATGCCAGCAGTCAATTCATTAAAACTTGTGGCAGATCCAGGCCTCCCTGCTCAGAATTACCGCATTCCCTACAACTAACAGCGCGGTTATGTTTTGTTCGTACAGCGAGTCCTGTAGGCGTGCTGTGTTTACGAAAAGGTTATGACGGGTTAAAAAAAAAAGTTAATCAGCTCCATGTTGACCGCGGACAGAAGGCGGAACACTTATTTTTCCCAAATGAAAAGATGTGAAATTGGAAGGCTAAGATATTTTTGGATGCCAGCAGTCAATTCATTAAAACTTGTAAGTTGTAACCTGTTGTTTGCTCCACTGATAGCTGCATTAAGGAAGAGTTAGGATTAGATCACTCACATCTCACCTTGCAGAACACATCATGGCTGGTACAGCCAAGTGTATGGCCTGAACAGCCATGTAGAGGCATGTCTACCATGCTTGTATCCTTGTACCTAGTAGGTAGTTGGTTGAAGTACATCACCCATACTTGGGATGATTTAAGCTTGTACTAGGACTAGTTGATATTGTACTCAGCCATACCTAGTGCACCATACATGGTACAAGTAGTTGTGTATAAGTAGGAACCAAATGCAATGAGAAGAGTAGTTCAATTGCCGAGATTTCAGAGCTTCAGTTTCAGCCACAGCTGAAACCGAGAGAGTGTGTGTGTTGAGCTCGGGCTCTTCTTCTACCTTGGAGCAAGGTTGGGGTAGAGGGAGAGATGAGGTGCTCACCTTGATGCTTTGTGTAGGTGTCAACAAAACTTCTGATCACTACTAGTTTTGTATAGTAAAATTTGATGTTTAATACAACATATTATATGAAAAAAATAATTGCGGGGAAATGATGAGTGCTAGTATTTTTGAAGTACGGTTTGCTTAAAAGAATCAAGTGGGACCGGATAGGACTAACCCATTAATTATAGGTGGCTGGGCAAGCCGTTGGGAGATGGCCGGACTCCGTGCTGATATTCCACAGTGATAATAGCGACGGTACCACGTAGTGTAATAGCAATCAAAACCATTGGTGATCAATAGCAGATGCAATTAGCCACTTATACGATGGTGAAACAAATATAATATATAAACAAAGCAAATCGACTAGGATACGTAAAGCCGCAACAATTAATTGTTTCAAATGGAGTTTATGTAAAATGTGATCTTTGTTTTTCTTATGATATATGAATTGTGAGACACTCTTTTGGGCTTCCTTTTATAAAATAATGTGTTGTCACAATTATTATTCCACATCCAAAGAGCAATAACGCTCGGATTACAAATGGGTCGAGATGGCATGATCCTGCTGTCACAGTATCCAAACGTCGCCCTTTATACGAGACTGGTAGGCTATGATCCGTCCCGGAAGGAAATTTGCTTACTTGCAACATCCGCCATCCATAGACCAAGGCTGAAGGCCCAAAAATATTACATGTTTTTTTTGTTGGGGGTGACCGTGGCCCCACTGCCCCCCCCACCCCAGCTCCACCACTGGGTTGTCGGATCAAGAGATAAGCAACAAGCAGGGGGTTAGAAAAAGCAGTGCAAAGGAGAAGACGTATTAAAAAGTACTAATCTTGAAGGATTCATGCATTGTATTTAATTTAGTTGACCATAACTTTTTTATATAGATAGAGGGGCATGGGCTTATCTTGTGAGGTGTACGGTCAAAATACGACCACAAACTCTGTATTTGCATGCCAAAATTTGCTGGCGCGGTAGATGTTTTTGATATCGTAATTGCCTCATCTAAACTCCAAATTATAAGTCTAAGGTCCCTGTTTGGTTGACAATGACTAAACTTTTTTTAGTCCTAGGGACTAATAAAAAAAGTCCCTCTAAGAGAGTCTTTTAGGGACTAATAGAGGAAAAGTCTTAAAAAAATCCCTCCTGTTTGGTTTGGTAGGGACTAAAAGGGACTTTTTTTAGTCCCAAGGACTAAAAAATCCCTAAACCAAACAGGGCCTAAGTCTATATATGCATTTTGATCATCTCGACAAGAAGACGTCTATTTTGACGAAGTTATGTACTCTCTCCGTTCATCTCTTTTGTCTTTTCAAGAACATTGACGTCTATTTATATATTATGTCTAGATACATAGTAAAAAAATGGATAAAAAGCAAAAGTTTTAAAAAACCTGTTTCGGAAAACCTGTTGGCCGGCTGGGCTAGTTTTTCAAGACCAGACTAGATAAAGTTTGTCTCTCCCCTACACACATAAGTTTAGTTGTTAAAACACCGGTAGAATTACAATTAATGTATATAGTTTGAATTAAAAAAATCACTATTTCTAAAGAGCAACGGCACGGAGCCTACTATTTTTTTTTTTTTTTTTTGAAAGTAAACGGCACGGAGCCTACTATCGGTAGTGCCTTTCCGAAACGGAAAGAGAGAGGTCCACCTCCAGCCGGAGCGATGGCGCCATGGCGGTGTTGGTGTTCCTCTCTATCCTCTTCCCGTTTGCCGCCGTCCCGTCATCCTATCGCATTCCCAGCCAGCCCAACCCAATCCGGCAATCCCAATCCCCTCACCGTCTCGCGCGACCCCACCACGAGACGGACAGCTAGCTCATCAAGACCCCATCCGGCGGCTGCCGTTCGTGGATCCACCACCACGACGCGCCAGAGCCATCCGATCTCTCGGCCGCCTTGCCAGCCACAGAACCGCGGCACCGCTCCGGGTTCCCCGGAAAACCCCCATACACCGGTAGACCCAGCGCACGGGGCGAGGCCTGTGTGCCGCGCGGCCTCTACGTGGAGCAGCCTCCGCCTCATGTCCCCGCGGCGGCCTCGCATGCAACAAAGTCGTCTGGCCCTCACTCATTGGCTGCCTGTGTGGACATGCTGCGCCCGCCTCCTCGGCCGCCGCTCGGCTCAGCTCCTCCCCCAGATTCACCGCGCCAGGACGCTCGAGCTCGACGGACCCTGGCCGCCCTTCGCCGCCATCCCCACCTGCTCAAACACCGTACTCCCGGCTCCCGCCCTGTCGTAGCTGACGACTAGCTGGAGGAGCAGGCGGCCTTGCGGCTCGGCAAAGCAGCTGCTGTGGGCCGGCCGGGTGCGCGATCGAGAAGAGTCCTCCGCCCGCTTCATTCGCTGGTGGTGTTTCTGGGCGCGCGGCGATGGGGCGAATGCAGTGAGATGAGATGGTAGTGATTCGCTACTCCCAGAGGTGCGTCTTTTGCTGTCTATCGTTTTGAACTTATTTATTTATTCATTATTATGGGTCTCTTAATTATTCAGCTTTCAGGCAAAGTTTTCACTGTACTTTTTCTGTCTTGTATTTTAGCAAAAACAAGCACGATCGGATGTAGATGGTGCTTTCCCTTTTAGGTGGATGGATGCGTGTGTTTTCTCACGTCATGATCCATGCACCCCCGTTGTGGGTTCCTAGAACCCAATATTGTTCACTTGATGGCAGTGATGCTGTCAATATGTGCCTTGTTTAATTGGGACAAGAGATCAAACGGACAAGTTATGCAGTTACTCCATCGAATACTTTCCAATCAGATGCATATACCAGGATTATTTTTGCAGCAAACATATATGCCTTTGCTACACGCAAGGAAAAAAGGAATTACATCATTTGCCTTATATACAGATCATTCATGCTTCCTTGCACTTTCTACTTCCAGTCATGTGCTATCTTGCTTTCCCGGCTCTTCTATGCACAAGCAAGCTATATATGAATTAATTAGATTATATTATATAATATGCAGAGGACTATTCATATATTATATTATTTTCTTAAGGCCCATTGTCGACATTCAGGTGCAGGTGTAAATGCAGTCCAGAAATTCGGCATGAGCCCCCTCTCTGAGCTGGTGTGGTCTCCGGATGAGGGCTTGAGCATTAAAATTGCAGCGTCTAGTCTTACCACAAGAAAGGCTTCTCTTCATTGGAATGCAGATACGTTGAGCATATTAATATCTTCACCTCAACAGAGTGGTTCTGGTCCAGGTGTGAAGAGCCGTGATACCGACCTAGAGGTGTCAGAAAAGATGCCATCACAACTACGGATTCATAGTGACAGCTCAGTGAGAGTAACCATGGATAGCCCCAATAGAGTTACAAATGTTGATGCCCTACAATCTACGTCTATGAGATGGCAGGAGCAAGATTCAAGTAAGTCTAAAATACATAATTTAATTAAAAGAACTGGCAGTTTGAAGACAATTCTTTTTTTTTTTTTTCTTTTTTTGCTCAGAGATATGAATTTGCCAATTCTTGATTGGTCTAGCTAGCTGCTCATCATGTTAGAAGGGTCTAATACAATGAATATAAAGAGCACTGTGTTAACATAATCAGAACAAATTACACCTCAAAATCAAGCCAGGTCTCTTCTCTTTTTTAAGGTTTGTTAGGGAACTCTGTTTGCCTATCATTTGTTATATTTAGATTTTGAAATTTCATCTGCCACGTAATACATATATTTTTTTTTTTCACCACAGAAAAATCGAATTTCATTACTTGATAGCAACAAAATTACATGAGTTTGTAACTAAGGAAAACAAAATGTAAGCATAGCAAGATCTATGTATCTAGAAAGGCCAAAGCGACTTATAATTTGGAACGGAGGGAGTATATAATAGCTAGTAGCTCAACTTCTTTGGCCAAATAGAATTAAAAATTTAATAAGTTTTCTTTTCTATTATCTTAGCTTTGTTGACAGCTAAACTTGTAGAGTGCTGTGAAGGGATTAATGTCATGAACGAAGGGAAAGAAGAGTCCGGAAACTGTTGCGTGGATAAGCTGGAGGACATGGAAGCGGGAATTGTCCCACAAGAAATTTCAAGGATGCTTCCCATAGTAATACTTAATGTTTTCGAAAGTCAATTAAGACAAGTTTGTTATTTTTTTGTTCAGAACAAATATTTATCATGGCTTCTTTCAGGTTCATCCTCCAGAAAAGAAGTCATGCCTAGTCTTTCAGAAAACCAGGTTTGCTGTGCAACCACTGTCTGCAATGAAAGATCTTGGGCAACTAATGCATGGCGTGCTCGGTTAGTAAAAGCAGTTTGCCAGAAAGAATCTATGTTGCCAATGAACACAGAGAATCCGACATTACCTTCTTCCTTAGGAAATTCATGTGATGCAGTAGAGATCTCAGGCAAATTGGTAGGTTCCCAAGGCAATATAAATGTTCAAATCCTGGGCAGTGACAACAATGTAGAAATTCATTCTCATGACAATCGCCAAGATCCGGTTCTGCAGGAAAGCCATAAGGATGACCCTGTTGTTGTGAGAGTTGAGTCAGCATCTGGTGTTGATCCTGTCGCAAGATGCGAGTCACCACCTGGAGTTAATTCCAGAAAGCTTGTGAAAGGTAAAGAAAAAGTTGTGTACAATGATAGTGACTGTGGTAACAATACAAGGGAGGGGATGATGATAGCAATGAGAGTGTCGAGAGCTGTACAAGTACAAAAGCCCCAAAGCGGAAGTATGCACATTGTTGTGCAGCCACGATGCCTTCTTTTGGAAACAAAAGATTTAGAAGAGAAGACAATGAGAGTTCTTGCTCAGGATTATTGCAAAAATGTGGTACATCTTTCTTTAACTGGATGTCATCACTCACAAATGGGTTACCCATGCTTGATGGAGCCACTGCTGCCGTTCCACTTGATCAGAAGTTTTCAGCAAGTACAGGAGAGGGATCCACAGCACCTTCCCAGCCACTTCAAAATAACAGCAGTGTTCCTTTGCAATCTGTTGGCTTCAATTCCCTCTTCCAGTCCCTGTATACTCATAATCTTATGATAACTTCAAGAGATAGTTGTCGTCAACCAGAAAGCAACTGCGCTGGGCATGTGTTCAATAAACTGACCCTGGAATTAAATGATAGCAATTCTATGTTGGACAAACAAATTGGCATGGGTAGAGAAACTCTTGATGTGGATACTGAGACTTTAGCTGCTGAACGCTTTCAGATTATTTCTGGTGGCTGTAGAGGAAATGTTCAGAGTCAAATTAATATTTTCCAAATGAGACCAGAAGGAAATATGAAAATTCCCAGTTTCAGTAAGTATAGCTCTAGATCTCTAGAAGAAAAACAAAACCAGTGCACGGCTGCCTGCTCAAATGATGCAACACAAAATAAAGGTGGTTTGAGGGAAAGCTTGTGGGTAACTCGGCTTTTGCCAAAAGCATCGGTGGAACCGATGGAGGCAACACCATGCAATGTTGAGAATGCTGTTAATCCACAGGCTGTGGGTGACAAGTTGTGTTGTTCACCTCTTCAGAATTTTAATTTGGAGAAGGAACTGAACACTATACAATGCTTGACTGGCAGAGGAAGCAGCGATGGTGTAACAAGTAGTAAATGTCCAGCAACGCCTCCAGAGGAACCTAAGCAATCTGAAACAATGGCTTCTGTTTTTGCAAAGAGATTGGACGCACTTAGACATGCAAACACCTCTGCAGTAAGGTTGGCTATTGCATGCGAGCGTGGAAGTCCCAAACTGAGAAACCACAAAACTAACTCTTTTGTTGTTAGTTACAGCAGCCATGATAAAGTAGAGGCAGGACATGAAAATCATAAATCTTCTAGCGGAAATGGGAGAATAGTTTTGTGGGTAGGTGACGAAGGCAAGGAGCAATTGTGTCTAAGCAACGAAAAATTAAGAGGAAAGTTTATATCTGAGAATGAGCATCAGCATCATGGAGGGAACACAGTTGGAAAATCTGCAACTCAGCATAATTTAGAACTGAACACATTGGCTGAAGATACTGGCAGAAGTCAAGTAGAATTAAAGGGAGGAGTCTCAGATTTTATGGTGGGTCCGTCAAATAACAAGCAAATTGTTCCTTATGCCACTATGTCTAATGATGTCTGTGATGAATCAAATGTTCTTTTTGGTGCCTTACATAGGCTTCGTCTGTCTCGCTCAGATATCATAAGGTACTCCTCTGGACTTCTGGATCATTTGAATTCCGTGCCTTCTAGGAAGCACATGTATATTTTTTATGAAGAACATGTATATTTACGTTCAGGTGATTTATGTTCTTGTATGAAAGGGTAACATGTAAATAATTCTTAGAGCATTTTGGTGGACAAATATATAATGTTAGATACTACCTCCATCCCAAAGAGAAGTCATTCTAGCTCTGTCCAAAGTCAATCCATCTTAAGCTTGCCAAGTTTATAGAATTGAATTATCAATATTTATGACACCGAATAGGCATACTGTGAAATATATTTTATGGTGAATCTGATGAATTGGTATCATAAATAGCTGTACTTTTTGTATAAACTTGGGTCAGATTTTATGATGCTTTCTTTTCAAGCTCGCAAGAGAGGTTTGTATAATTAAGAAGAAGAGTAAAAACGTTTAGAAACCCGTACAACGCGCAAAAGGAAGACCTTATGATGGTTTGACTTGGGACAAAACTACAAGGACTTCCTTTTTTTGGATTGAAGGAGTACCTCGTGTGGTAATGGTTAGTTCAGTGTTTGCTACTGCCTGGTTTACAAAGACTATTGTGCCATAAAAATGACAAGAACTTGTATTATCTTTGAGTATAGCCATGTTTTTTTTTTTTTCCTTTTAAGCGTTTTGTTTTTCTTCATGAGAAGTAGTACCTGTTCCAAACTTAGCTCAAGGTACAGAAGATCCTAAAAACTGATAGGTCATGTTTGATCCTTTTTTGTGTTTGTTATTCATGACAGATGGCTGAGATCACCGATCATGCACACTACTTTAGATGGCTTTTTTGTCCGACTGCGATTTGGCAAGTGGGAGGAAGCATTGGGTGGCACAGGATACCATGTTGCCCGCCTGAATGGTAAATGACTAAAGAGGCCTCTTAATTTGTTGATTGAAATTGAAAATTTCTTCTTCCATGCAGAGCATTTGTTCATTGCTTAAAAAAAAAGAAAAACAGTGGTCAAATGGAAAAAGAGAGTAAATGGTATGCATGTCTTGCAGGAGCACTGGATAGGAGTCGCCTTTCTGTAACCATCAGAAATTCAACCTGTCAAGTAGATTCTCGCTTTGTATCCAACCATGACTTCCATGAGGTATGTTACTGCACAGAAGTTTTATGTTTTTACCGACTTATTAGTTGGGTGATAACTGAAAGTTTACCAAACACAGTGGCACCACATTAAAACGAACAGTTTGTATCCAGGCAGCGAACAGGGTAAAGCTAATTATTGTCTGTTATGTTGCGCCTTATGAGAGCTGGAAATATTGTTCCAACAGTTCTTGTGGTGGATGACTTCTTGCTTTATTCTGGACAAAGTGTGGCAGTTTTTTTTTTTCTAAACCGTTTCTAGAATTTCTACACATCAGATGATATTATTGAAAGTAATATTATTTTGGTCTGTATTGAAACATGTTGTAACAAAACCAGTGATATTCCCTCCGTCCTAATATATAAGGCGCAACCACCTTTATTCATGTACCATAATATAGGGCGTGCTCTCTCTAGACACACATACATCCATGCAGTGTGTGAGAGAGAATTAAATGCGTTCTCTTTGAACAAGAGGTGGTTACACTAGGACGGAGGCAGTACATTTATTCAATGTAAACACTAATAAATACTAAATTTGTTATGTATTGAGACATTAATATAATGGATGCCTACCAAATTGTGGATAATGGAAAAGGAACATGTTTACATTCTCGTTTAGAGAACATATCTAGTGCACACCGGACTTATATGCAACCATGCACACTTCTAATCTGGGCCACAGGATATAGATCCAAGGGGTACGAGGTGATAACCACTGGCAGCGGGAGGTGGGAGGAGGGATTTGTAAAAGTGTGATTAGAGAAGGAGTTAAGTGTAAAATTATCTAACCCTTGGATCAGCATCCTATGTCCCAGATTAGAAGTGTGCATGGTTGCATATAAGTCGGTGTGTGCACAAGATACATTCTCGTTTAACTATAGACACCATATCAAATAATTTACAATTCTCCCAAATCTCTTTGCTTTCATTCTCAAAGCATATGATTTTAACATTTTTTTCCAATAGCTCCTCTTTACTAGTGATAGTGACATGAAATGGTTTTGGTCCCATCCCATCAATTGGAATATGAAATGACTTATATGATGAATTCTATGATTTCGTTTTCTAGGATGAGCTGAAGGCATGGTGGTCTGCTGCTATGAAAGGTGATTGGAAGCTACCGTCAAAGGAAGAACTGAGTGTGAAATTAAGAGAAAGAGAGCTACTTCGTTCGTAGAATGGAACAGTTGGGGGCTTCTATCCATCCTACTAGTTAACTTGGTGGAAAGTTATGAGCCAGTTGATGAGGCATGTATTATTTTTTCACCACGATAAGTTGTATAGTGTTGGTTTTGCGGTGTCATGGCTACCGCTTCGCCGCTGCGGTTAGTCTGAAAGGCGACGTTGCTATGGCTACTATCACCCTTAGTACACGTCTCCAGGAGTATCATATTTATTTATTGGTTGTATAACATCAGCTTCTTGTATTAGCATATGGTTTGACTTCTTCTTTTGATGGGATGATCTCTTGTGTGATATCCTCCTATCTGTAAATAGGAAGGCACTGACAGATTTGTACAATTGAAAAAACTTTTGTTTGAGAAGAAACTTGAAATAAGATTTATTGTTAACCTCTGCTAATTCTTTTATCTGGGCCATTCCCGGATATATATAGTGTTTATTCGCTTGTAGATATATAAGCAAACGCAGCCAGATGGATGCAAAAATACACCATCATCATTTTTACCCTTCATTTACTTGGTGGCTTTGCTCAAATCCATCCTCTGACGGCCACGACCTCTGGGCTTGTGGGCCCTGTGCGTTGAATAAACAAAATTGTCGTTGCATGCTCGCGTCTGTTTACTCCCAATTGCAAAATTGAAGCAGTAAAGAATTAATTTCGCCCTTTGCTACTTCGCCCCATGACGGGCGGGCCAAGGGGGGTCGGTCGACCCCCCTACCCCTGTGGGTCCGCCACGCACGGACGATCGATGGGTGGAGGATATCACAGGGCCCAGACAGCAGTGGTCATTGATGAATACCCGCGCCTTCTGGATAGACTTGCTGATGTGCAGCTACAGCTTGGCATCCCGGATCGCCTAATCTTGAAATGGACATCGGGAGATAACTACTCTAGTTCCTCAGCCTACAATGCCTTCTTCCATCGCAGGATGACGATGTTGGGGGCCAAGGTGGGGAGAGCCCTCCCCCCCAAAGGTCAAATTCATGTTTTTGTTGGCTCGCGAGAACAACGTTGGCGCCATGGCCTTCAGACTTCCCGGTCCCCACTCACAACGTGCGTCTTGTGTTCGCAGGAGGACGAGTCCATCAACCATCTACGTCATGTGTCTTCACCAGATAGGTTTGGCACCTGCTCCTCTCGTGTGCGTATCGAGAAATCCGCCCGGAGGTGGAGCACCTTGGTAGGGTTTGACCGTGCACAGACGCCACTCTAGCGGTCTGGTGGACCTCGACTTATTGGGTCCGATCCTTAAATTTGCTATGCCAAATAAGAACCCTTTACCACCCCTACCCAGGATCCATACGGGGAAGATGACTGCACCCGTACGGGAGACTTCCCAGTCCCCACTCACTACCCCGGTCATGCGTCGTGGTTATTTGTCGAGAGAGTTTCTTCGTCATGACCTCTCCCCGATACTATGTTTATGATCAATGAAATATGACACTGGTTAATTTGCCATTACATTCTGTTTCTTTTACATTATTACTCGCAATTCTACTCGCAAAAGTATCTTCTACAGCGGAGTATAGGTAAAAGTTGGATGTCCAATGGATACCCTCTAGTTAAAATAAAAAATAAACTAAGAAGAGAGTCCCCACCAAAATTTAAATTCCTAATTCATTTACCGTAACCCACGTCCAAAGAATCTATCAAAAGGAAACCGAACATAGTGCCGTGCCCATCCCATGCATGCACTCGTTTCGCACCTCCGCATCCTTTGGATCCCCGTCCCCCCAGCCTCGAGACCCCTTCTCTCTCTCTCTCTCTCGATTCTAGCCTCAATTAAGCTTTGCATCTCAGAGAAACCGAGAGCGCAGGGCGCACATTTCCCGATCGCAGGCGTTGGTCCTCCCTGTAGATGGGCTCATGATATGATGTTGCGCGCTGCTGTGCCCGATCGCCTCGACCGCGTGACGACGGACAATGGCAGCGGCGAGGAAGCAGCGGTGAAGGACACAATAAGCCCCAAGCCGGTGGTGCCGCTACTCAACGTGTGCTCCGGCGGCCGGGTCCACGAGATCCAGACGTTCGCGCACTACGTCGGTACGCCAGCAGCAGCAGCCTGTTACCTAACGTTTCTTGGCGAATTCGTACGTTATTTACATTGATGATTGATGACGACGAAGTGCATGGGGATGGTGTTTTTGCGTTTGAATTTTCCTTTTTTATGTTGGTCTTATTAACCGATCTCGGAGTTTTTTTTTTCTTTCTAGCGACGCAAATCGGTTTCGAAGATCTGAACGAGTGCCCGCACCTGTGCACGCTCTCGTACGACTACCTGAAGAAGACGGAGGGCTACGAGCAGAACCTGCTGGCCTTCTTCCACAACACGATGAACCCGGACGCCCTGCTCGTGCAGCTTATCGAGGAGCTCGACAAATGCATCCTCGGCTATTTCTCCTTCCACTGGAAATTTGCAACCCACATAATCACGCAGGTACGGTATCCGATCCATCCGCCGGAGGAAAACACAGTACATTTATTTGCACACGTACCGTAAAATTGACGCGTCGTCGTCCGGCCTCCTGGTGATTTTTTTTTTCTCGAACACGTCTTCACGTGTCTTTTTCATTAAGAGAAGAAGTCAAGATCGGCTGAACAAAAAGCACAACACGACATAGCACAAAACAACACAACACAACACCACCCAACCACAGAAGAAGTAGCCACAACAAACAAGACAACAACAACTGTCGAAAGCAAGAAGGAGAGGGGCCCGCCACCGAGCCACACAACACAACACGTTAGGCAAAATGCAGCATCGCTAGGCCAAGGCTCGTCAGACGCCGACTAAATGGAGTGGAAGTTCCGGTCGCCGAAATCCACACGGCCGAGCATCAAGGGGGTGTCACACACTCGGCAACACCTCCCGAGGTGGATCCTGGTGCGACGTCGGTGGCCCACGGCCATGCAACGATGACGGCGACAACGATGGCGTCAACTCCCAAGACGACTCCAAGCCGAGTGTGACGTAGGTGGCCTGCGACTAAGCAACGACGATGGTGACAACGATGGCGTCGAAATCCAAGGGAGAATGATGAGTTGGGCGAGTTGCAACATCGCACTGCCAAGCCCAGGGGACACAAGCAAAATATGTAGTGGAAGTTCCGGTCGTCGAGACGCGATGTCGGTGGTCCACGATCAGACAATGACGGAGGAGGCGACGAAGCGGCGACCTCGGAGCAAGGTGGGTTAGAACGGTGGCGGAGCGACGACTTCGGCGCCAAACGCAGGGCGGGGACGCCGAGGCGACATTGAAGGTTGGGGCGGAACTGCAAAGCAACGCAAAAGCTCGGTGGGTTCAACGGAGCCTTTAAGAAGGGATAACACCTTTAAGAAGGTAATAACGCGGGGCTCCACCGTCGTCGCCCAAGGCGCAAGGCTTGGGAGTTGAGGGTTTTCAGCCCAGTGCCGTCATTCGCAGCTGCCGCCCCGACAGTCGACCATCGTGCCGGCAGCCCGCGAAGGACCGCCTGCGCAAAGTAGTCGCCTACGACCGCGGGAAGGTGATGACGCGATCTCGCCCGCGCACAGGCCAGCGTGGTGGCGCGAGCCTCGCATGCGTGCCGCCACAAGCCAAAACCGATGCTGCCTGTGGCCGCGCGACCGGCAGGGACGGGGCTAGGGTCGCCCGCACGGCGAGGAGGAAGAGCACCGCTGCCTGCACCTTGGAGACGTCATCGCCTGCAGCTGACACGGGCCCCACCCGTGCCAGGGCCTGACCATGGCAGGGAGGCGCGCCGCCAGCCGGCCGCCCGGAATAGCCCTGTCCTACCACCCACCACGTCGGTGGCAGGACGGCCGTCGCCGCCCTGGGCGACCTCGCCGCGCGCGCGGGGGGGGTTGACGGGCCGGGACCACAGGGGCGACCGGGTGCCGCCAACCCTAGACCTGGCCGCCATCGGCGCTCCTGGCCGAACCGGCCATGGATCCGGCAGATCCGGCCGCGCGGGGAGTGGGGAGGACGGGGATGCACACGGAGGGAGGGAGGGGCGTGGGGAGGCGCCTTGTTGAGACCTCCCCGCTGACCGCCGCCGACGACGATGACCGCCGCCGACGACGATGAGGAGGGGGGCGGCGGCGGCGGCATGGGAGCCTCCGAGCCGCTCCAGGGAGACGGGGGTCCCGCCGGGCTGGGGAGGGGGGGGAGGCCTGGACCGGCGGCATGGGAGCCTCCGAGCCGCCTCCAGGGGGAGACGACGCGAGGGTCGCGAGCGTTTCCCGTTCTTTCGTAGTTGCTTGCTCTGGTGTCTGCTTGCTCTCCTGGTGATTTTATACAATTGATTGAGAAACTTTTTATGTGCCATGCATATACTAATATTGTCGTCGTTGGGTTCACTTGCATAAATATTTAGGTTCTGACCCACGAGCAGCCTAGAAGAAAACTGAGAAGGATGGTAATGGAGGCCACTAGGTAATTGTTTCTTTTTTAAAAAAAAAAAATCATTCCTCTTCCCAATCGAGAATATGGACGAAATGAACCTCAATTTTGCGGATTATTAGTCATAAACGAATTTAATTAACTCTATTGCTGGTTACGTTCTTCTCTTACACGTACACTGCAGGAAGATGAGGTTTGAGAGGGTGACGAGAGAGCTCAAGGTTACGAGGCTGTTCACGACGCTGGTGGAGGAGCTCAAGGTCATCGGCATACACTGCCAGCAGGACCACTGCCGGGCGGGCACGGACGTGCTGGTCCCGGCTGCGCACAGCGACCGCAGCCCGGTGCTGCTCCTCATGGGCGGCGGCATGGGCGCTGGCAAGAGCACCGTGCTCAAGCAAATCATGAAGGAGTGAGTCGTCGTCATTTCCTTCCAAAACCATCAGGTGAGCATGCATCGATCAGGGACAATCTCTAGCTCACTCCCCTCCCCTGGAATGCCATGCCATGCAGGGTGTTCTGGACTGGGGCGGCGGCGAACGCCGTGGTTGTGGAGGCCGACGCGTTCAAGGAGTCGGACGTGATCTACCAAGCCATCAGCTCGCGCGGCCACCACACAGACATGCTGCAGACTGCCGAGCTGGTACGGATAATGTTGCTGTGGCCGGCCGGCGATCTCTAAAATCAATCGATGCTCCATCGCATCGCACCAGCTGGTGACTAGCTGATGATCATCACTGCATGCGTTCGATCACCTGCAGGTGCACCAGTCGTCGACGGACGCGGCGGCGTCGCTGCTGGTGACGGCGCTGAACGAGGGGCGGGACGTGATCATGGACGGCACCCTGTCGTGGGAGCCATTCGTGCGGCAGACCATCGCCATGGCGCGGTCCGTGCACCGGCAGCGGTACCGGATGGGCGTCGGCTACAAGGTCGGCGCCGACGGGACGACCACGGAGAAGTACTGGGAGCCCGTGACCGAGGAGGAGGAGGGACAGGGAAGCAGGCCCGCCAGCAGGATGAGGAAGCCGTACCGCATCGAGCTCGTCGGCATCATCTGCGACGCCTACCTCGCCGTCGTCAGGGGCATCAGGCGAGCCATCATCTCCGGGAGGGCCGTGCGGGTGAACTCGCAGCTCAAGTCGCACAAGCGCTTCGCCGGCGCGTTCCGCAACTACTGCGACCTCGTCGACAACGCCAGGCTCTACAGCACCAATACCATCGCCGGCGAAAAGGTCCGGCCGATCACTTACACACAATGCAAGTCGATTTCGATGCTCAGCGTGCCAAATTCTTGTATTGCGTGCATCATGCAGCTGATTGCGTGGAAGGACAAGGACAGCCGGCTGCTGGTGGACGTGGAGGAGATCGGGCTGCTGGACCGGGTGAGCCGGATCAACGAGGAGGCCAACTGCGTGCACGAGCTGTACCCGGACGGGCACCCCACGGGCGGCGCGGGCTCGGTGTGGGGCGACCTGGTGGCGTCGCCGGTGAGGGCGTCCATACAGCGGGAGCTCAAGCAGGCCATCCTCGACAGCGAGGCGTGCTTCCCGTCGCCGTAGTAGCTAGCCGCAGGCCCAACTGATTTAATTTGCTGGACTAGCTATTAGTTGTGTAATTAAGCTAGTTTTCATCTCATTTTGTACCCAAGTTTTGAACCGGAATAAGATAGAGATATACTGATCGTGAACCTGAAACAATCCTTTTTAATGACGGTGGTTTTGCCTAGTTCCATTATTCAGACACTAACATTTACATCTGTCAGAAACATGAATATATTATTTCTGTTAAAGTCGATCGGGTACTGATCGAATTACTAAACTGGAAGTTTTTGCAGTAGTATATTGGTGAAGCTGAGCTATACCAAACAGACTCTAATTTAGCATACTGCTGGAGTGGTGGATGCACTGGTGACTGGTCTACCTTATGCTTTAATTGGCAGATGATGCCATAAGAAAAATCATCCCTAGCTGCTGCTCGATCTGATCGACAACCAAGAAAATCAACCCATCTGGCCACTTTCGACTTGACAGCTGAAGCTTGGCTTGCTGCTTCTTGGATCGTTCCCCTGCAGCTCCATCAAGGCGTTTGTTATTGCCATGTCCACCTCACTAGTGGATACCTTCACGCACAAGATACATCAAAATTAGTAACAAAGCGGCGAGAATTATATTCAGAGAAGCAAGTCTTCACTTGGCAACATATAAGTAAAAGACAATTGTTGATTTTTTTTCGTATAGAATATGTGTTTCAGAATACCAGCTGATCGATAGCATGCATTCAATTAGGTCGCTAACGAGGCAAAAACAGTTTACAACCATCAGCTGTTTGCGACCATTCACGCGCGTATTACAACCATCACTACATCTGATTGTTTGCGAGGTTTTGAGGAATTTTAGTAAGCTTGGGAAAGTTGGAAAGCATATATTTATACTATACATCGCCCCAGCTGAGGACTATCTGTGTTCATTAAATTTTGTGTTCGATGGATTCATATATATATCAACAGGAATTGGTGCATTGACTTGTCATGGAGCTGAACATTTCTTGGGTCAACAAGTTCACATATGGGGTTTGACCTACACCAAACGTACGTTTAATATCCAATTTCAGGAGAAATATTTTGACATTATTCAACTTATACATTATACATCTAGACTAGACTGCTAGAGTAATGAGTGATGATCAACATGAGAAACTATGCGCGTAACGTACGTACCTGGCCTTCCACTCCGACGTTCATCCACATGCCCCCCGCGCTGAAGCGCGACCGGATCGCCGTCACCTGCAGCTCCTCCATGGCCTTGAGCCGCTGCAGCACCTTCTCAAACGCATCAACCGCCGTCGAATGGTCCTGGCTCTCGGCTCGCACCTTCACCACCATGCCCCCGCCGACGACACCACTCCTTGTCGCGGCGGCGGCTCTCTGTAGGAGCGCCACGTTCCTGGCGCTGAGCCACTCCTTCCTGGCCCCCAGCTCCCTGATGTAGCCGGCCGCCGCACCGACGATGTCGTTCTTGCCACCCTGCGTGCGTGAGCACAACAGCCATCAAACTGATGAGCTGACAAGCCAGAAATCACTCGTGAATGACGTTGGTGTATGTGTCGTGACCAACTTTTGAAGACGCGCCGGGGGGCAGAAGCGCGTGGAGGTCGGCGAATCCCTGGCTGAGGCGCTCCCCGGCGCAGCCGCTCGCGCATGATGTGCCGGAACCGCGAGCTTGGCGGCGCCTGCGCCGACGTCCCAACGGTGGTGGTGGTGGTGGTCTCGTCCGTGGGCGCCGGGAACGCTGGGGCAACCACGGCCCCCGCCGCGGCGTCATGAGCGACGCGTCTCAGAAAACTGAACATCCTCCGGTGCAAGTTCTGCTCCCCGTTGTAGTTCCGCCGCCACCGGCTCGCCGTCGACGTCGTCAGGGAATGCTCCAGCAACGCCGGCACACGCCGCTGATGGTACGCCTCGAATGCGCCGCTAGCACGCAACACCGGCGCCGCCGCTGGTGGCTCCGCCGGCCAAAGGACCGAGCCGAGACTCGTCAGGTAGTCGTCCTCGTCGACGGCGGCGGCGTACAGCTGCTGGTCCGGGGGGCCGAAGTAGAACGGATCCATGCGTCCCTCGCCGGCCGGCTCGCTCGCCGCGCTCGCATGGCGTGTTGTTGGCGCCACGCGCGTCCGCGCTTATATACGTTTGCGAGCCACGGACGAAGCGGACCGGCGAGTCCGGGCCGGCGAGTGGAACGTTCTGCAACAAGTCAAGGTGTCAAACTGGCGTTACGCGCGGCTTGTTTGACCGATCGGCCAACGCCAACGACGCGGGCACGTTGAAAGCGTGGGATCAGTTTAGTAGCAGCAGCAGCTTGGAAACCCTTTTTATTTTAAAATTTGGAATTCGAAAGCAGCTAGCGTGTGCCGCTTCCGGTTCCATTATTGTAACATGTATGTAAGTGATTCCTGCTTTTATTTTAAAAGTTATTGTGCAAAAGGTGAATTCCGCGTGTTACCGTGCACGGTGAAAGAATGGCTTATTAATTCATTTATTTATCGACCGTTGATCGGTCACGAGCTGAGCTATGCAGGTGTCTTTGTCGCCGAAGCCGTGTGCAGCATTTGTTTATTGATTCACTGATCGACCGTTGATCGGTCACGAGCTATGCACATGTGGTTCCACTCGCTTTCGCTGGCCCCGTCGCATCCTCACGTACGTACTCACTGCGTCGTCACATACGTCGTCCGCCTTTGATTCCTAAAAAAAAAACTTTTTTCTAGCCGAATTGTAAGATATTTGACTTCTTTTTTCCAATCACTCGTCTTATTCAAAAACATGTATACAAACATTGGTCAAATTTAAGTCATTCTTGAAGAACTTTTATTAGTAAAGCAAGGCACGGCAAAGAAGTGATATTTTGTACAAATTTTTGAATATGACAAGTGGTCAAATTTAGTGTCAAAAATATTTTTTTTTTAGAAAAGGTTGGTGTCAAAAATGTTAAACGTCTTACATCTCTGATGGAGGAAGTATTGTCTATTTACCATAGAATAGTGAGTTAGCGACGTGGTGTGCTCAGATAACTATTTAGCGCCTGCATTGCCAACGCACGGTTTCCACAATAATTGACCAAACGGGACAGGACCTAATGGACCGACATCGGTACGGCACTCGCCTGATTCAATACGAAGCACATAGTGCCACTGTTATCACAAATACAGTGTGTAGGATCGTGTCCGAACCATGTTATCGGTCAACAGTGATGACATGACATGACACAACTAAATGAGTTGGCATATGTTAGCCTGATCTGTATTAGCCATCGGATGTCTTATATCTTTTCTCAACCGTTAGATGCAGTGAAAACCATGTAGAGAGGATCCGGATATAGGGAAACGAGAAATGGATTGATATAAAATGAGGGGATATGAGGATGAGTAAACTACTCTTTATTTTCATATCCCGATCTCACTCCTTGAAATGTGAGATGTGCATGGAATATTTGCGAATGCATGGAGTCATGAAGGAAAGATATGCTTGTGCTGCTTCGAGTTAATCTGAAGCTAGTCATCAGCAAAAATTTAAGCGAAGGTAATGCCTTGTGGAACATCATGCAAATCGAACACGGTTTTCAAATAAATGCATGCATGCTTTGGCTGAATAATTGATGAATCAAGTTACTTTGAAGTTTAACGTTCAACCATACCCAAAATACACAAAGGGCTCGTTTGGATCCATGAAATTAAATTTATTGTAATTTAGGCACATATTTGAGATATGCTATATAATTTCTATAACTTTACTTAAGTTGGAGAGTAAACATAGCATGATGATCCATAGAATCAATTTCTCATCTTCCACACTATAAATTTGAGATATTGTTATTTGTGAACTTTGAAATGGTTGTAAAATCTTAATTCAAGCCAAATAGCATATTTATTAAGTGGTAGATTCTAACCTCCAAAATGAAGTGACCAAACGGGTCCCAAAAAGAAAACCGTGACCTTCTTCACCTTATCTGCCTTCCGTCCTTTGAGGTTCTTTTTATTATTGTTTTTTTTCGTAATTCAAAAGCAACTCGCGTTAAGGCGGCCGTAGGTTGGTAGGTTCGGATGACACGTTAAAAAAAGCAGGGACTTTGTAGTTGTCATATAGTTAACTGTAAAAGCTAGATATAGACAATATGCATAGGAGAGAGAACAGAGCATGTTTGCAAGAAAAGAAAAGAAAAGAAAAGAAAAGAAAAGAAGTGAGAGAGGAATAAAAGTGACCCTTGGTTAAAGGTGAGAAGCACCATGCAAGCAACTAGAAATAACATTAGTGGTCTGCATTGTCTGCAAATAATGTCTCAACATTTCCTTATCTACTCCCTCGATTTCCTTTTAAGTGTCGCTATATGACGCACGGCCCTTGTGAAGGCGACGCTGTCTGCCATTCCTATCCACGTCTGTATCGCACTTTGTCTCTCATCCTGGGCGCGCCGTGAGATTGATAAGCTGAGGAGGGGCTTCCTGTGGGCTGGCACCGATGTGGTGGCAGGTGGCCGGTGCAAAGTGGGCTGGCCGGTGGTGGCTCGCCCAAAGTGCCTTGGCGGTCTGGGTGTCTCCGACCTGCGACGCATGGGGATTGCTCTCCGTGTCCGTTGGGTCTGGCGTGACCGCCTGGAGGGCAGACGCACAGCCTGCAAGGAACGTGAGGTCCTTGCGCTTTTCCAGGCAGCCGTGCGGATCACCGTTGGTAATGGCGACTCCGTCTATTTCTGGACGGACAATTGGATTGATGGTCAAAGCATCCGGACCATTGCTCCATTGGTGTTCAATGCCGTCTCTCCCAGGCGTTGGGGCACCACGGTGGCGCAGGCTCTTTTGAATGACGCATGGGTTTGTCATATCACAGGTGATCTCTCGGCTCGCCTGCTCCAGGAGTTTGACGGTAGATAGGTTGTTCGTCATCCAGGTGGATGTAGTTTGTCATCCAGGTCTAGTCGCAGGGTTTGTTCATCATGTAATCGCAATTTAATTTCCAGTAGATAGGTTGTTCGTTCTTTTTTCGTTTTTGTTTGTTTGTTTGTTTTTGATGTCCACTCGGCATCTTGAACTCTATTTATATTTGGATTTGGTTTTCCTCCTCTTAATGAAAAACGGGTGAATGACCCGGTCGAGAAAAAAAAAAGGATTTTGACGGTCTCTGTGAACTGCTGGACTCCGTACAGCTTGTCGATCGCCCGGACACCTTCTCCTGGGGCCTCACTGCCGACCACAATTACTCGGCGGCTTCTGCTTATGGAGCCATGTTCCTGGGATCCTCGCCGGTGTTCGGTGCTCGGTTCTTTGTGGAAGGTGGCCGCACCGCCAAAGAGTGCGTCTATTCTTCCGGGCTGGCGATGCACGGAAGATGTTGGACAGCTGACCGCCGCCACCGTCCACGGCTTGCAGGACTCCAATCTTTGTATCTTCTGCGATCAAGCTCCAGAGACAATTCACCATATATTCATTGGCTGCCCCTACAGCCAGGAAGTGTGGCACATTGTCTTGACTAGACTACATCTCGATGGAGTTATCACCGTCACTGAAGAGGACTTCATGCAGTGGTGGCTGCGCTGCTGGAAGAAGGTTCACAAGTTGCTGTGACGCGGCTTCGACTCCGCGTTCTTCCTCGTAGGTTGGCTACTATGGAAGGAACGAAACGCACGGACGTTCAATTCCGTGTCCCTTTCGCCTCCAGCCATTGCTTGTCTGATCAAGGAGGAGGCTGGAAGATGGTGCATGGCTGGGAACAAGAGGCTTGCGGACCTCCTATCGGCGGTGGGCGCCCTGTGACACAAACGCTTGTTGTTGGCTCCTTAGTTCGCTTGGTCGCAAATTGTCAAAATGTAATGCCATTTGTTGTATCCGGTAGCTTGTAGGTTCTTTACGGTAACTAGGTGGTTACCGTTCATCATTTTTCGAACTTTATTCTTCTTAATGAAATACGCGCAACGGCGCGGTCGCGAAAAAAAAAAGTGTCGCTATATGATATCCGTACCATTCAAATTTCTTTTAAGTTTTATTAGGTTTTGTAGAAAATATTAGTAAAACACTTGTATCTTCAAATGAGTTTGTTATTAGGGAACTGATTCAACGATATACCTAATGATACTAATTGACATACTAATTATGTATCATAATATTAACATTTTATTATATTTAGTAAAATTAAAGGTGCATGCAAAGGGGTATCTTTAAGTGCACCTCGAAACCTTTTTAGTTTAAATATTTGTACTACTTCTTTAAAAAATTTGGACAAGTAGTACAAATACTTGAACTAAAAAAAGTTGGGAGGTGCACCTAGTTGTCACTAATTTACACCCCTAAGTAAAATTTAAGTACGTTTAACTTCTCATCAGGCAAGACAAACGGCAACTAAAAGGAACAGAGGAAATGCTTTGTACTGAAAGCAGTGTTAGCCCAACCTGGTGCCCAACCAGCGGCCACCAGCCGACCTGGCTACCCTGAATTCACGTCCAGATGTCCATCGACGGGTCCAGTTGGCTCAACCCGATTGGGTGCGAGTGGATAGGCCGTGGGTGCAAGGATAGCCAATCCCGTGCCTCACCCAATCCTAGCGGCGGCAGACGATTTGCAGCCACATCAGTTGGTGATAAATTTCGTATATATTCGCCTTTTTAAAAAGGAGACGCCGCCAACTGGCGCACGGGAGCCACAGAGCTAAAGCACACTATCCTATCCAGCAAAAGAGATCCAGAGGCAGCAGTCATGGCCACCGTCAGCGCCGCCGCGGCGACCACCGTCGTTGCCCGGGCCGCCATCGCCAGGCCCAACGCTCTAGGTACGACGACGGCTACAGGTCGGTTGTTTTTCACGCTTGCATGTCCTGGTAACCGCTAACGGTGGAGCTCGCTGTCCGCAGGGCTGCCCCAGCTGAGGACGAGGAGCGAGAGGGTGCGGTGCAGCTACGCCAAGGACGCCAAGAACGCGGCCCCCGTCAGTGCCAAGGCCGCAGGCGCGTCGCTGCTCGCCGCCGCGGGCGCGGTGACCGCGTCGGCGGGGCCCGTGCTGGCGCTCGTGGACGAGCGGATGTCCACGGAGGGCACCGGGCTCAGCCTTGGGCTCAGCAACAACCTGCTGGGGTGGATCCTCCTCGGGGTCTTCGGCCTCATCTGGTCCCTCTACACCGTCTACACCTCTGACCTCGACGAGGACGAGGAGTCCGGCCTCTCGCTCTAGATCCACCCGGCCTCGCTCCTGTCCGGCCTGCTGCTAATCATCTGCATGTAAACATGGTCACCGGTGTAATTTCAGACATGGCTATTTGTATCTAAGCTTCACTTTTGCGAGATGCTTGCAATTGGATCAAGTACTAATAAATATTTTGATCCGGCCGTGGAGATTACGCACGCACGTCCTAGGAGTATACTAATAAATACTTTACGAGAAAACTTGCCGCACAGATTTTTCTGAGCTTTGAGCACAGCTGTGTGCAACCATCCTCATAGCCCCAGACCACAGTTCTTCCGCTGGTGTTTGCTGCTCCCACCACACGACCCTCTGCCGGCGATGCCGACCGACTCCATCGTTGTCGACCCTGCCCAATCTAAACTGAGTCGCCCACCTTACACCAGCTGACTCAGCATAACCCCAGTCCTGTAATCCCGCACCTGGCAACACTGCACCATCGCTAGGTTTTGGCCAGTGGCAATGGACACCACCAACGACATTACCTCACGTCCACCGTTCCATGTCCATGTCCACGCCCATGCCTAATCAAGAGCATGTTAGCTTCAAATCCATGATTTCGAATCTAAAATCTTGTAAGCTTACAAGTAAAACTCTCGCTTGCTGTTTATGATCTGTTCTGCAACTAAATAAATCCCATGATGTATGCAGTGTCTCTTCATATGTAACTGGTGTACAAAACTCGTAACTTCTCTATTAATCAATAGAATATCTATGTAACCGATTAAGAAAAAGAACAAATTAGTGAATCTCCACCCTGTAATAGTCTATCTTAAAGTAAATATCAATTCCCGATGTTCAGAGTCACTGTCCTCAACGCAACAATGGTGCCCAATCATCTCAAGAACTCCTTTCAGATCGTTGAGAAGCGGACAAAATACTGATGCGTCTACCAGCCATTTGCTTGCTTGCTAACTTTTCTTCATTCGGCAAAAGCTATTGACCCTGATGATTCTGCAGAAATGGGTCGCTACATGAACAAAGGGTCAGCTCATATCTTCGACTCAACATTTTGAGCAACCTCTTCATCTTTTGTCTTGTCCAGAGGTGCCTTCAATGTTCTCCATAGCTTCTTCAGTGTTAGCTCCAAGTGAGCCAGTAATACTATCACCAGTAATACTATCACCGCTTGTGGAATCAGAATCAGAAGTTACAACAATGTTGGCATGGTCTTGACTTCCAGACCCACTCTCCAAGGCCTCATCCTGTTGGCTTGCGACTGGGTGAGAGATTAATATAATAGAACTTGATTGGTCTTGGACGCTAGATTCTACTGCAGATTCACCATGATGCTGACGACTTTCAGAAGTCTGCTCTATAAAGTTATCCTCTTCATCAGAGTATGATATCCCAAGTTTCTGTGCATGAGTCAAACCTGGACAAACTCCCTGTCAACCCAAAAGGATATGTTAAGGTTGGAGAAAAGAAAATAAACATAATTTAATAGCATGCAACCTGAATTTTGCACATGCATGTAGTGTTAATCTATTAGATGAAGAGGCAAAAACATAGAAGAATTCTCTTAGCAAGACTAGCATTCAATTAAAAAAAAGAATAAAACCAGGAAAACAGGATGCTCTTGTTCATGTAACGAAGCACAAATACACTGGATCATGGTAGAAAACTAGCTTCAGATGCCATATACACGTTTGAGACAGAAAGAAAACTAATTATTCATTGCTTTCTAGCTCTGATTAATTGATAACTGCAAACCTGTTGGATCCCATATGCACCATTCTATGTCCCATGGATCACATCAATACTCTTTAAAATAGTTTAGACTTTAAACAACGTTATCCTTTTGTCTTGTGCCTTTCTACGTTCTTTTGTACTGTTTCATATGGGTTTCATCTCTAGCCTACCCCAACTAGCTTGGGACTAAAGGCTATGTTGTTGTTGTTGTTGTTGTTGTTGTTGTTTAAACAACGTAATCCACTATCATTCCATTTTCTGTCAGCAAAGATTACACATGCAGTGACCAAGAAATAAAAAATGTTAAGGACCACATCAGAGTTACCTTGATGTAACCTCCTGTTGTAAACAACACGTTGGACATTGAATAGTGACTGGAAGGGATTTGAATATCATCTAATTGGGTATAGTTTCCACTTTGATGCTTAGCAGAACTAGCACTAGCACCATATCCATGGTCGGCACCACCATGACAGAATGCTCCAAAATATGAACAATGTTCATCTACCAAGGCTATCTCAGGAGTAACAGGTAGCAAATGACCCTCTGTACTAAATATGTACCTGCAGAGCCGATGATACACTGTAACTATTAAAGAGTCTGAATAAACACCTGAACTTACTGGATTCTGGTGTCATACTTACTTATATGGTCCATTTTCAACAATATTGTCAGGGCCAGCAGCTAAATCAAAAAGAAGCCAGAGATATTTGACCTGGTATGTGCTGGTAGTTAGATTTCAGCCACAGAGGATAAATAAAGAAAAATGGCATGTATTTACACCCTCTGTCCCAAAAAAGAGTATATTTCTAGTTTGGGTCTAAGTCAAAGTTTGTTAAGTTTGACTAAGTTTATATATATTAGTATCGAAATTTTGTCTCCAAATAGGTTTGCTGTGAAAGTATATTCCACGATTAATCTAATGGTACTTATTCAATATCATAAATGTTAGTACCTTGTTGCATAGATTTGGTCAAACTTGAAACTAAGAGAAGTGTACTCTTTTGGGGACGGAGGGAGTAAATTTAGCAGGTTAATTAGCAGGGACTTGCTGGAATTTGAAACAAAATTATTCTGAGCTGGGACTTCAGTACAGACTCAAAATGGAAAGAAATCAAGGAGTTTGTTTCATCAGAATAGGGTACTTATACATTGTAATTACGTAAACCTAGAGACATTCTGTACAAACTGGAGCATAGTAAACCCTTAAATTGACATCTGACATCTTTATGCAAAATACTAAGGCTGATATAGCTGATTCCATCTGTTTTAAACTATGGTCTTACAGATCCTGAGTTCCCCACTGCATGTCCCACACACTCCCACTGCCAGAAACATTGTAAGGGCATATCATCAAAGGTAAAATTAGCAGCAATATTTGCTGTAGAGATGCTCACCGTTTCTGCAAGGAAAAAACTCTCCATGTGATCATCCTGCTTGTGGGTTTCCACATCTGATATGTGGCAGTAGCCACAAGGGCATCTAGCACCATATTGAAGGCTTGCTAATATGTCCCTTCCAACATCAAGGTATCTGCATTAATATAAAATAAAACATTAAAGCTAGAGCATAGAATATAGGCAGGATACAGCTGAGTGAAGTGAGTATCAAAGTCTGCAACTTTCGTATCTATAGGTGAAAATCAAATGGACTAGACACCAATAATACTAAAGAAATTACACAAGAAATTTTCAGCTTACGATAATCAATCGAAACAACAGCAAATGAACTGGCAATGCAAGTGCTGCGACTTAATCACCATCTGCTTAGATTGGACTTGACTTTTGACATAGCCACATAGCAGAAATTGGTCAGGGGTAATCAACTAATCACAATCGCAGGATTATCTTGGGTTGTATGAGCAGGACATAGGCAGAAAATCAGATTAAAATGTCATCTAATGTTTAGGGCAAATTTTCCCAAGTTTGAAGAAACAACCTAAATAAAATCTAAAAATTTAGTGAATCTTGTACCGGCACAATTTTTTTTTTCTAACAGTAGGAAGATCGCAACTAAAACAATAAATTTCTTATAGAACAAAATAAATTATATCTTCACCTTGTAAAGAAAGACACACCTATGATCTCTGGTAGCCTTGAACAACCAATATGTGCTTTCAATCAACTCTGGCCGTAGCGGGTAGCTCCTTTGTCCATTCTATGAAATGTTGAAAATGGCAATATTAGTGCAAGTATAAATCAGTAAGTCTCTTCTGTCCTTCAACTTTTGTGCACCCAGCTGTCACATGCCGACAGGAAAAAAAAAAAATAACCTTTCAATCAATTCATACAGTTTTGCTACAATCATTTTCCTGTAGTAAGGTCCAATATGAGAGTTTGAAGTTGGGTTAGAGTGCGTCCTGACACAAGGTTTGATATAATTTGTTTCTGTTAGAAATAGTGAGAGGCAAATGGCAAGCCTTAGATTTAATATTATGCTAATATCCTTCACTATTCTAGCTTAACAGTTTCATTACCTGGACAGTGGATGTAGCAAGATTAAAACCTTCAGGGGTAAAACCATACTTTTTCCAGACGCTGAAGAAGGCAGCATGTGTGCGAATAGCAGGATCAACATCTCCGGCTAAAACCTTAAATCTAAGCAGCATAAGAAATCATCTAAAACATGTGCAACAAAGCCACAGCAACTATCAGAAATATATGTTACCAAACCTGAAGCCCTGGCCAGAATGCCTGCAGACTATTGAAGAGTGGCCAAACAGTAGCACCAGAATTCATATTGACCTCCACGTACCTGTGATGAAATTTTCATTTTTGGTTTTAAACAGGGGCGGGGCATCAACACAGAGCTAACAAACATAATCACTTGAAAGTAGGTACACCTTTTTTTGTGCTACAGATGTAAATGCTCCCACCTTTTTAAAACGTAAGGCACAGTTTGACCAGATGTGGTCATCAAAACGCTACTTGACCATCATTACCTTTCATACTAGATTGCTTATGAGTTATGACCATAAATTTATATCATATAAAGTACCTTTAAATGTGCATCCAACAGTACCAGATTTATATCCTATAACCCAACTGTAATGAATAGGAATTAGGATCGTTACCAAGGATCATGATGGAGATAATGCATGGCAGCTTTGTAAGCCTCCTGAAATATATACAGGTATTCTTCATCTCCAAACAATAAATATGCCTGTTGAACATTGGCATAAAAAAATTAAATGTTAAAATGCTTGATAGTAAATAGTAAAAGAAAAGGAAGAATGAACAAAGCTAGGTGACGAGCCTAGTTTTGTTCAAGCTCTAGCAAAGAATATCAGGGATAACTTCAATAATCTAATCTGAGACTAGTTGAGAGTAGATTATGTTGGGGTCCTTAAAACTGTGTGCTATGTTCAAGAAACCTGAGAATTGTGCATTTAGTGCCACAAATTTGTTCATTGCACACTGTGCTCCATGGACTTGTGTTAAATTGTTGGTAACTTAAACACAATCTTGGCTATAAATAAATTCTAGGCTCATTAACTTCAGAATATCGCACAAGTTTTAAGGACCTGCAGTGTAATTCATTTTAAGACATTATCAGTAATTCAGTATGGCATACCTTGAATACTTTATAAGGATATGATTTTTTTTTTTAAAAAAAGGAAAATATGATTCAGGGCACGGGATGAAAAAAAATATGAACGCCAAAAAAATAATAAACATGGTGGCCTTCCTTGCCTTTAGAAGATATTCATAGAATGAATCAATGCTTGTGCCAATTCCTGCATCCTACAACCAGGGAAAAACTAACGTCATTGCAATAGTTCATGATGATCAATCAACTTAAATTTTAAGCATTGCAGAAAATAAAAACATTTTTTTAAAAATCTATCAATATACTTAAGTGTCATGCAATGACAACTACATTAGTAAAATAGTCATGTAACCAGTCAGGAAGAAAAAAATCTTGGATACATGATACATAACAAAATGGTTCCAATCCATGGGGGTTATCAACTCTGTCTGAAAAGGTAAAGCCTAGTTGGCTAGGTGGAAATTCGTTGCAAACACGACGCCTAGGCATTTTCTCATCTAAAGGGGTTTAAAACTTGATCTGATTATAAAACTGGGACAAATGAGATATGGAGAACGGCAGTCTATGGCCACAGAACTCATGGGTGCATGATATTGTCATATTCTTAATTTTAATATGCCTATTGAACAAGAATTACCCCAGATGCATGCAAAAGTACAACAGCTAAACTATAGGCAAGGCATCACCGCCTGCATAGCACCTAGTGTGTTCTTGAAATATTGGTATTATCAATTACATGTCAATTTAATAGAAAGAAATAGCAGGTCATCATCGCAGCATGATATTCATCGCTGACAGAATGCTAGCAGTTGCTTTAAAACTACCATAAAACTACCACTTGCATGGGGGAAAAAATCAAACCTTCTGTGTCCATTCACCAGTAAAGACATTTATATGGGCACCAACAAGATTGAGTTTTGATCTGCGCGACCATATTCCACGCACTGATTTTTTGTAACTCCCTCAAAAACTGCAAGAAAGAAGTAGAGGACTTCAAAATTATGGTATAACAGATGAATAATGAGTACCATAATCACTGTTTAGGTATGATACATGACCGTTGTAAATGAAGCATAAAATTAACAGACCAAGAAGCATAACCACTTATCTAAGCATGATAACTAAACTTCATTTATAAAGTTTATGATAACTAAACTTCATTTATAAAGTTTGTTCATGGTCAATGGTAGTATTGTGTTCTGAACATCGAATACAGAGTATTGTGACAGATATACATGTGCATTTTTACATAATGACTATTTAAGTCTCACATTGCCATTGCAATTTGAAGAGTTTGTATAAAATATCACCTGCATACTAACTGGTCAACATAAACCAAAAAAGAAAATGTACAGTATATCAGTGCGTCGTCAAAACAGTGCACAATCACGCATATTAAGATTTACCAGTATTATTAGTCAAGCGACTCAATATGCCAAATTCCAGTGTCAAAGTTCCACCACCAGCCGTTGATGTTATCTGAAATAACAGTGTCAGCTCTCAGCAGCTCAAAACTGCTAATGCCCATTTGAGCACAAATGGAAAACTAGGTGAGATTGACAGGGCAATGTTTATTGCGATGAACAGAAAAACAAATGTGAGACAGGTCACAGGTGCCGAAAAACTTCAGTTATATGTTCTTTTAGTTGTTTCAGCAATGGGTACCCCTTGCGCACTGGTAGTCTCCCCATTCAGTCTCCTTATAAAATAAACAAGAGCAAGGCAGCCTAGAAACTACCTTCCCCAGACCCTATCTTGTGTGGGTGCTTTCAGCACTGGGTGCGCTCTTTATGTTCCTTTAGTGGTTCCAAAATCAATATTCATATTCAAGGTTCAAAATCATTAAGAGGTATGCAGAATTATTTATGTTTGCCAAGCTCTACAGCTAGCAAGAGGGAGGAAGAAAGAAGCTTGCCTTGCTTTCATTTTCATCAACTCCGTACATTAAATTAACAGATCCAAATGGAATACCTGCAAAGACAACATTAGTCAAGAAAGGCATAGGAAATTAAGAACATAACATGGTGTGTGTATTTGAGCAAAACATAAGATGGTGTTAAAAAGGTAAAATGGTATTTTGTTCAAGTTGACTATAAAGCAAATGACCGGAACAAAACTGGCCTGGCCCAAGCCCAGCCTATGGCTGCTCTAGGGCCAGACCTGGGCAGAGGAAACCAGGCCCGAGGAAAACCGGGCCAACCTGAAACAATTTCTACAGATATTTTTCTGCTGGAAAATAGCGGTCGGGCTATCAGAACAAGCAGAAAAACACCATGCTGACTCTGCCCAGGGCCGTTAATGGGCACGAATTTTAGGCCCAAAAATTATCAGGCTTTTTTGGCCTAGCCTGGCCCGCAAAATGTCAGTGTCATGAAGAATTTTCATATGGTACTTGGTTGGAACAGTAGTCTAATTTAGCAAATTACTTCATGTATGATATTTAACACATTCAGAACAGATTTATGTCCCAGATTGTGTTTGTAAAGAGTACCAAAATGGTTCAGGTGTAACAGTGTAAGCAGGTTTCAACTCAAATGGTGAATTCCACAATTTGCATGTCTCTAAGACTCTAACGATTACATCCATTGAAGCAGTGCAGTAAAAATCAGATTAACTACTGAGAATGTGAAACAACCATATCCTATATACCTATATAGACGGAGGCCACCAGCAATCATTGATTGCTATAAAGATTGGAAACAGACCTTTTACAACAAAAACCATGAAAAAATGGCATCAAATGACTGATCCAAGATAAAACCCAGTCATTCCAGGAAGATTATAATAACAGAAAAGGTAATGAACCTGTAGGAGTGTCAAATGCGGGCAACAACCTCTGAGCTAAGTCAGCAGCTAAATGAAGTAACTGGTCATCATAAGATTGGATTCTCATACCCTGTCAATGAGAAGCTAAAATAAGATTCAAGAATTGGACCACTTGAACTGTACTAGCCTTCAAAAATCTCTTTTCCCAAGAAGCACTCTTAATATACAAGACTAGCAATTAAGATACAAATAACAAGAACCAAAAACTTTCAGTTCGGAGTATTTTATTGAGAGAATTCCCCACAGGCCATTATAAAAAGTTTGAATTCCTTAGTCGCCACCGAGAAACTTCATGTGCCCTCTGGACCATCGGTTCATTTTTGTTGGGCCTGTCCATGCGGATGTCAGATTTTTGTGATAATGGCCATTTTATCCCTATGCACTGAGGGCCTGAGGCCACCTCCACACTGTTAGATGTATAGATGTTATTTTCATTTATACACTTTGTAGGGTTCTCTTTGCATATGTACACACTCATGTATACTTTCCCCTTTGGGGTCTGGAATAGAATTAGGTTGGTTAGTTCATCTCTAACATGGTATCGAGCTAGGTTTCCTGATCCACCGGCCGACCCGCCGCCGCCGCCGCACCAGCTCGCGTCCGCTCCCTCACTTCACGCGCAGCTCGCGTGGCCCCACGCCGTCGTCCGGCGCCCGCGGCCCTCGCACCCCGCTTCCCCGCGCGCGCCCGCGCCCGCCCTCGCGGCCCCCTGCTTCCGCGCCGCCCGCCCGCGAGGCCCGCGCGAGGCCTGCGCGGCCTCCTCCCCCGCGCGCCGCTCCTCCTCCCGCGAGGGCCCTGCCGTGCGCGCCGCCTACCCGCGAGGAGGCGCTGCGGCCTCCTCCCCCTGCGCGTCGCTCTCCTCCTCTCGGGCCTCGGGCTCTGTTTCTCGCTCGCTCGCGGCAGCTGGTGCCGTGCGAGGCGAGTTCCTTCTCCAGCAGCAAATTTTCCTTCCCCTCTGCTCAAAAAAAAAAAAAAAAAAAAAAAAAACCCTGCTGTGCCTTCTTCCCGAGCTCTTTGTTCTTCCATGGCGTCTCCCACTCGCACTCGTCCAGGTGCCATTCCTGTCCCTAAGTGTCCAGTCATCTTCAATGGCACAAATTGGGCAGATTTTGTTTTCCACATGGAGGTCCACATGGATGGCCAGCTTCTTTGGGGCTACCTTACGGGGGATCGGATCTGTCCTCCATGTCCTGCTATTCCTACACAGCCCACATATCCTCCAGATGCTGATGATGCTGCCAAGCATGCTCTTCTTGATGCCTTTGAGGCTCAGATGGAGACCTATCAGTCTGATCTTGGTCTCTATGAGACTTGGCTATGTGAGGAGAAAGCTGCTAAGGCCATCCTCCTTGCAAGCATAGAGATTGATCTTGCACGGTCCCTTCGAGGCCTTGCCACCTCACACCTCATGTGGGATCACCTTTGTCGCAGCTATGAGATCCGCAATGAGGCGATGTATCTTGCTGTTGTTGAGGAGGCTCGGTCCGCCGCCCGGCTTGATTCTGATCGAGGACTTCCATCGCAAGATGACAGATGTCTGGCATCGCCTGGACAACTTGGGTGCTGAGTTTTGTGGTGGTGGCACTTGTCGCTGCTGTGACCGCCACCGGGACCAGCGGGACACACTTCGCCTTCACGAGTTCCTGTCTCGGCTGCGTCCGGAGTTTGAGACTGTTCGGGCACAGTTACTGACTCGTCGTCCACGCCCATCGCTCGCCGAAGCGATGCCTGAGCTACGAGCTGAGGAGACACGACTTCGGACTGGGGGTGTGAGCCATCCTCAGCTGCAGCCCTCTGTCCTAGCGGCATCACCTCCACCAGTCTCTCCGCCACCGGTCTCTACGCCTCCACCCCAGTCTCCGGTGGTGGCGGGGGTTCCCTCCGGTGTGCAGTGTGGCTACTGCAAGATTTATGGCCACGAAGAGAAGGATTGTCGCAAGAAGCAGCGCAACCGCTATGGGCGTCGTGATAGGCGCCAATCTCAGGGCTTTGGTGGTTCTACTCCGCAGGGCACTCGCTCAGTGTCTGCTGCGGAGCAGGAGGTTCTTGCCATGTTCCGTCGCCTTACTACTGCAGCTCAAGCCTCTCCTCATGGGACTACAGCCCAGGCTTCTGGTTCCACACCTCCTCCTCCTTCGTCAGGTATATCATGCCCGTGGTTTCTTGATTCTGGTGCCTCTTTCCACATGACACCTCATGCCACACACCTATCTTCTTTGTCATCTTCCGATTCACCTATTTTTGTTCGCACTGCTGATGGCACTTCTCTTCCTGTTGCTGGCCGAGGTGTTCTTTCGACTTCTTCTTTTGAGGTTCCCACTGTTTCGCATGTTCCTCACCTCACTATGCAACTTCTGTCTGCGGGGCAAATCACTGATCATGGCTGTCGCATAATCCTTGAGTCTGATTCTTGTTGTGTTCAGGACCTTCGTACGGGCCTTTTGGTGGGAGCTGGGCCTAGGCGTCGGGACTCACAACGCCTATGGGAGCTTGATTGGTTGCGTCTTCCCTCACCCGCATTGACTCCTCCATCGCTTTGTTTCTCAAGCATCCGCATCATTTGCTTCATCCACTACCTCTTTTTTGCGCAGTGGCATCGCCGTCTTGGCCATCTTTACGGTTCTCGATTGTCCGGTCGTGTGGGTAGTGGTGTGTTAGGTCTGTTTTCGGTGACTTTGCTCGCATTGTATGCGGGTTGCAAACTTGGCAAGCAGTTGCAACTCCCCTACCCCTCTAGTGAGTCGAAATCTAAAAGACCATTTGATCTTGTACACTTTCGATGTATGGGGTCCCGCACCCATAGCTTTCAAAAGGAGGGCAATCATATTATGTTACGTTCATTGATGACTATTCGCGGTTTACTTGGATTTATTTGATGTCATCTCGCGGCCAATTCCTTTCTATTTATCAACAATTTGCTACCATGATTCGTACCCGATTATAACTCTCCCATTCGAGTTTTTAGATGCGGACTACCGGGCGAGTACATCTCCACCGCCCATCGCTCCTATCTTGCTGCAAGCAGGCACCCTTGCTCGTTTTCTTGTCACGGTGCTCATGCTCAAAATGGTGTTCTTGGCGCAAGCATCGTCACATTCTTGAGACCGCTCGTGCGCTCTTGATCTCCTCCGCCCTTGCTCCTCGGTTCTGGCTGAGGCGGTTTTACGGTTTGTTTTCCTCATAAACCGCCAACCGTCCACCTCTCTTAAGGGTTGCACTCCCTATGAGCGTCTTTTTGGCACCCCTCCTTCATATGATCATCTTCGTTGTTTTGGGTGTGTTTGTTATGTTCTACTTCCACCTCGTGAGCGCACCAAACTCACCGCTTTCGATCTGTCGAGTGTGTTTTCCTTGGGTATAGTACGGAACATAAGGGCTATCATTTGTTATGACCCTGTTGCTTTCGGCGGATGAGGATATCTCGGGATGTCTTTGATGAGTCCCGCCCTTACTATCCTCGTTCTCCCTCCTGGGTCATTCTACCACTCTTTGAGTCCCTCTCCTTCCTTAATTTACCCGAATGGTATCTTCCGCTGTCACCTCCCTCCTCCACACCACCTCCTATTCCTCCACCTTCACCATCTCCTCCTATTTCTCCACCTTCGCCACCTCCTTCTTCTCCGCCTTCGCCATCTCTTACTTCTCCACCTCCTCCTCCACTGGTCTCCTCCCGTGATATCACTCACCACTATACTCGTCGTCCTCGTCCCGCCCGCCACTTGATTCCTCTCCGTCTCTCCTTGGACCCATTCCTTCATCTCCTCGCTATGCTCTTCGTGACCCGCAGCACCCTTCGTCCTCCCGAACGCCTTGGCTTCACGGCTGCTGTTCTAGCCGAACTGCGACCTATCGGGGAGGCTGCTGCTCACCCTGAGTGGCAGCACGCTATGGCTGAGGAGATTGCTGCTCTTGAGCGCACTAGCACTTGGGATCTTGTTCCCAAACCACTTCATGTCACTCCTATCACTTGCAAGTGGGTCTATAAGGTTAAGACTCGCTCAGATGGCTCTCTTGAGCGCTACAAGGCTTCGCCTTGTGGCTCGTGGTTTCGGCGGGGAGTATGGTATTGACTATGAGGAGACATTTGCTCCCGTTGCTCATATGACTACTGTTCGCACTCTTCTTGCCGTTGCCTCAGTCCATCAGTGGTCGATCTCTCAGTTGGATGTCAAGAACGCCTTCCTTAATGGTGAGCTTCATGAGGAAGTCTATATGCAGCCACCTCCAGGCTACTCCGTTCACGATGGGATGGTGCGTAAACTGCGTCGTTCCCTCTATGGTCTTAAACAAGCTCCTCGAGCTTGGTTTGAGCGTTTCTCCTCTGTTGTCATCGACGCTGGCTTCAAGCCTAGTGACCACGATCCTGCTCTTTTTGTTCACACCTCTCCTCGTGGCCGCACACTTCTTCTTCTCTATGTCGATGACATGATCCTCACCGGTGACGATTCTGAGTTCATTGCATTTGTGAAGCAACGTCTCAATGAGACATTTCTTATGTCCGATTTGGGTCCTCTTCGATACTTTCTTGGTCTTGAGGTCACCTCCACATCGATGGTATTTTTCTCTCTCAAGAGAAGTACACTTTCGGGACATCATTTCCCGTCTTTGCTCTTCGCGATCACCGCATTGTTGACACCCCTATGGAGCTTGGTATTCACCTACGACCCACTGATGGTGTGCCACTTGCTGATCCTACTCGCTATCGTCAGCTTGTTGGGAGCCTTGTCTATCTTGGGATTACTCGTCGACATCACTCACTCTGTTCATGTCTTGAGTCGGATTTCACCAAAGCTCCTACCCGGCTCCACTATACTCACCTCCTTCGTGTTCTCGCGATATCTTCGTGGCACTATCTCCGTCGCCTTTTCTTCCCGCGCTCTAGTTCTCTCGGCCGGGCATACTCACGATGCGACTGGGGCGAGTGAGACGGTCGCTACTCTCTTTCGGCTTCTTGTGTTTTCCTTGGCTCCTCGTTGATTGCACGGAAAACCAAGAGCAGACTGCTTCTTGTTTCCGCTTTCGAGTCCGAGGCCGAGCTGCGCGCTATGGCGACCGGGCTGCAGAGGTGACATGGCTACGATGGCTTCTTGAGGATTTCGTTGTGCACGCCGCGCACCCACTCTCTCTCTTTCTTCGACAAAGACAGTGCGATCGGTATTGCTTTCGAGATCCGGTCAAGCATGAGCTCACCAAGCACATTGGCGTTGATCTTTGCCTACATGAGATCACAAGTGCATGATCGGGTTGTGGACGCTCCACCATGTGCCTTCGAGAGGTTCGGATAGTCGATTTCTTCACCAAGCCACGGACCGGGCTCAACACGATTCCTACTCTCCAAACTCGGTGTTGTAGATCCACCATGAGTTTGAGGGGGGTGTTAGATGTATAGATGTTATTTTCATTTATACACTTTGTAGGGTTCTCTTTGCATATGTACACACTCATGTATACTTTCCCCTTTGGGGTCTGGAATAGAATTAGGTTGGTTAGTTCATCTCTAACACACACCACATCGTATAGCGGCACGACCCATTTGGATGCCACCGGCCCCGCCACTTGGGCGCCCTGGTGAGCACGGGGCCACACCGCCGCACCCGCCGGCGCCGTGCCCGGAGAGCATGTGGGCACAACCGCTGCTGCAGCCGTCGACTTCTTGGCGGAGAGGGGGGTTGCGGCGTGCTTGACTAGCCGTTGCCGGCCGGTCTTGAGGGCGAGCCTCCGTCGTGTTTTTGTTGCTGGGATGGGTTTTTTGAAGTCAACGAAGAAGACCGACTATGGCTATGGCTGCATGAACAGCCGGGTGGTGGTGCATGTGCAACAGATGGACGTGGGTGCGGGCAAGCGAGCCGGGCCGGCCGCCGCCGTCTGCGCGTGCGGGTGGGCAAGGCAAGCGCAGATCCTGCGTATCTCTGCTGCCACGAGCACGGGCATCCCGACCCGACCAGCGTCTGGCCGCCCAGTGAGCTCACGCGCAAGAGGGAGGTAGGGGTGCGCCACGCAGTGCCTCCCATCCCATCCTCCGTCACAATTTCGACAGCGACGAGAAAGCTACGGTGCTGGAAGATGAACAATAGATGACGCGTGAGTGTGAGACCCACTTGTAAGAAGGGCAAATGGGACATTTGATGCCCCCTGCTAGCTGCCGTTGGCACCAATGTTGACGGCAGTGGCATATAGAGGTTGGAAAAATCAAAGTGATGGCTGAGAAGGAATTTGGAAATTTTTGTGGCTCGGAAGGAACTTTCATCTTTTACGGTGGCTCATGGGGAATTGGCCCTATTTTTTTTTGTTTTGATCCCCTATAGGCATTATGCTAATTTTATTGCTTGCACTGCTTACACATAATAACTCTGAAATCTTCTCAAGTCTTCGGGATGAATAAAATATGAAGGTTGAAACACTCAAATTACATTTAGATATCTGTTTGTTTAATCCTGTCAAGTTTTACAGATTTAGAAACATGCATCCATTATTCATCTATGCACACACAATAGTTGGCATGATACTGTTGGTGAAAGTAGCACAGTGAAATGTTCACTGTTTCATTTTATTCAATTTTACTGTAGATTATTTCACTATGACAGCAATTTTTCTACATTCAGTAGAAAAACATTTAGTGAAACATGAAAATGTTCCAGAACCCTTGCAACAATCACAAAAGCAAAGCTAAAAAACATCAGGAAAGTGCAGTACTTAATCCACAGCATTCAGCCATTTTAATATATTAGGTAACCTCAGCTATAAAACATAAATTAGTATACAGAAAGGTTTTCAAATAGTTTGTGGGGCTTAACTGCAATACCCATATCCATAACGAGAGTGGAGCAGATGGACTTATGTATAAAGATAATCAGCAACCTGGTCATAACTGAAATGTAATCAGTTATGTTCCACATTAAGGAATATAATCCTAAGCAGCCATTCTTAATAAATAAAATAAGGTAAGGTAGCTTGCTAGTATTATGGCTCCACTGTTGAGTACCAATGGACCTGCCTACCATTCACCCATTAATAGAACTACATTCAAAATGATAATAGATGTTGACATATCATCTGAGTGATAGCTTGGTAGGGCCCTCCAGTTGAGAGAGGCTGCCAACCTGAAATCGAACCCAGGTACTCACAGGTTGCATGAGTACTTCCTTACATGGTCTGAAACTCCTTTGTATTAATTTAATTAAGACAAAGCCAGAGCCCAGGGGGATGACTACTTTCCACAGCCACTTTTTTTTCCCAATATGATCTTACATTAGCTTTTGTTTTGCAGTGCAGCTTCAGTAATGATTTCATGTCATAGCAGTACTAAAAAAGGAAAAAAGAGTAAAGCACCCAGTGAATAGCAACTGCCAGGAACTCAGTTAAAGAGATTACGAGCAAAGGAAAAAGAGTGCACATAATAGAACAGACGTACAGTGGCATAATCACTGGCGATCAGGTGAGCTGATAGCAGACCCCCAAGGATACGTATGTTGGTTTCGAAAACAGAGACGGTTTTATTCTGCATACACAGTAAGGAAACATGATTGTTCAAGCAGCATATACTGTAAACCAAAATGTGGTGTTAATAGGCTGCTAAATGTTGTAGCCACCAGACAAAAGGTAGCATTCTAAGTTCTAACCTATACATTTAACCTTTAATCAAGAAGATGTTGATATATTTTCCTATAAACTTGGTCGAAGTTAGACAAGTTTGACTTTGTACAAATCTAAAAGGACTTACAATTGGAACAGAGGGATTAGATTAGAAGCTACAGTGCTAATGTTTCAAGAATACCATTTGATTATTAGTGCTGAGCTTCCAAAATACAAAATTTAACATATAGTGAGGCAGATATAATCATCATGACTCACCTAAGTAAGTTATAAGTCTAAAACTTTCAAGAATGTGCACTGTTTTCACCTAAGTTATAAGTCTAAAACTTTCAAGAATGTGCACTGTTACACTACCATATTCTAAATTGCCAAATATGGCCTGTAGAGCAAGCCAATTTAGCTTTTTTTTAAAAAAAAATTCACAAACCCTGTATACAAGTTCTTACATGCAAAGTTATAAACTATCCAGTCAATAGGAGATACTTTTACTCAAACATCTACAGGAGATACTGAAAATGAGCTGAAGTACTTTCTATCAGATGAGAAAATTATGGTATTATTTGGCTAAAAGGGCGTAAAGATGGTGTAACCACATTCACAAAGGTTTCAATACATGCAAATTTGGAAATGAGATTTCAACTCATCATTGCATTAAATATTTACATGACACATTCACATTAGTACTTTCAGTTAGTAGCTAACAATCTTGCTGCCAATCAGAGACTAGCAAATGGATGCATAATTGCTAATTAGCATCTACCCATTCACATTAGATGCACACTCAAGAATTGACCATGTATCGGCAAAACAAATTCAATACAGTTACTTGATTCTAGTGAATATTCAGCCTGAAGTATCTGGTTAGTAAAACCAAATTCACTTAATGGTCCACATGTTTACTTACAATATCAAAGCGGACATTCTTACCAACCCACTCCACAGCAGCACCAAATTTCTCCTTATCACCCAGCAAAGCCAAGGTATCCAAAGAATCGATCTGTTCAATGAAACAAATGTTCATGAATGATGAGTCGATGACAGGTCCATGGTGGCGACAAATTGTATGAAATACACACAAATCTCAGTTTCTTACAAGAGTGAGTGCATAACCACCAAGGGAGTCTTCACCTTGGCAACTTAAGGGTCGCAGCTCATCAAGTGGGAAAGCATACTTCATGTACCCATCAAACGCATGATAGAACATATCTTTCACCTACATGAAAGATGCTATTTTTGAGCCAGTGTTTAAGCAAATAAATCTTTCCATAAAATAAAGGGTCAACAACAAGGCTAGCTTGTCCTTGTCGGTACGAGTTAATCCAAGACAAGATTACGAATATGGTCAGTTGCCAAATTAACACATGCTATCGTAAAAGAGTGATGTGAAAGATATATTTATGTGGAAATCAAGCTCCTTGGAGAATTTATCTCAAGAGAATTGTACTGGCCGCAGCTGCACCTCACAGTTCGGGTTCATATTTTAGTCCAGCTAACAGTGCAGACCAGTCACTAGACCCAAGGCCCTAGTGTTTCGCTTAGCAAATGTTACCTCCCCAATATTTCAACCTGTCCAAACCCCTCTCCCAGGCAATAAACCACTCCAGCAGCCCATTTAACTGTCTGGCCCAATACCAACTCCCAGTACCAAGGCACGCGTGCACGGCTCTTGCCTCACTCTCAGCTCGCTCTCACGTCCTCTCTCCTTCCCATTGAGCACAGGACGCCAGCGGAGTTGGGGATCCCCAATACCAACCCTAGCTAGCAAAGGGCTGGCAGGAGTAAATTAACAACCCTGGCGGCACCTATCCTGCTCTTAATCCCAGACCTCACCATCTCACCCACACAGCAGCACTGCCTGCACCATCCATCGCATCCTGGCAGGTCACCTGGTGTGACTCCAGGCTCATTCCTTCCAGTTTACTGAATGGGAACAGGGGTTCCCAGCTTCACACCCTTGACCCTTGGTTGTTCATTCCTCCATAAATCCTTCCGGACCTCGGCTCTTACCATCCTTCACTGGACGCTTGACTGTTTGAGTAAACATGACCATCTGCCCGAGGAAGCAATTTGCAAGCAGACGAGCATCTTAATATTGCCAGGTAAGTTTTCACTTGTGGCTATTTCCACATTCAAAAGGATCTAGCAAATTGACTTAGATTAGACAACTAGTGAAGTATAACTACAAATCTATTTTAAGCATCTAATGAAGAGAAGTGACATTGGTTTCTTATTTTGCTCGTGGTCCTGCAACGCAATTGAAGCATACCTCCCCCACCTCCAAAACAAGAAACAGTAGAAACCAGACAGTACGCTGGTTTGTTATTTTGCTCATGAGATTTGAATGAAGCAAATCTTGAAGAACTACTTAGTTTTGTGCAGCTAGCCATATAGTTAAGCATGGAGTTCAATTACCATCTCAATTGGGAAATTCTCCATTATTTATTTTTGCTATTTTCTGGTACGATGGCCAGCATAGATAGCTTTGTGCCCTTAATTTTCTGCCCTAGTTTAGCCAATCGCCAAGTCCACCACAGCCAGCTAACATCAGCTTTGGTATCCTGGTCTTGATTGCTAAGGCCAGCCACTGTGACACAGACATGGTAACTAGCAGCCTACTCAAACGAGCGTGAACTGAAAATATACAATTGACGCGCAAAGCAGAATTGGTAAAACATACCAAGCATGAACAAAAGCAAATGTGCAATAGCAGAATAACAAAACCGCGATCTGATCAACTCGCATCAGGCATTAAAACAGACAATCAATCTAAGCAAGCTAGAAAATTCGCTCAGTCATCAACCGAAAATCCAAAAATCAGCTCCTTAAGCAAGCAGGCTGACACCTCCACCCTTGCGATCGAACAGCATACTCCTCACATCTCCAAGCTAAAAGCTAAAATCACCACTCAAGCACTCGCTTGACACGCAAAGCTACGGAACTAGCAATGCGTATGAGAGTTAGGAACGGCGGATCTGAGGGGCCGGCCATACCTCATCGCGGAGCCGGCGCGCCTCGGAGGGCGTGACGCCCTCCGCGACGGCGGCGCCGGGGAGAAGAGTGGCAGCAGCGAGGAGGGCGGCGGAGAGACAGAGGAGTGGAAAGCCTCGGTGCCGCCGCCGGATCGGCTGCATCGAGCTCGGACCTCCGGGACGGACGGGACCGAGGCGGAAGGAGGAGTATGAGCTAGATTGGACTCTGACACGTTGCCTTCTGAAATTACGGAACAGGAGACTATAGATTTCAACTATAGTGAATTTACATATGCCAAGAGATTATATAAAAACTTTAAAAAAATTAAAAAAACGAGCAAGAAGTCTTACATACGAAATTAACTGAAGGCATCTAACCAAACGCAAATTGCGGACCGAAGGCGTTGATTTTTTTAAAATTTAATGAAAATGGCCGCCACTGTGGGGTTCTCCCCACAGTTTTTGTTGTCAAAAAAAGAAATTATATAAAAACATACCTTTTGACCTATGATGAATTTAGTTGACTTTTAAATATTTTTGTTTACACCATTCTTTGGAGCTTTTTTTTTATCCTCGCAAACGCCTCCTTGCGCTTTGCATTAATAGGGAGATCTTTCGGCCAAATCGCGAAAGCAATCAAACAACTTACGGACTCCGGGAGGGATCGGTCCCAAACCTGAAAACCGACCGGATCCCAACTCACACCTAATTGAGCAAGATCGTGTGCACACGAGTTACATGATCTAGGAACTTTACAAAGATTTGAAACTAAAAAAATTTCACTCAATAAGCTACGAATCTCCTTAAATAGACCGCCTCACCGCCTCCTTTAGAATGGCCGAGTCGGTCTCTATCAGTACCTTGGAGATACCAAAGTAAGTTGCAGCTTCAAGGGCATGCTTAAGCGCCATGATTTCTGCCATCAGCGCGTCATAGGTATGGCCCAGGTTGCCAACTCCTGCCACGACACCCTCGCCCTCGTGGTCTCGAATGACAAATCCCCAGGCACCCCGACCAGTCGTCATTTGGTAAGCGCCGTCGACGTTAAGCTTCAGAAATTCCATCGGTGGTGGAGACCAACACAGCTCCTGGTGAGGGACTTGCACGCTGGTCTTGTCCCCATACGAAGTATATCGCCTGTCATCTGCAGTACCGAGCGGGATGTTTCTTGGTAGGACGACATCAGTTCGCCGGCATTGATCTTATTTCTCACGTTCCACCACTGCCATAGCAGCACGACCACCATAGTGCAAGATCATGCCTTAGGTTCAAAACCTTCCCAACAAACTCCTGAGCCGAGTCTGCCTTCAACAATTGTTCCCTGCAGGCTTCTAACCCCAATTCTCTCCAGCAGTTCCGGACTTCTTTACACCATTTGCTGGAGCTTAACCCAAAATTCGAATATAAACACTACGAGAAGAAAATAGAACTACGAGTTATGATAACATATCCAATCAAAATAAATCATGAATAGCTCTTGACCTTATAAAAGTGAGCAAATCTAATATATCTGTTGTTATAAAAAAAAATCATGTTTGATTTTAACAACACTCGAAAAGTTACAAGATTTTCAAGCTCCATAAGTCCTTTATTTTTTAAACTTTCCGAGGGCGCTACCATATCATAGACGTCTCTTTGGTGTGTTTGGTTTGTGGATGGAGCTTGCATCGTACTCCTTTTTATCCTATAAAAAGAGAGAAAAAACAGTAGGCAATTATATATTAAAATATATAAATATTTATGCTAAATATTTAGTATCATCGGAAAAATCTTTTTAAGTCTAGTTTTTAACAAATTTATTTAGAAATATAAATATTGTATATATTTTACATAAATCGAGTCAACTTACGGCATGAACACCTAAAAATGACTTTTTAAGGGAAATAGAGGGAGCATATCCTAGCTAAGTAGATACCGAGTGGAACTGTATTTTAGAAAAAAGAAGCGGATGCATCTCTCGTACTTGAGAGGCTGACAAGTGAGACCGTATGAGAGAGCCTATGGCGTGTTTGATTTCGTGGCTCTGCAAGGCCTGGTCGACGAGCCAGGGCCTGGGCAGCCACGACCTGGTTCCTTTGGGCCACGACGCTTATTTGATGAATTTGTTCCTAGTGAGCCAGGTTTTATTGAGACTGTGTTTGATTTGTTGTACAGAAGGATAGGATGACCCTGTACTTGAAATGTGGTGAAGTTACCCTCCTCTTTCCCTTTGCAGCATTCCATCAAACAGTTGCTAGGCGGACACCGGCAAGAACGACGGTGGTGGCCATGGCTGCTCTCCACGCATTCATGGGTAGGTGGAGCATTGCAGTACCTCTCCTAGCCCATCCTCGCCGTCAAGGCGTCTCTCGTCGGGGCGCAAGTGAGCGCGCCCCGTGCTCGGAGACGGTGATGCCACGGACGGAGAACAAGGAGGGGAGGCCGGCGAGACAGAGGGGTCGAGCGGCAGAGGCGGTGCTAGGGAGCGGAGGACCCGCGGAGGGCGTGGTCGTTGTGGAGCCGCCGTGGCGCTGGAACGGGTGGACGCCGTGGTCGCCGTCCGTCGGGTTTCAAGCTCACGTTCTCCCCCCGCCCGCGGCCCTCACGGGCGGCGTCCCCCTCCGCTTCCACGCGCCGACGGCGAGATCCGGGGGAGCGAGGAGGAGCGGCGCCGAGACGCCCGCCGCCGCACGAGGCCTACGACCGGGAGGTGGGGCATCCACGAGGTGCTCGGCCCCCGCCCCGACCCCCGCCGAGCATGGGCGCGACGCGGCCGCCCCCGGCCCGCCGCCGCGAGCGGGGGAGCTCACCCCGCCGTCGCCGCGAGGAAGAAGGCGTGCAATGGGGAAGAAGGGAGCGGTGAGAGAGGGGAGCAGCTTTGGGAGGTGAGGGAAGCGGCACCCAGCGCCCGCGCGAGCTCCGGCCAAGCCTGGCTCTCCGAAAAAGCTCCGGGTTTGCATGGGACGAGAGCCATGAGAGAGAAGGTTTTTGGGTTATCGGGTCCAGCAAATCAAACACGGCAATTTGCATGTGGAGAGCGCGAGCCACAATCTCGAGCCCATATCAAACACGCCCTATATCCCCTGGATGGAGCATGGCTCCATTGGGAAGGCCAAATCCATTGTATCCACTTAGCCTACATGTGGCCAGTGGCAGAGGACGGATAAAAATCAAGGTGTGGCGAAGTTGGTGATCTTCACGTAATTAAACTTTCTATTTGTAGTGTCGGCACCTGATTTCGTAGAATATTTATCCCCTTCAATTCCGATGTAGAGGGTTTTCTTTTTCTAAATTTCTCTAGATCAAATGATGAGTTCTTAATGCATATTCATGGCACCAGACTAACAAAACTGAACGGAAATGATCTAAGAATTTGACGAATTTGATTATCGGAAAAAAAAAAAACAAGGTATCGCGCCACCACCATGCTCCTCCGCCACTGCATGTGGCTATGCATTTGCATCTGCCGATGCAGCGGCAGCGCAGAAGAGTGGAGTACGCTACCAAACGCTCCTCTTTTCAGTTTTTACGGATGCGCTCGTAGCCTCGTCCAGGCTGCAAGAAGCAAGGCATCTGCACACCGTGTCGGATCGATCGAGAAGACAAAATAGAGGGATGATGATTAAATAAATAAATAACAGGTAGAGAGAGTTAACGCCCCCCGACGCGCCGCGGCCTTCTTTCCGACACCCGCGCCTCCGTGACTCCGTCCCTCCCTCTCCCGTCTCCGCTCAGCAGAATAGGAGAGCAAAACCCGTCCGTTCCTGCCCCGAGCTTGTCGGCGGGCTCCAGCGCCGACGTGGCCGGCTGTGGTCCAGTCCCCGCATCTAGGGCGCGTGGGGGCCGGTGGTGGTGATACGGCCCGCGCCCTCGGTACCTCTCGATGTCTGCCCGCTTCTTCGCCGACGCCATTGTGCCGCGCCTTCGCCTCGCCGTCGCGACCCCGCGTTCGTCGTCGTGCCTCCTCCAAGCTCGTCCTTGCCGGCGGGTCGCTCTCCCTCCACGCCGTCGCGGTCGGCTGGAGTCTCCTCCCGTTCGCGCACGTGACCAACGCGCTCGCCTCTGTTTGTGAGCTTTTCTGATCTGGTTGCAGAGTATCAGTCAGTTTAAATTAACACATTGATCTTAACTTCATTCTCCATCACAGTTCCTCTGTCACCTAACACTATGCACAACTAATTCCATAGCATGTCTGTTAACCTTGTGAGCTGAATCGTATAGTGTCAAAGTATCTTTAGCTCACAGTTAGTACAGGCCTGATCCAGTGAGTCTTTAGTGTTACATTCTTTCACAATAGCTTGGTACATAGCTATGAAGATTATTTTCGTATTGCTTCTTACATCATCTACATGAGATTTACTAATTCTTAGCAACTGAGTACGTTAATATGAACTTTAGATTGTTCTGCTTTTATTTCTACCTATTTCTTATCAGCTCTTGCTTGCTGCATGTTGTCCACTGATAGATCTATGTACATGGTAGTAAAGCAAGAACACACAGTAGGGTTTCAATTATGGTTGTTGATTGCAGTAACCTATCATTATGTTACTGAGAGCATTCTTACAATATCCTAGGATCGGGCTTGGTTCCATCATCTGTAACAACTTAAGGCCCTGTTTTCTTCAAAACAAATTAGTTTTATTCAAACCAAAATAAAAGTAAGGCTCTGTCGTTGAACCCCTCAATAACCAGTTTTTTTTTAACGTAACGGCAGGAGCTCTGCCCTTCAATTAAGATAGAGAAAAGAGAGTTTTTTCTGTACAAGGGGAAATAACCTTCCCGGGCAAACAAAACATCGTCAAGGCCCCATTCTTAACAAGTAGGCCTTATCCCTCTCTAAGCTAGCTCTCTTTCTTTGCACAATATCCTCCCTTACTCTGGAGGCCACCTGCAGTGTCATCCTTGCCCCCTCTGTTCATGTTTTTCAGTTCTATTTCCATGACTCCAGCTGCTATGCAGTTATTATGTTTGTTAATTTAGCCTTGATAATCAACCTTTACATTTTACTTTATTGTCATGGGCGGCTACTGCTTTATCTGGTGGCTTCTAATTTAGGTAGTTTTCGTTTATGCCTATTTCAGATTATATTCATGATGCTCTGAAAAATGTTGGAAATTTATTGATAGGCCACCCTTACACAGGCTGCTCTGCCTATATGATTTTGTTTTATGGGCTCCTGATTACTGACTCTAGCCTTGAAGGTAAAAGAACACTCACAGACCATACTTTTCACTGCTCTTTTACCTGAGATTTCATCTATAGTAACAGTTATAAAACCATATTATTGTACCATGTTATTAAGCCAATATTACTTGCAAACGAGTGCTAACAAATGCACATTAATATATTGAAGTGCCAGGAAGGAGAACATTTTTTCCGACATTGTGGGTTGTTCCATATATTTCAGGTGTGACTTCCTGTTAAGGAAATGGTCTACATTGTTAGGGTACCTAACTGTTCTATGTATGTCATTTGTTTTCATTTCATTATGTCTATTGTCTAAAGTCCCTTATGACTGTATACATTATCCAGGGTTAATTCCATTACAAGCCTAATAGCAAATTGAATTAGCATGTCCCTGTGGTCTTAGAGATCTAATATCTATATTCAACTATGTTCTCTACATTTTTAACTAAAAATATGGTCTCATCATGACTAGAAGTCTAGAACTTAATATATCTTTTTACAGAGCACCTGCTGATGCAAGGAATGTACAACCAGCATGGATAGGATTGTCTCTATATCAGGATACATGTTCAGTTCTTTGTATGTGCTAGATTATGATATATGTCTGTTACTATATGGTCTCTCTTATATCATCATATTTTTACGATCATTCAAAGTTGACATTTTTGTCAAAAAAAAAAAGTTGACATGAATGCATGGCAAAATCATCATGATCATGGTGCAGGAGCAATCTGTGTTATTGCAATGGTATTCATGGCAAAGGTCAACACAATAATACACAACCTATAAACCCATGCAAAATTTGATCATGAACAATGCATTACCCAGGTTCAGGCCGCTTGCTTAAAATGCTTGCCAGCTAGCGAGTAGTGACCCCTCTGGCACTAACTAAACGAAAATGCTTCAAATGCCCTAAGTATACACAGAACTAAAAGGAAATGCTGACGTGCCCTAAGTACGTGAAACTAAAAAGAAATGATTATGCGGGACGCAGCGCAGCGCCTGACGCCCTAGTTCTATCTGTCTAAAATTATAAATAGGGGGATAACTGGAGCATGCTGACATCAGGACCTGCTGACATCAGGACCCTGGCTAACATCATATGAACAAATGCCTTATTTCAGGAATAGGACCGCTACTGAGGCACCAGTAGATACTGAAATGCTATATACTGTGTGTAATATACAAAGTGTATTTATCTAGATAACTGTTTAGATCACTGGTTAAGTGTTTGACTGTTTGCTAATACGAACCTTGGCCATTCATTCTTCTCATCATTTCATCACATACACCAGTGTAAATTTACACATACCCAATCAAGTACAAACTGTGATATCTTAAAATTTATATCTTGGGGAACTATAATACATCATTCACTACACAAACTCAATCATCAAGCATGTGGGACAAAAAATCAACCAAACACTGAATAATAAAACAACTCATACATGGAGCCATACATCAGTTTGTAGCAGTGGTACAACACATGCAACTGGTAAAAAGAGAGGATCTTGCCTTCTGCTTTTCTTTGCTTCTTGGTGAACTGACCATGGTATTACTCTTCGAGTTTGATTCTGGTTCCTTCAATTGAGACCACATACCAGCTTCTCCTTTCGTCAGCAAGCTCTGAAATGGTTTCTTAAATCTTGCAGAATGATTTGGTATTCTGAAGTCTCCTCCTGATGGTTCCCTGGGGCTTAACAGTGGGCTCCTCTCGGATTCTTTCTCAGCTTCAGTTTTAAATTGGATTACAGCAATGTCAGATGTGGGGATTTCCACGTGGCTATGCTGCTCAATAGAATTGGGAAAACCTATATCTTGCACTCCCTGAAGTAATGGAGTCACTTCACTGGCTTCTCTCCCTAGAGTTGATGTCTGAAGAGGATGTTGTTCCTCAGTAGCCGTATCAACACTTGCTGTGACTTTCACCTGATTGCATTGAGCAGTAAAGGCTGCAGCTGCAGTGCTTTCTGTGACTTCCTTCTGATAGTGGTTGGTTTCAAAGGTAAAATCTGAAGATCTAGTGTTTGTATCTACTTTCTCATGGTTGATACCATCAGTAGAGATTATGACTACATTCGAGCTATCTCCCACCAACTGCATACACTTTCTAGGAATCTCACCATTCTCAAGTTTCAGAACCTCATATTTTTCAAGGAGTATCTGCCGAGACTGGTCACCTTGTGGGTTTGTAATAGTTTCTTGTTTATCTCTGGTTCTATATACCTCCCTGTCAACATCTTCTATTGATTGAAGAGGAGTTGATGGTGTGGCCTTTGGTAAATTGGATAAGTCTCCTCCCTCCTTTGCCAATACGTGGGCATCATAATGGAGACCTAGACCTTCTACATTATTTACCTTATCTTCTTCTAAAATTTCCTTTACAGTCTCTTTATCAAGCTCTACTACTCCGGTTACTTCATTGACTTTTCTTTGTATCTCTTCATTCACATTATGATGATGATCTGACATAGATGATTGTAAACCTGTAAATTCCTTTCCATTGACCTCTGTAATACTGACTAAGTTACCATAATATTCTTCAGGTTCCTTCTCTGCTGCAAAGTTATCTTCTAGATTCCAAGCCGTGGTATTTTTCTCAACAATTCCTTCTTCCTTGTATATTGATTCTGTGCCATTATGCTCCATTGGTGTAGTAACAGAACCTGAACTCTGTCTTGAACCAACTACCCTTTCATTTTGTTCATTTCCCAGTTCTGGATCATTTATTTCAATCGGATTTTTTAAATATGGTTGACACTTTTCAACAACTTCATCATTATATAGATTACCATATAATGTATTTATTGTACTATCTTCATCCTGATTACCCAATCCATGGATATTATTATCATCCTCAAGTGCCTCATCACTTTCAATCATAAGCTTTACTGTTGCAGTTTTGCTTATTGCTCTGTTTTCTTCCTTGTCATGTGGTATTTGTATTTGCATGTTGTCATTCTTGGATGTCTCTATGTTTGTGCCATCTAATAGTTGCACATCTGGTCCACTCTCTCTTTGCCCAGGCTTATCTTCTATAACAACTTCCTTGATCTCAGAGTCATCAGCATCAAGATAAGTGCTGACAATTGATTCAGTTGATGATGTAGTTTCTCCTTGCATTGCCACCAATTTATCCTCTACTGTTGGCACCTCAATGTATCCTTGTTCTAAGTTCTCAGTTGTATCTTCACCAGCTAGACTACCACCCACGGGGGAATTGTCATGACTACTAGTTTCTTCCTGTTCTTCTAGTGAATCTTCTAATTTTTTTTCTTGTAACGTTGATTTGTAGTTGTCTTGGATGGTTTCTTCATTTGTATCTGTAGTCCCATGCATAAGTGGTATAATTTTTTCATTAGAGATTGAACTATCCTTGTAGCTTGTCACATCTTCAGTGGTATTGACAAGAGCAATTATTTCGGAAGAAAGTGTGTCTGTTTCAGTTGTTTCTTTCCTCAATGGTTCATCATCACCTGTACCAAATTGCTTGTTTTTGTTAAGAGAATACAGAGCTGAAGGGGAACTAAAAGCAGTATAGTGCTTAGATTGTAAAGTTTATTCGTTAAAAATAGTTGTTTGTTGAAGATGCATATTAAGGTGGATAGTACCTATATTTGTATTATTTTGGAGTCACTATATTTGTCTTGCTATTTTTCTCTTTTTTTTTAGGGGGGCTGTTCTTTATTTTTATCACTGACCTTATGAATCTCTACGTCTAGCGTGTTTTCATTCTTTTAAAGGGTCTACTTTTCATTTTTACCACTGACATTATGAATTTCCATGCTTCTTCACTAATTAGGGAATGGGGATAACTTTTCGAAACTTGAGAAAATGATATGGCAGGGTACCAAGTTAACTAGAAACTGAGTCGTAGAACTGAACTAACCTTTTTGTAAGTTACTACTCTGATCACCTCGTGTTGATGTGTTGTACTGAATTGAGCTCTTGTTTTTCTCATCTAAGCCTTCGATCTTATCTGATGAAATATTTTGATATGAGGCCACCTGCTTATCTTCAGCATTGGTAATGATGGGTTCCATTGAGGATTTTGACCAGCTGACATCTCCAGTGCCATCCTTCTCATTGTCTAGCATAAACAGGCACATTAGTGGTGAATGGTGATTCATTATAATGATTTTTTGTGTAAATTAGTATCAATACCCATACTTGTCTCACTGTTTGTGCGGTTGGGCCCAGATGAACTATTTGAAGGCTCAACAGTTTTATCAGCTTCATTAATGGTCTCTTCTGATACTAGAATTTCCAAAAGATAACTAGTGAAACACTGAAACCTCATTGTTAGGCAGCAGATTGTATTCAGCGAAATTCATACCTTGTTGTCCAGTGACGTTGTTATTTCCCATGATCTCAGTACCCACCACACTTCGCAGCTCAAGTTCTGAAACACTATGAGCAATCACAACAACATATTAGTTAGCTCAAGCCCTATCAGATATGTATGGAAGACAAGGGGATGTGTAAGTGAACACCACAGACCATGATGGATTGATGGTAGAAGCTTCAGTATCAATTAGAAAGAATGACAACAAGACATATTGTTGCTTGTGAGTCTCATAGTATTTATAGTGCAGGGTGCTCATTATAAGAAACACGAGCATTGTTGGTCTTCATTATTTCCACTTAATAATTTTTGAAAAGTTAAGTAAAGCCAGTGATCTGATTGTATGATGACTGCATCATTCATCAGCATGACTGGTTTTGTTTAGAATAGGGTCTACTGAAATTTAGTAGGAAAGCTGAACACTTTTTGTACAAAAATCACAGAGGCTCTGCTATATATAAGAAAGAATTAGTCACAAAAGCTTGGTCATCTTGGGAGCATGATTTAGCACAATGGCTCTACACTTTACTTAACTAGGAATATGTTTATTTGCTTGCTTCCCTGTCCCCTATATGCATCGTTTTTTACATTTCTTTTAACTTTTTTTTTTGTCACTAACAGATATACATGTTCATTGAAGATGAAGTTACTGAAGTACCAGTATATACGAGACATGGGGCTTGGACACGTTTACATATAGGACTTACAACGTATGGTTTTCTTCATGCTAATTATGTGATGAGCTGCTACAAAACTTTGACAGGATGTAACGAGCACATTTCTTTGAACCAATCAAGCTTTCGGCGCATGTTTTGGTTTTATTATGCCTGTGGACACATTTGATTCTTCCAATGTCACGCTCCCTGTCTCAGGGATTTTTTTGGAAGCATTATCATGGCTTGTTTCGTTGTTTGGCTCCAAAGCTGGATCCAGTTGAGTTGGAGGGAGACATGTTGTTATGTTTTTGGTGTAATCATGATCTACAACTCCCTTTTTGCTGCTAGCCTGCTTCAAAGACTTTTGAACCGGCCCCTCTGGTGGTGTTCCCCGGAAGTTGTTTTCCACCTCATGCTTTTTCCTAAGAAAATGTGACGATTATTATCTCTATCACCAGCTCAGTCTAGCGTAGTACGTAACTGTTCACAGTTGAGCTCGTTTATTTGTTTGCCTTTTTTTCTCTCTTTATATAAAACCAGGATTGGTTGAAAATTTAACCTTCCGTGATGGAACGCAATAATGTGGTGAATATGCAATTCGGCCACACGGAATACTACAAAGGCACGTGTACTCTGGATCTGATATTTCATTTTTATAATACATTTTAGTATGAAATTACAAAAATATACCTACTGTTGGCCAAAAGTAATAATATGGTCAGTCTCCCGACTTTGTCTTTCGAAAATCATTATTGCTATATTGTACCATAGAGTGACTCGTTTTAGTATATATACGTATGCACTCATGAATATTAGATTAATTAATATATTTTATTTTACGTAATTATTTGTCAGCATGTGATAAAGTGACTATGTTTAATTTCGATATATAGCTTGTCTTGCAAAACCCTAAGGCCAATTTTTTAGTGCTAAATAGATAATTCTTTCTTGATTTACTTTAAAAAAATTTCATGATTTATGTAGGTCCCTAGATCCTTTGTTTTGGTGTGAAGCTCAAGAAGCAATTGGCGGACCCAACAAGTAGCTTCAGCGACTCCATTAGCGATGGTTCGATACTCGGTTTCAACGCTAGAGCAAGACACAGCGTGGGTTTCCATTTTACCATTTGGAGACCCAGAGATTAAATTGTCCCAAATAAAAACAACATAGCTAAATGTAAATTTGCGTATTTATGACAACTAGCCCAACCAACATGAGAGCAAGGTGCATAGGACACACATAGTGCATAAAACACATTGCAAGGGGAGTCTCAGTTGGGAGTGAGGTGCATAGGACACACCGATGAGCTCTTGAGACCGGCTGGGCACCCACACACCTAGGAGGGACCCGTTAGAGTGAGCAACAACAATGGGTTGCATAGGGTTGGCCTAGGAGCGGTCACAATAGGGCGTTGGTTTGACGTGGTGATTTTTTTTCCTCGTTTTCTCTCAAATACTGCCAATCGCTCGGCGATATGGCAACTCATTGAAGAGGCTCGTGAGGTTGGGGGCCAGTTGTGTCATTTAAATTTTGCTAAAATTAGCAGAGTCCAGAATAATTTGGCGCATTGTTTAGCGCAGTTTGGGATTAGCTCCAGGGAGAGTCAGGTGTTTTTTTATTCTTTTCCAGAATGGATTGCCACTCTTTCTTGTAAAGACATTATTACTTAAGTTAATAAAGCCCTATTTCGCAAAAAAAAAAAAAAAAAAAAAAAAAAAAAAAACGCATGAGATCTACATATTGATATACTAAGAATAAGCAAAGGATTTAGAACATCCCCAGCTATTTGGCACACAAACGACAAACAAACATATAACGTACATAGACAAAAAGAAGCTCCGCAATGACTATAAACATCGAACAACCTCTACCATCAAAGGATTTATCACCAGTCCTAAGGCTGAGGAGATGTGATAACCATCGAGCCCAGCTAAACACCAAAAAAGTAGCTCCTTGATGAAATCTACATAAAACCCAAACTAGGAAAGATCCCATCAAACGTGCAATGATTGTGATGATTCTAGATTGTCCATGCTGCAAGGATGATAATGTAGTTGAGACTTTTCCCATGCTTGAAGGATGACAATGGAGTTGAGACATTTCTGGACTTGAGCATCCACTATTTCATTTGTTTTGGCCACCAATCATCAAAGGAAATATCTTCCAATTGAGGGGTTAAATCTTGCAAGCATACTTTCTATGATGGTCCAACACTTATTGTGACCAAGCAATACTACCAAGGGACCTCTACCACGGCCAGCATGGGGCCTTCGACAGGCTCCACGCCCCCTCCATCGACGTCCTCGTAGTGCTTGTACGCAACCGATTGGTGGGCCGACCAGGTCTAGGTAGAGTTTGCGTCGTCGATCACGGCCGCCATGGAAACCACGACCACCACCGTTGCCGCACAACCCATGATGGATGAGCCTGCTGCTCACTTGAAGCCGCCTTCGGTGTCCTCCAAAGTCGAGATTGACACTACCTTACAGAGCCAGAGGTCCCGGCAACAAGAGATTGAAGATCTAGTGTGTGTGCCTTTGGCTTTCGCCACTTATCAAGTCAGGGCCGCGCCTGCGTCGGACGCGTACTCCAGCCTCCACCCACTCCCTACATCGCAGCGGCCGTATCGCGGCGCGACCAAGGGCCCAGACCGTCTTGCTTCGCAAACTGGGCTATCAAGTGAAGGCTGGGGAGGCTCCCGCCGTCGTAGAGGAAATGGTGAAGGCCGCCTTAAAGGGTGGCATGCCGCCGGCTAAGCGGCGCCGCTTTCAAATGCTGCTTGAAGGACGAGGTATTGACATCTCCGCCTTAGACCTCAACACCGAGAGCCTGACCGAGGAGGTCGCCTACCCCGGCGTGCGGCGGGTTGTTTAGTCGCAAATTGGTCAAGATGTGACCTTTGATATTGTATCCAGTAGTTGTTAGGTTTTGCCTCAGTAATTTTTTGGTTACCGTTTGCGCCTTATTGTTTGAACTTTATTCTGCTTAATGGAAAACGCGCAACGGCGTAATCTAAAAAAAAAAAAGAGCAAGCAGTACCAACTTGATCTCTCACTTGTATTTAAGGGCTCGCCAAACCGAGGATAAAAACACAAACCAACTCCACAGGAGCGCATATCGAATGTTTACAGTTTACTTCACATTAGCAGTGGATCGAAGGGTTGACGACAGGGGGGGTTAATCGACCTTGCCGTAACACTTGTGCTCAATCGCCTTGGGCAGACAATTACCAACTCCAGGGTGACAGGGTGCAATGCAAGCCATGGTGAGCTGCCGAATCCAAGGGTGACAGGACAGTTAACTGTTTTGATGTTTGTGCAAACAAGGTTCAGTTCAGTCCCTTGCCTTTTTTTCACTTCACGCTAAGCCTCGTACTCGTAGTGACATCTTTACGAGAACGAATATGAGGTTGCTTTTCGGTGCATGCCTACATGCCGGCAGATCGTGCGGCGCACTACCGAGTACCGACGCGTGGTAGACTAGGACCACCAAGTACCAACATCTCTGAAGCCTCATTCATTTGAGTCATTTTGGTTGAGACGACATCTAAGGTGCCTAGGGTTGTCTTCTTATTTTTTTTCTTTGTTTTAAAACTCTATACATCATAATATGACATTGTTTTGTTCTAAGAGAAGAGCATTGTACCATGATTGATAAGTTCAAGCGAATAAGGCTACAAATATCATTAGATTCTTCGGTAATTATATTTTCATAGCATACCCATTTGATGCCATAAATATTTATAGTAATTCTCTATAATTTTGGTCAAACTTCAAATGTTATAACCCTTTAAATATGTTGGAACGATTTATAATTAGAACTAATTGATGCATAGTTCGTCGCTTCATATTTCGCGCCAGAGCGGGAACCTACCTGTGGGGACTGTTTGTGTTAGTTTGTTTCTTTAAAGCATAGTGTCCACTTTAATTACATTGTTCAAGATCACTAATTTTGTAATGGGAATGAGTACGTTTTGCCATTCAAGATTGTAGGTTGGACCACGGATGGATGCACGCGCGCACATGAACCACGGCACGCGCGCGTGCTTGCATGTGATGTCTCATGTACGTATGCGCCCCTCCGATGGCTTGGCGTACGCATTATAGGTCGTGTGTGGATCTGGCAAGAGTATGCATGCACGCCCATCGTACCGGATGGTGTGCCGCCGAGGCGCTAGTTGCCGACCGCACCTTACGGTTACTGCCGAGGCCGGTTTGTTTATGATGGGCTGATTGTGAACGACGTTGATTTGTTGTGAGAGAAAAACAATGTTAAATGACTGGCTGACGAGAGCTAGTACATACAAACGAATAGGTGACTGAGAGCCGTTGGATCATCATCCTGTGGATAAAATGCCCTCTTCAAGCTTGCGACACTCCCCCCACCTCCGGTCGTCGCCGCTGCCACACTAACCTGTTGTTGTCGAGACATCCTCGTACCTCCCCAGTCCGGTATTCCTTCCTATCTCAACTGTTGTCCTCCTTCACCTGTAGCTAGCAGTTGCCCACTTCCTTGCTGCTCTGCTCTCACGTCCACCTTCTCCCCCACATCCCTTTCTATAGTTACACGGATCATAACACATGAACCCATTGTTTCATGGAGCCGGCCTTTTCCCCCAAAGCCCTTTCTAACTAGGAATAAAGGGTGAACCGACGGTGGTTGCGGCCGTGGGACGGTGAGGCGAGGCGGCGTTGATGCTGTTAGACAGGGAATTGAGATGAAGGCCTCGAACAAGAAAAGGGTGAGGGTACCACGGTGATTTCGGATGAAGCCGGCCGGTTAGTAGTGGATAGGTAGATACAGCGACGAGGAGCCACAATAGACAAGGCAGACATGCATGTAGGGCTTTGTTTAGCTATTCTTATAGGGTGTGATTGGTTGCTTGGCTTGTTGGTGCCTGACTAGTAGGACTAAGCCCGGCTCACTCAAGCCTAGTGTATGCAATGCAAGAGGTTGGTGTTTGGTTTCACTGTACTAGCTAAGCATGTATTGCCTAGATCTTGTTTGGTTGCCTAGCTAAATTGAAGGCAATCACCTTGTACTTGAACATGTGTGGGTAAGTTTTTGCATCACCGTCACTTCTCAGCACCTATGAAGTTCTTTCTTGTCTTGGACACGTCAAGCAGTTAGTTTGCGCCACCACCGGAGAGCAAGAAGAAGAGCAGCAACAGCGCCACCATCGCAGCTACGGACTGTCGAGGAGGAGCAACGACGCGAGCTCGTTACGACATTGCGACTTCATAGAGGAAGACATCGAGGCCGGAGGTGGCGCGCGTGGTAGGGACGCGAACCTTGGCCGACGACGGGGAAGGCGGAGCTCATGTGGATGAAACGACACTTGCAGAGATGAGCCTAACCTTTGTCTATAGACCCGCGTCGCTAGCACAAGCCAAGCTTGATGGGAACAGTGGGATGGAGCGTTCCCAGCAGGCGAGGCCAACCCTCTCTTTTGCATTAGTTGGACTAGGCTTAGGGCCTTAGCCGGCAAGTGGCAAGTAAACACAAAAAAACTGTATTTAGGAAGTCTGGCTAGGCCCTTAGTCATGCAACCAAGCACACTCATATGCTCCTCAGTCGACATGTATTAAGCTAAATTGAGATAAAATTTAAAAATAACTTATACCCTGATCCACTCAACAATTATGGATTAAGGCATTGATACTGGTGTGTGTATGCAAGTAAGCACCTAGCTAGCTTTAACTATGGAATATACACCCTCCGTCCCCAAAAAAAATGACGTTTTTGACTTTTAGACATCATATTTGACCATCCGTCTTATTCAAAAAAAAATGTATAAATATAATTTATTTTGTTATGACTTATTTTATCATTGAAAATACTTTAGCATTGATTTATTTATTTTGTAATTTGTATAAATTTTTTTTGAATAAGACGGACGGTCAAACACGAATTCGAAAGTCAAAAGTGTCGTTCTTTTTGGGATTGAGGGAGTATATATGAATGGAAAACTAACTGCATTCTGATCCGGAATCTGTACATGTGTCGACCCCATGTTTCTTTGCATGAATGTCATCACTGCTATTTTTGGAAAGCTTTACTTATTATAAGAGTATTTGATATATCCATCAAGCTATAGCAATTGACCCTTGCCGCGCAGGCGCAGTAGATAAGATTATCGTTGCAGCTCGATCGCGGAGCTCTATGCGACTATGCGTACTATATCCATCTAAATAAAGCACTGATCACCACTGGGCCATATTTTAACCACTGCGCAGCTCTTTTCTCGTTCCGAGAATAAACTGATGCTGTACAGCGCAGCTATTATTTAGTCTGGCGCGGATCGTTGTCGATGCCGCACACGATGCTTGCATGAATGATCCATCCATCTATCCACCGGCCGCATTTTTCAGTGTTCGCTCTGACGAGACACGGCTTCACCGTTTAGAGTCGTTTCATATGCTATTCGGAATAAAATAAAATGGCTTCTCCTTAACTTGCTCTCGCAGATATTTAAAGTGGAATAGATAAAAAATAGCCCGGCTTCACCTCGTCTCTTGGTGGCTCCTGCATAAGGTTTTTGTGAGAGCGTGCTTTAAAGATCTTTACGTGTGGAGCTGGTTTGATAAACGATTTACCAAAACGACTCTAGTTTCACCAATGTATAGTATACTAGTAGAGACTAGAGAACAAACATTTTGTCTCGGCACCCTTTTCTGGGAGTAAAGAGACAATTAGTCCCGGTTGGAGGCTCCGGCCCAGACTAAAGGTTCATGCCCGGCGCCTATAGGCACACTTTAGTCCCGGCCGGAGGCTTCAACCTGGACTAAAGGTTGACTCGAGGCTCCGGCTGGGACTAAAGGTTTAGTCCAAGTTTGAGGCTTTACTTGGGAGTAAATGTCAACCTTTAGTCTGGGTTTATAAGAGAAACCAAAATTAATCTTTCCACATATACTTGTAGCCATCTTTTCTCCCCGGGCCCGAGCTAGCCATTTTTTTTTTTTTACGTGCTCTAACAATTGATATTTGTTATCTTCTAGTACTAGTATAATAGTATGTTAACTAGTAATAATATAATAGTATAATAGTATGTTAATGAGTACTAGTATAATAGCATCAGCATCACCACGTTTTGTCTCACGCAGCACAAAGTCTATACACATAGATTCTTAGGGATTTTGAGGTCCATGTGCTTGTCGTATTGGTCTCAAATTTTTTTCTCAGGCTTGCAAATGCAATGGGTGAAGCAACCGCTAAGTTTGAGATTTTCTAAATTGGTTTTGTACTTTTGTAGTTTAACTGAATTTTCATGCAACTTCACCGAGTAATTATACGTCGAACTGAGTCCACCTCTAAAAAGATTTAGAAGGTGCTAATAGACTTTGCCGGATGGTCTCCCCGGCCGCGTCGTTGGTGGGGGGAGGTAGGGGGGAGAGCGAGGAGTGTCACGTTTCGCTTGCTCATGAGACAAAGGGATGAGTGAGGGAGACAAAGAGTGCGATGATTTTTTAGACAATGGAAATTATATTCCGGCTTCGTCATCCGAGGATGCATCGGGCCAACAAAATTATAAGCGAAAAAAAACAGGGAAAAGACAAAAGTCACCCGAAAAACACCGGTGCACTTGAAAAATAAAACAACTAAAACTCATCCACCATTGGAGACTCCGGATCCTGTAACCTGGCAACAGCATAAGGCCCTATAGGCTTGTGTGATGAGCCGCCACCTTGATGCCGACGCCAGCCAACATCCAAGGGATCTTCCACCAGCGACGTCTCCAATGAGAAGATGCCATCCAAAGACGTCATCGCCGCCCACCCAATGGTGTAGGTTTTCACCGTAGAGATCGATCCACTTGAAAAAGACAGCGCCTCCAGCGAGGAAAGTGGCGCCCTTGGGCGTCACCGCCGTCGAAGTAGTGATCGGCCAAATGCCATGCCCCCTGAGGCCACGCCGTTACGCCAACCGCCGGCGACGTGCACCATCGCCGAAATATAGATCTGGATAACAAATGCCGACGTCCACTGCCATCATCGTCGTCCCTTTCCACGACACCTCCACCTTGACGAACGCTGTGGAAGCCACCATGGCTGGCCACCGAGTTCATCCCCGATACGGCCAACCCAATTGCTTCACCGTTGCCGTCGTCCGAGAACACCGTCACCATGGTCGACGTACTGTGACGCCCATCGTCCTGGTATCGCCGGATCAGCCCGCACTGGGTTCTCCAGCGCCCAGATATGGGCGGTCGACTGCGCCACTGTTGACACCTGTTATCCTATACTTTTATATGTCAACAAGAGATGAAATAAGGACATAAATTGAATATATACTTAGTTTAGAGGTTTATACTAATAAGTTCCACGAGTTTTGGTGATTTATGTATTTTCAGGGACTTAACAGATAAATGTAGAGAAGAATGGAGAAACTTCCGGAATATACAAGACATATGATGACAAGACTTGACCGTGAAGTAACTCAATCCGAAAAGTGGACTAAAACATTCTAGAAGACACCAGAGGACACCAGAAAGAACCAGAGGCCGAGGGAAGACAGAACCCTGGTGGCCGCCAGGCCCATTTTGGCCGGCCGCTAGGTGGGACCCACCTGTCAGCCTCAGCTTTCTAGGTCGGTTTACAACCGACTTTGAGGTTGTATCTACACCGTTATTGAAGGTCGGTTTGATCCAATGGTCATCGTTCATCGCCAAGGCCTATATAAGAAAGACCCGCCCCCGGGGTTAAACACTAATTCATTGTAATTCATTATTAGTCATCATCGGTCAAGTCGCGAAGTAGAAGAGAGTATCTCCACGAGGAGATTAGGGTTAGCTACTTGTTCTAGTTCTAGTTCATCTAGTTCTAGTTCATCCAAGTTGATTAGCAGACAGATTCAATTAGAGCTGGGTGTGCCTACCTAGAGTTCTAGATCTTCAAGTTTTACGGTCCGAATATTATCTTGTATCTATGACTTTGCACTTTATTAATAATATGTGTTTGTTTGCTATGTTCTTACTTTATTCTAATAGTATGATTGATATAGATGTAGTTTATGATAGATATATGTATCTATTCGTAGAGCGCCTAATTCAATTACTCGAGTGGGTTAGGTGGTAAAGATATTTATGTAAGCGTGGTGCTTATATATGATTTACCTGCGAATGCACCTTATATTCCGGGTCGTGTGGTAGATCGCGGGAATGACAGTCCTGTTGAGTCCTTTGGAATCCACCCTCCGTCTATAAGACTAGTGGACAATGATTATGGGGAATATCTTGTTTCGCTCTTGATTTTCCTTGATAGTCGTCCGGATACATGATCTAGAGTTTACTATGCTATATATGATAACATATGCCTTAGAGTAGATGTAATGACCTAGTAGATTAAATGCTATAGATGAATTCGTCTCTCTTAAAGAAGTCCAATGTTAAGTCTAACTTTTAGTAGTCTATTCCGTCTCTCGTGTGATGCCTCTCCGCCTTTATTTATCATTATCATATCTTTATTATTATTGACTTACCCCCGCTAAAGTTAGTACTAGTAAAAGAATCTCTCATAAGTATGCCACTTATTAATTATGTTTGTGCCCACCTTTCAATTATTCCTCCCCGTGGTAGAATATAAATGACAAAACACGGATTACTCCCGGTGAATTGCTACAAAGTGGTATTTATATCTCGTGCGCTTTGCGGATAGACCTTTTATATTTATTTCTTATAGATTGCAAACAACACATATCACAAGTATCACCTATGCATTTCCTAGCATTGTTGCTTGGGGATGACAACCTAGCACATAGTAGTGTTAAGAGATGAACCACACCGAAGTTTCTCTGATGGCTTATAGCCTTAGGTGAGATTAACTCCACCTAATGTTATAGTGACGTTAGATTTACCAACAAACATTTTTGGCGCCGTTGCCGGGGAGGAAATAAAAGTTAGCTAGACATATTGATAAATGGAAACTTATGATGAGAATCTAAAACTAGGAAGCTGCTTTAGCAGGCTTACCCTTGTTTGTCTTTTGTTTATTTTATACAGGATTTATCAAATTGAAAATTGATTGTGATTCACTTCACTTCATTCATCAGAATCAAATCAATCAAGAGAGCATATATCGTTTTTTGAAGCTATGGTCTGAAAAATCCCTAGAGTTCTCGCGCTCCAAGCAATGAGAACATTTCGCACAGACCAACACTTCAAATTAAAGATCTTGAGTTTGAGCTCAAGCCAAGCCTCATCAACATGATACAAGCTACTCCATTCAGTGGAAGGATTCACGAAGATGCACGCTTACATCTGCAGAATTTTCTGGAGATTGCCAACACCTTTTCACCCAAGAATATTCCCCAAGATATCATATTACTCCGCTTATTCCCATTCTCATTGAAGGAAAAAGCGAAAATATGGTTCTACGCCAACAAAGAAGAAATCAAGAAATGGGATGAATGTTCTACAGACTTCCTATCAAAGTTCTTTCCCACGGGTAAAACCAATGCCCTACGAGGAAAAATTACCAATTTCCAACAAAAAAAGGAGAATCAATTCGGTGCTTGGGAACGCTTACAAGAATACATATCAGATTGCCCTCATCATGGAATAGAAGATTGGTTGCTCATGCAAGGATTCTACCATGGATTAACACAAAGAGCACGAGAACAACTAGATGCAACTGCTGAAGGATCATTTTTATCACTCACTCTTGACAAAGCTGAAGCACTCATGAATAAAATATCAGAAAATCAAAGCTGGATTCAAGACACTCAACACTACCATCAGATAGAAGAAATTCCAGAAGAAGTAAAAGCAATATCAACCCAGATGGATGTGTTATTGAATTGGCTTGAACAAAGAGCCAAGGATAAGCAGGAAAGACAAGATTTACAAGACTATATTGATTCTGCATCAAATTCAAGCATGGCTGTTAATAATTCAACATCAACTCAATCACAAGAACGAAGTTTACAACAGCTATTCAACAACCCAGGTAAGTATCGAGGTAATATTCCTAGAAACCCATTTTTAAAAGAGTTAATTGAGGAGCAAGCTAAGTTAAATGATAATTCTTCTTAACAAGCTTGTTGCTAATGATAAAGTTTTAGAAGATATAACTCTTAAGATGGATAATTTCTCTGTTGCTTTTAAAGATCAACTTACTTTTAATAAAAAGATAGAAACTCAAATAGCAAAGTTATATGCTGCAAAATCTATTGCCACTAACCTTGAGCAGGTAAATAATGTTACTACAAGAAGAGGTAAATCTACACGTGATCCTGTTGATCCAAGAAGGATAATAGAAACATCAGTAAGGACACCAATCACGACACACTGCACCACCAGCAACAACAATAAGACCTGTGGTATAACCAACTAGAGAAGAAGAAAATGATGACATAGAAGATTTAACTCAAGAACCTCAGATGACGCAAGACTTCCATGATGCAAATCTCTTACCATATCCCAGAAAAAAACGTGGACCCCAAGTGGATGATCAGTTTACAAAATTTGTGGAGGTAATTCAGAAATTATATATCAACATACCTCTACTCGACGCTATTCAAGTCCCAACCTATGCCAAGTATCTCAGAGATATCTTGAATAAGAAAAGACCACTACCCACTACGGAGGTGATCAAGCTAACAGAAGAATGCAGTGCGGCTATCCTTAATATATTGCCACATAAGATGACAGATCCAGGATACCCAGTAATAAATTGCTCAATTGGAGATCATCATTTTACAACACTTTGTGACCTTGGAGCAAGTGTTAGTGTAATGCCTAAGTCTGTCTTCGACAAACTTAAGCATACAACCTTGGAGCCAACTTCAATATCATTACAATTGGCAGACCAATCAATCAGATACCCCTCAGAAATTGCAGAGAACGTACCAGTTAATATCAGAGGATTCTTTATACCTGTAGATTTTGTAGTTTTGAATATGCCACCAGACTCCAGAGTATCAATCATTCTCGGATGACCTTTCCTAAGTACAGCTAATGCACATATCAATGTCACAGCTGGGGAGATTACATTCAATTTGAATGGAAAGGAAGAGAAGTTTGCATTCAAACCCAGATCAGAGCTTAGCTTGACAGCAAATCAGATTGAATCAGAAAGTGAAGAAGAGCCATTATCTCCGGAAACGGAGAATGCACCTGATAATTAAATAATTTTGGGAAGTCCCAGTTCGAGGACTTTAACTACGGACATCTATCACAAGGTAAGTAGGTAATTATCTATATTTACTTTACTAAGTATTTACTTACAGAAAATCTATGCCCCATATAAATAATTTTACGGTGTGTCACAACTCGTGAAAATATTTATTGTGGAGGCTCAAAAATATTTATTCTTGCATTATTATTTTTACTCCTGCATTTATATATATTGAAAATACAAAAATATAGTCACTATGTGATGGGTCTTACATGTCATACACTAACTTCCACATTTCACCTAACTTGGATATGACATATACCACTCAAACCTCACCTACCACCATGCACCACTCCCTGCCACTCTTTTCCACCGAAAAATCCACCTATTACCATGGCATTGGAGTGAGCAATATGCTGCATGAAGGTGAGTGGGAGAGGACCCACCACCATGGCGGCCGGCGCCACCAACACTGGCGGCCGCCAGGCCCTGACCTCCTCTATAACAGACCCTTCACTCCTCGCTTCTTCATCACACCCACATTGCTTTGCTCAACCTTTCAGCTTGTAACTCGAAGTTCTAGTATCCAGAAAGCTTTGGGCTTTGTAGTAGAGAGAAAGAGAAGTGAGAAGGAGAAAGGAAGTTCTTAGTAGTAATAGAAAAATTTTCTTGAGAGAGGAGAAGATCTTGAGAGCATTAGAATAACCAAGGGAGATTAGTGGAGATGTTGTCCAAGTAGAGTAATCAAGATAAAACTTTGTTAGGGGAAGTTCTGTCAAAATAAAAACAACCTTGTAATCTTTCTTTTCGGACGACTAACCCCTGGACAACTAACTTTGGACAGCTGACTTCTAATTTTTTATTCTAACCCCTCCATTAGTCTCTTGTTTTTGTTTGTATATTAACATTTTGCAGGATGAGTTTCTGGAAATCATTCAGTGGGAGAAGATCAAGACGTCTCCAACAACAAGGAGAGTCATCTTCCAGAGCCCTATCAGAGATGAGCTATGAACCAGAGCAAGATGTGCCACCACATCCAGCCCCTGCTGCAGTAAGGAGGTTGACCTCTGACTCCCACCTCAAGTTTCATGGACAATATGAGAGAACAAGGTACAGTCAGTTGAAAAACCGTAAGTTCACTCACACTCCTGTGATTGACTCTGATCTTCTAATCCAGACAGGTATGGATATTGAATTTGCTCATATTTTTCGCTTTTTGGGCTGGGAAACTTTTGCGAAAATCAGAGGAAGGTTCTAAGTTTTTAACCATAGAATTTCTTTGCACCCTTCGTTGCACTGATGAAGGAGTCACATTTAGATTCTTCCAACAACAGTATTCTCTCACTTGGAGAAATCTAAGTGATACACTTGGTTTTCTACACTCTTGTGTCATGGACTTAGACGTAGCTTTAGACGATTTCAACCAAGCAACTGTTTGGAAAGACTTGATAAATGTAGATGCATTTTTGGATGCAAAAGCCAGAGACTTACACTTACCCACCTTTCGCTTTTTCCATAAATGGATGCTTTTCACTCTTTTGCCTAGGAAGGATGGTCATAATGTTAGAGTAGGAGAGTTACAGTTGATCTATGCAGTTATAAAGAGAAGGCAAGTTTCACCGATATATATGTTAGTTCAGCATTGGATAGTTGTACCAACTCTCCTAGGAAATGTCAATTGCACGTCACTTATCACTAGAATTGCCAACCACTTAGGACTCTTGGATGATAACGCTCATGTTGCCTACTTAAGGGAAGATAGACCTATCATAGGATTTGATTTCTTTAGTAAGGGACATATTTTGAAGAAAATAGGAAGCACTTATGTCATGACCCATGCTACTGTTGGGGAGATTCGGTTGCCTAACCCCGATCTCTCCATATATTGTGTGCAGTCTTATCTGTTGAATATGCAGGCACAACCAATTAACATGCAGAGAGCCATGCCAACTCGTCAGACACGTGCCTATGATCCAATTTGGACAGGTGCAGACCCAAGACCTCAAGAGCCAGCATTTGAAGGATACCAGCCATGGACCTACCCCCCACCTTCACAGGCAGATTACAGTCGAGCTGACCAGTCACCCAGATTTGAACAAGGAGGCCCAAGTGAGCAGGGCGATGATGCACATATTCGTCGAGAACCTTATCATGGAAGTGGTTACTTCCATGATACTCTAGGTACCTCACAACCAACCCCCGAACCAGCTCGCAGTTCTTTTGTAGGGTATGACGCATATACGTTCCAAGGGATGTTCAACACCATCCAAGACATGAGGTATGACCAGGTCAACTATTACAACTACCAGAGAGAATGGAACACCCGAACAGATTAGAACATCACCGACATCAGAGATACCATCGAATAGCAGAATGAAGAGATCAGTGCCATACATGGACGTCGCCGTCGCGGGCGTCGTTGAACCCCTGAATCAACACCAGCTTGGGGGAGCTGCCCCCACTTGGCCAGGTAAGTCCCTATGACTGGCAGTTATCTATTTATTATATTTATATTTATATATTTTTATATATATATAGTTTGTTTGCTTTTGATTTTGTTTGTTAAAAAAAAAGATGCATAATCATGAAAAACCAAATAAAAAGAGTGTGTATAATTAGTTTGTTTTAAATAAAGTAGTAGCTATCTCTTGTGTTTGGAGATGATGAATAGTTGCTCTGTTTTTTTTTTTTTCTTACAAATGCCTATCATTGGTTTAGAATTCTCCCATGCTATAAATAAAATTGTTTAAACTTGAAAAATTTACTTTGAGCTTGAAATTTTGTGGGAGCATACATCTAAGCTAATCTAGGTAATTGACGGATATGATATGAGATAGTCTGAGCTGCTATTTATCTTACTCCTAGTTGCACTAAATTCTGGAGATTTAATTTGTGAAAATCTAAAAATTGCATGATGAGTTTCCTATATGACGTAGAGAGTTTAAAATTCCTACCACAGCCATATACATGTTTTAGAATAGGAAAACTCTTTTATTTACTACTTGTTTAGTGTTGAGTTTTGTCAACCTTTGGACCCTCGGGAACTTGTCATACAATTCCACATACATCTCCACATATATTCCACACCATATATACACACCAGAATCCTTCATCCATTTGCTAGCCATAAAAAATGTTTCACTCCTATCTTAGGAGTGAACACCAAAAATATTCCTCATTTCTATATTTATTCTCAAAAACCCCCATTTATGTTCCATGTGTTTTATTTATTATCTCTCAAATAATTGCTTGACAAAAAGAAGAAACTTGGGGCAATGCAAAAAGAAAGAAAAAGGGGGAGATGAAAAATGGACAAGTGTCCTACGGGTGAGTAGAGCCTACCTCCCTAAAAAAAAAGAAAGAAAAGAGAAAAATAAAAGAGAGTAAAAAAAAATAGACAAGTGTCTAACTGAAAAACAATGGGTACTTAGATGTCCGCCTCGAAAAAAAAATAAAAAGAAAAGCTAGCCCAAGTTCTCTTCTATGTCTTTGAAAAATTTCAAAAAGAGAGATCAACTTCTTTAAAGAAGGAGAATAGTAGAATTAGGATCCTTATATCCCATCACCACTATATCCACCTCACAAATACATCCCATATATCCACATTGTATGACTTGATCCTTTGGATCCGTTGTTTGACTTTATAATATATGCTTTGCAAGTATGTATATGTTGTCTCCCACCTATGAGCTCCAGATATAAGCCTTAGTAGATAGGATGAGAGAAGGCATGATACATTTGCCATATTCCATAAATACCACATACTTTGAGAGAAGGCATGACATATCATTGCCTTGGTAAGGATCCAAAAATACCACATATGAGAGATTTGAAAAGGTCATACAATGGAAACTTTGAGTTTTATTTTGAAAATTTATAAAAACTCCAGAACAGAGGTGAAATAAAGAGTTTGAGACATAGTGCTTGACTTGATTGTTCTATCTTTTAATTACCCAAGATTTGAGTGCAGATAAAAAGCCCCATATTTTTCAGGTAATAAAAGTAAGTTGGAAGATCAGAATGTTTCACCTATCTTTGGAGGAGAATTTTAAATTGATGACATGTGTATTTGTGAGAGAATAATTCATTGTAGCAACTCCTGATCCACTTTGGTGAAAAGCTTTGCTAAGATACTAACAAAGGTTAAGCTTGGGGGACCAGGAGCTTGTTGACACCTGTTATCCTATACTTTTATATGTCAACAAGAGATGAAATAAGGACATAAATTGAATATATACTTAGTTTAGAGGTTTATACTAATAAGTTTCACGAGTTTTGGTGATTTATGTATTTCCAGGGACTTAACAGATAAATGTAGAGAAGAATGGAGAAACTTCCGGAATATACAAGACATATGATGACAAGACTTGACCGTAAAGCAACTCAATCCGAAAAGTGGACTAAAACATTCTAGAAGACACCAGAGGACACCAGAAAGAACCAGAGGCCGAGGGAAGACAGAACCCTGGCGGCCGCCAGGCCCATTTTGGCCGGCCGCCAGGTGGGACCCACCTGTCAGCCTCAGCTTTCTAGGTCGGTTTACAACCGACTTTGAAGTTGTATCTACACCGTTATTGAAGGTCGGTTTGATCCAATGGTCATCGTTCATCGCCAAGGCCTATATAAGAAAGACCTCTGCCCCCAGCGTTAAACACTAATTCATTGTAATTCATTATTAGTCATCATCAGTCAAGTCAGGCAGAAGTAGAAGAGAGTATCTCCACCAGAGATTAGGGTTAGCTACTTGTTCTAGTTCTAGTTCATCTAGTTCTAGTTCATCCAAGTTGATTAGCAGACAGATTCAATTAGAGCTGGGTGTGCCTACCCAGAGTTCTAGATCTTCAAGTTTTACGGTCCGAATATTATCTTGTATCTATGACTTTGCACTTTATTAATAATATGTGTTTGTTTGCTATGTTCTTACTTTATTCTAATAGTATGATTGATATAGATGTAGTTTATGATAGATATATGTATCTATTCGTAGAGCGCCTAATTCAGTACTCGAGTGGGTTAGGTGGTAAAGATATTTATGTAAGCGTGGTGCTTATATATGATTTACCTGCGAATGCACCTTATATTTCGGGTCGTGTGGTAGATCGGAGAGTGATCCTGTTGAGTCCTTTGGAATCCACCCTCCGTCTATAAGACTAGTGGACAATGATTATGGAGAATATCTTGTTTCGCTCTTGATTTTCCTTGATAGTCGTCCGGATACATGATCGAGAGTTTACTATGCTATATATGATAACATATGCCTTAGAGTAGATGTAATGAACTAGTAGATTAAATGCTATAGATGAATTTTGTCTCTTAAAGAAGTCCAATGTTAAGTCTAACTTTTAGTAGTCTATTCCCGTCTCTGTGTGATGCCTCTGCCTTTATTTATCATTATCATATCTTTATTGTTATTGACTTACCCTGCTAAAGTTAGTACTAGTAAAAGAATCTCTCATAAGTATGCCACTTATTAATTATGTTTGTGCCCACCTTTCAATTATTCCTCCATGTGGTAGAATATAAATGACAAAACCTGGATTACTCCCGGTGAAATGCTATAAAGTGATATTTATATCTGTGCGCTTGCGGATAGACCTTTTATATTTATTTCTTATAGATTGCAAACAACACATATCACAAGTATCACCTATGCATTTCCTAGCATTGCTGTTGGGGATGACAACCTAGCACATAGTAGTGTTAAGAGATGAACCACACTGAGTTTCTCTGATGGCTTATAGCCTTAGGTGAGATTAACTCCACCTAATGTTATAGTGACGTTAGATTTACCAACAGCCACCATGGGGTAGAATTCGCCTTCCGCCCAAAGCCCTGCGTTCCACTGCCACCGCCGCGTCGTCCGCATCGCCTCCAAAGCTGTGAGACCCCGCTAAATGGGCCATGGACCACTGGTGGGCTTGGGCCAAATAGGCGAGTTACTGTAGCGCGAATGATGACCCCGTCGGTTACTGTAGCTGCACAAAATAGCACCATACCGGAAGTTGAAGGAGAGTTGAGCCAGCTTAAAAGCCTGGGCTCCGGGAGGCTATTAACTCCGGATCGATCTTTTTGCGCGAAGCGAGGACGAAAGCGCAAGAGAGTTAATTAGCAGGTGTGATCCATTCAACGTGGAGAGTGGATCTTAGCCGTCATCCCCGGGTCGGGGCGTTACAAAAGCCGACGCCCCGATGGTAGTGGAATAGAATAATCTATGTTTTTCTCTTTCTCATTTATAGAGACATTTTTTAATAGATCTATAAATGCTCATTATTTACAAAGAGAGGGATTTTTTTTAAAAGACCGTCTTATTTAACTGATTTTAGAAGATTATTGCTTTGTTACTATCTCTATAAATAGGTTGCTCACCTCTAAAAATCGCTACACATTTTTAAGACAAGAGACACTGTCGACCTCTGTACGTTAATCAAAGTCGCTTTTGTGTGTCCCCAAAATTGATCCTTTAATAGTGAGCGTAAGTATATATAGTCATATAGAGAAGTATATATGTGCAAGTTATTAGTTAGCTTGATCACGAGCCTGTGACTGACTCGCTCCTAGTCATAGCTAGCGGCTCAATCCTATGGAAATGGCTGAATTAATTAGAAGGGCCAAGGTAGCCTGTGACGATGGTCCCGTGTAATAGCTTAGCAGGTTACCGTGCCGCCGTGTACCCTTGCTGCAACGGGTAACTTGGCCTTGTGCACTGCGTTCGCGGCGCATGCCCCGGCTAATCCCAGCACAAAAAGTGTAAAGAGTACAGATGATATACAATTGTACAAACCCTAGGTACCCAGCCTATGCTATCCTATATATGCTATGGTCCTTTGGTGCTGTGAGCATCAGCATCGAATGCAAGACAACACCGGTTTTTCGAAATATTCCTCTGTATGCCCGCTCATAGGACCACCTAGCTTTTTTCCAAGTTTTAAAATCCTGCCAAAATTTAGCTCCTCCCATTTTGAACTTTAACCAGCCTTGTTGCTATATTAACATTAACTGATCGAGATGCCTTGTTGCTTTGCTTCAGCTTCTAATACTATTGCTCTATATATGAGGAGCGCTCCCGTGCCCTAACCCTCCCACCCCGGCCGGCCCCTCAACTCTTATCCAGTGATACCACCGTATAGTGACTACTACCTTCTACTCCAGATGTACATCGATGCGGTGTATTTGTGCACCTTAAGCAGCTGAAGCTGCCAGCATGATCTGATCTTTCTTTGACTGGCAGCTTTTTGGATGCCTAAGATCCAGATCGTGCTGCGCAGTTTCACCTGCTAATTGGAGCACAGAAATTAGACGACGCGCCCTTAATTTCTCTATTATACCCTGTGAATTTCTTCTGGTCGTCAACATCATCACCGCCACTACAGAAAAATAAACAACGGCCATGAGAGCCTGCTTATGGTACAAGGTAGAGTTTGGGCCTTTGATGTGGTTCACTGGTTAATTCTCTCCACGGTAATGTTGTTCAATCACCACCAGATATACATGTTGCTGTCCTAGTAGTAATTTAAGAGCGTCGCACATTTCTGCATTTTTGGTAACTGTTGTCACTGTGTAAGCGTGTATAGTCAGATTATTTCTAGTCGTTGTTTGCTTCTGAATTCTGATTCTTTCTTCTTTTTTTTTACTCCTTTTCTTTTCACTTCAGTGCACCTCTTTGTTTCTTTTTCTCAGTCGATCTGCAATTCCCTTATGCATTTTCATTAATTAGATGCTTTAGATCTGGCTTATTTGATTTATATATTCTTCTTATGCTTATCTCTCGATCTCCTATCAAGAAATTAGAGAATTTAATTGCAAGCACATGTACGCACAGAAACTTTTTTACGAAGTAATCTACTAGACTAGATCTTTTTGTGACAAGGATAACTTCATTGACCTATATATGATCTAGTGCTACTCTCAAGACACCTAGCCAACTCAATTAGAGGTCTTTTTTTACTTTCAGATTGCCATCTGTAGAGCATGAGATCTTTGCTTAGTTGAGATTAAAACAAGATAACCTAATCAGGCTATCCACCTCTCTATTTCACAATCAGAATTTTAGATTTTTCATATAATTTTAGCATTAAAAATTTAGTACAATCTTTCCCTACTAAATGCCTCCTAGTGAGAATTCTGATGTGCTATGATTAGTGGTAGTGTTGTTTTATTACTACTTAAAACATTAGGAGAATTCCACCATTTTGGTAGTGTGTTTGTTGTTCTTTATTAACTTCTTGTTCATGATCTTTGTGATAACATGTAGAGCATGCATGCGTCTAGCTATAACCTGAATTTGATTCATGTGATTAATTAATCTTATGATTCAAAAACTTTTTAGTCTTATTACTACATCCCCCAAAACAACTTTTTTCATCTTTAGTAACAAATTAAATGTACTATTCATTTCATACATGGGAAAATATCTACTAGCAGGTGGTATACGGAATTTTCAGGATTCTCATGCATTCAAATACGAAAGACAAAAGCCTCGTCCTTGCTTGAATGAATCTATTCCTTCCCAATAAATGTGGACTCAAGAGGGAAATGAAGTAATTTACCCGTAAAGTCCCTCCTAATCCATTCCAGTCATCACGGGGAATCAACTTATCCAAATAAGCATGCATTCAAATAGATGCGAGGGTGTTCTCAAGTAGTGCCACCGCCATCTCGGCCTCATGTCTTCCTACTCCTATAACCGCACTAGCAGTGACGACAAGAAGGTGCAATACCTAGCAGTCATCTTCCAGATCTAGTAGTTTTAGTACTTGAGGCCCCAACTAATTTTCTATTGGGGGGTTTCACCTTTGGTGCAGGGTTTCCCCGTGTCCAAAGGTGATGATGTGTCTTATTGTTTGTTTTTTAACACTGTGCCTTATTATTTGTCACTGCGATAACCATTCTAGTAATTCATGAGGTCAACCTTTTCTATATTAATCACAACCTATTTGAAAAGATTGATGGAATGGAACATAATTTGGCTATTAACATGCACTAGTGACAGCTCTCTGTTATACACACCTGTTTACAAGACCTAAATAATCACAATAATTTGTCACCGCGCCAGCTCTCTGTTATTATATACACATGTTTACAAGACCTGAATAATCATGGATACATATGCATGTTAATAACTACAAGGACTCTAGTAAGTCCTAGACAAGATACATCGTGTAGCACATAATTTGTATCCAATACTACAAGATATACCTGTATAATATCCCCCTCAATCACAACTTGTACAAGTTGAGATTTTGCTTAAAACTTCTTGTAATTAATCTTAACACCGATTGAGACTTAATAAAATCATTTGGTACTTGATCATCTGAAAAAAAATATTATGATTTCAATTGAGTAAAATGCACCCCGGGTATCGAACTATTCAGTGGGTACCGGATAGGTACTCTAACTTAAAAACAATAAATGTCGGTACTCAAACTATTTAGTGGTACCCGGATAGGTACTCCAACTTAAAAACGTAATAAATCGGTATTCAAACTATTCTATGGGTATCGATAGGTACTCAATTTATTTTTCTCATTCCTTTTTCCTTTCTTTTCTTTTTACTTTTATTTAACTAAAGCATAACTAAGTTGTTATTTACTTTGCTGCTAACCTGATGTTCTATTAAATTTTATAGTATTTATAGGAGATATTCATAGTATAAAATTCTCGTAAATATTCATAGCTTAAAGTTTTAAGTAAATATTTACAGATAAAAATTATAGTATAAAACTATCATGCTAATTATTTATGTGCTGATTATGGTAACAAAATCATTTTTATAAATCATAGTTTCAGCGTGCTAATTATAGTAGAGAGTGTGTGCTAGTTTTAGTAGACAGAATTTTTTGCTTATATGGCGTGCACCTCAAAATATTATAATTATGGTAACTACTTGACGTCAAATTATGATAATTCCTTATTCTAATTGTCACGATCAATTCTAGTAACTTTGCTCGCATGCAGCAAGTAAATGACGCTTGCTGCCGAGTTTGGTTGTCCGCGCAAGCCAAAAGTAAGTTGTGGTTGTGTGCGTGGCCAAGTTTGGATTGTTGGTGATGAATGTAAATAGTTTGAGTACCTTGGTTGTTACGTTTCTGAGTTCGAGTACCTATCTGGTACCCATAGAATAGTTTGAGTACCTCACTGTTACGTCTTAAAGTTGAAGTACTTATCTGCTACCCACAGAATAGTTTAGGTACCCAGGGTGCATTTTACTCATTTCAAGTAATCTTTGTGCAACCCTCTATAAACTAAATCTGCATTGTCCTGGCATGGAACACTAGATTTGTTGATAGATAGGCAGCACCTAAATTATCACACACAAAAAAAAAAAATCTGCTACACAGCTTGCTCACGAAGAAGTGTTTGCACCCATATAACTTATGATGTTGCATTGGCCAAAGTTTTGTGTTTTGCTTCGGTCCTGGACCTTCGATTTGTTGGTTGTTTTCCACCACTCCATGATATAAGATTGACATATCATAGAATTCTTTTCATTGTAGTGTCATGAGGTAAAGCAGGAGTATGAATATATTGGCAAACTTTATTCACCACAAAAGACAGATCAGGACGAGTGAGTTAAATATTATAAACAATCCACAATACTCATGTATCTTGTAGCAGAAGCTAGCACTATCCAACAACTCAGCAACACCAACCATCTAGCAGTAATTAATTCATATAAGACTGGTCACTATCCAACAACTCACCAACTAGCTTTTGGTCTATGTGGCCAATTGCAGCGAGTTCTTGTCAAAAACTTTTGTACACTAATCATGTGGGGGGGGTGTGTATCTTTATACCTAGGTGATTGTTGCATATAGACATCCTCCCTCAAAACTCTATGCAAACATGTTTCAGTCTTCAATAAGGCTAAATCTAATACTATTATGTTGGTAATTTTTAGGGTGAACTATTGGATCCGGCAATGGTCCATGCTCCATAGAGAGGATTAGAGGAGGAGCGACCATTGTTCATGGAAGGCTCCATAAGATGGGAGACTTTGCTCTTATCTGTTTTTGTGAAGTTTGGCTTTCAGAAACCACATTGAGGATTAGTTCTTTGCTTTGTCTGTTGCGCTCATTAGATGATCTGACCCTTTTATTCTTATGGGTGTGTAAGCCTTATGGCTTTGTTTTGTATCATGACTATCAGTTGTGTACCATCTCTAGAGGCAGAGGCTGAAACTTTGTTTCCTTATCTAAAATGTTTCAGAATATCTAGCTATAGCATACTCCGCTTCTTATTTGAGAGGAGCTCTAGAGTCACATCGAATTGATTATCCTATAAAGCCATCAAGGCAACCATTCAATTACCTCAAGGGAAACAACAATGTTGCAACTTGTGGTTCGCTTTTCTCCATGTGGGACCATGTCAGACAATAAACAAGTGCGCATCATAGCTCACTTGCTCCCTAAAGTGTCGAACCAAAGAATCTTTTGCACGGTTTTACTCCTCTAGCTAGTATATGAATCGAACTTTCACCCATTTATCTCCCCTCAGTTCACTTTTCCATGCACGTTGGAGCTGCTCTGAGATTACTATGGTAAGACAACTTTGATTAACTACCTTAACAACATGACTAAAAGTATCTTCCTAGTCCACCATTGTTTAGATCCTTTCACGACCAATTGAGCCTTATATTGATCAGCAATGTCATTTGATTTTTGCTTGATTTTATAGACCCATTTACTTTCACTAACATATTTTGTAGCGCAGGTGATACAAGATGTTATGTCTTTTCCAGACCAACACACACCAGGAGCATTTATTCTCCACCACCGACTACTTTACTTGTTATTATTAAGTTAATGTTGTGTCAATATGTGTCACACATACATAGATGGGAGGGTGCATGTAGTCCATGCACCATTCTAGTATGTTACTCTAAATCTCTAGTGATAATTGGACTTTTTTACGCTAAACACTGGACGTCGACACAATTTTGCAACAGACTTGATGAGGACTATGGTCATCTTTTTTTAAAGTGCAAGAAAATAAGAGTGAGGACTATGGCCAACTCCGATACAATTTAACAAAAACATTTCAACTCTAGCATTAAACAAATGGGGTCCAATTGATTCAAACATATCAATCAAACAGACCAACAAATTTTAGCCCTAACCTAAAGTTACCATGCTATTGCAAGATTCGACTACAAACCACCCACTACACGGATCAAAATCTCCATCCACAAGTCAGGTTCTATAGGGCATATTTGGTTTGGACCCACTGTCATCAGACTCTATGTGCGCCTCACCGTTGTTCACGGTGGGCTCCATCTTCATGACGTTGCTCATGGACCGCTGGTGAAGCTCATTGTCCCTCCATCGCTAGAGAAGAGCCTCTCAACACCACCAATTGCCTAGATTTCACCACATTAGGGTTCAAGCTTGGTACATGAGAAGAGAATGGGGACAAAATATGTTTTCTCCTTCAATCAACGTAAATATAGTGAAAGCAACGTAAGAGCATTGACATCCATACAAAAGTATAGGAGGCCGATGTATGCCTATATAGGGGGCCAAAATATATAGGGTGTATATGATGCCATATTTATAGTGTGCGGGGAGAATCCCCTTAAAAAGAGTAGGAAAGATTGCCAAGGGCCACCGTTAAAAGTTAGTTTTTTTTGTTGTAACCAATAAAAAAAGACATCTTTGCTAAAAGACGTCAAAATTCGTAGTCAATACTTCCTCCATACTGGTAAAAGAAGTCGTTTTAGGCCAGCGATACGGTCTCCAAAACACAATTTTGACCTCTTGTTATTATAAAAATATTTATAAAAATGTGATATACTATGTATACTTTTATGAAAGTATTTTTTAAGACAAATATATTCATATAATTTTTAGATTTACAAACTCAACAACTTAGAAGTAATTTATATTCTTAATGTTTGACCCAAATCTTATCTAAAAACGACTTCTTTACCCGCATGATGAGAACATGCTACAAGACAATAAACTGATTATTATATTTAGTTTTAGGGCCTGTTTGGTTCCATGAGACTAGAGACTAGGGACTAATTTTTAGTCCCATTTAGTCCCTAAATAACCAAACGTAAGGACCAGGGACTAATTTTTAGTTCCAATTAGTCCATATTTCAATACACTCTTGGGAGAGACTAGGGTCCCTAGTCCCATGAACCAAACAGACCCTTAATAGGCAGCCACACAAAATGATGAAAATGACACTAAACCTCGAGCTACCTGCCAGCCAAACCCCACCACAGCTGAAGGGGGGCCAACCCTAATGCGGGTCCAGCTGGATTTGCTGGGCGCGGATCGAGAGGGCGCGATTTTAACGCCCGGTGGCGGCGGCGTCGAGCGGTCGGAGCGAAAAGCACGCAACGCCTTCTAGGCGGCGGTGGGGTCTTCGGCAGGGGCGAGTCGAGCAAGAGTAGGGATGAAAACGAAAATAATAACTTCCGATTTTTTTGAAGTCGTTTTTTTGATTTTTTTTCCGTTTTTCATGCCTAAACGAAAATGGAAGTGGTAACCAAAAAAATAAAAATGATAATGGTAAAAATAAATGGAAAGGAAAGCGAAAACAATTTTGTCCTTTTCGGTCCGTTTCCGAAGATTCCCGTATTTAACTAGTAATTTATCGTTGGTAAGTACCGAATCAAAGGCACACACAAGCAACATGCACATAATTTTTTTGAAACTAACTATATGTTAAGGATTGCACACATATAGGAACAACCTCTCTTGAAGAAGGAACTCTAATCATTCATGTATCACTATGCTATGTCAAGTCAACTTAGAACTTGATTGTTTGTTCGTGTCATTGTTAAGAGCTATGGTGATGTTGCGAGTTATATGGCTCTTCTCATTTTCTACAATTTTGTGTGTTTATCGTTTTTTAGATACCGTTATTATAGATTTCAACTGTTATTTGTATTTTCGGACCGACTATATCGTTTTTGAAATTTCGAAATGCCGGCGCCGTATTCGTTTCCAACAATATCATATTGATTTCGTTATAAAATGAAAATGAGAGTGATTTGGCCTTCTTCCGACCGTTTCCGACCGTTTTTATCCCTATGCAGGAGGAAGGGATGGATACTACAAGGGTATAAGATCATTTTGGTTATTTTGAGTGGCTGCCCATTAAAACCAAATAATCAGTGCACGTGACCATCGTCTTCCCCCTTGGCCGCCGGCGAGCCCGCCGGGACGTGAGGAAGACGAGGATGGAGATCGAGAGGACGACCGGCAGAGGAACCTCACGGTCCTCAACCCAATCGAATGTTTCTTCTTAATCAAGCATACCGTTCGCTGTCTTACAGAGGGGTACTTAAACAGGTTCTGGCCTAAGGCCCACAAGTCATAGAGAATAAACCAGCTGCGCCACAGATATGCGCTTAACGAAAAGAAACACGTAAACTATGAATACGCCATCTTCACTGGTTGATGTCCTGGGTCCTGAGTCCTGACACTTCCGGCCTCCGGAGCGGCGATGGGCGAAGAGAGGGAGTTCGTGGGCGTAAGGCTGGACGCCGGCCTCCGCGCTGCCCGCTTCTCCTCGCCGCCGTCTGCCGAGGAGTTTGCGGCCGATGTGGAGCCCAAGAACGTCCCCGCGGTAATCCTCCTACTCTGCGTCTTACTCAAGTTCTGCTTCCCGTGTGGTCTTGATACGTTCCCGTGTGGTTAAATCGCGTCTTCAGGTCTTTCGCGACGTGGCTAGGGGTTGGGCGGCCTCCTCCCGTTGGGATCCTCTCCATGGAGGCCTCGACTACCTGCTGGTTTCTACCAATCCAGCGCTTGTTCTTCTTTTCTTATCAAGTCTCCCAATGCGTATGAGGCGTGGGGTTGAAAAGCAATGGACATTTCACTTCAATCGTCGTTCTTGGTCCGATTGTTCTACAGGAAAAAGTGGGACCTGATGTCGCTGTGGAAGCTATGATGTCAAACACTGGCCATGTGTTCTACGGGGATCTCAGAAGCCATGAGAGGGCTCGTTTTTGCTCTGAACTTGCAACTTATAATCCAGACATATGGATTGTTTGCATTGAGGCACTAATACTACTTTTTCCTCCATGCAGGTTTCTGTTTCATTCTCCACGTTCATTCAGTCGTGCAAGTCTTACCTGAATCATATGAATGCAGCCAGTGATTCATCCAAAGAGCAGGGAATGCTTGGGGAGCCAACTTGTTCAAGGGAGACGTGTTCGAACACCTCAGAGAACTTGGAGCAAGTATATTTGGCACAGGCAAGCTCACATTTTATGAGCCTAATGTTATCTTAATTCTTGAAATGGACTTAGTAATTTACCTTTAGCAGGTATCTATTATGAACGCAGAGAATAAAGAGAGATGCTCATTACAAGTGTTGGAAGGGGACATCCAGGAGGTATGAACTAGTTTTGCCTTTTTCTCAAATAGTCTACTCTCCACATGACTTTCAAGTTGCATATCGAAGTTCATTGTTCTATGAATCTGTTTCTCTTTACTGCTACAGCCTATATTTCTGAGAGGAAAAACATTTTCGTCAATAAACTTCTGGATGAATAAGGGTCACTTGAGATCAAGTACTCATTACGATCCCCACCATAACCTTCTCTGTGTGGTATCTGGTTGCAAAAAAGGTCCGTATCTCATGCTTTTAGAAATAGAAAATCTGTTATAATTTGATGTCATTCTGTTGACCATAACCCTTAAGAATGAATTTATTTGGGATTTTTTCTCATATAATCCAGTTGTTTCTAATAGCCATTCTGGGGCAGTGTTACAAAGGCAATGCTTTGACATTGTTTAGATTCCCCCATGTTCATTGTGCTTTGGTGGATGTATCAAATTGGGACAGCATAGGAACTCCTTTTGCTGCAGATGCAGATGGGATTTTAAAAAACGTTGTTTCTCCTTTTCAAATTTTAATTTGGACTTTCATTATTCCAACTTCTAAATGATTCTTACCTTTGTAGCTTTTGTGTTATTGATTATTTGTAGCACCTTGTGATGGTTATCTAGAGGCACCTAGGCTAATGGCTTCTTGCTCCTATATATTTCACACAGTTACTTTGTGGCCTCCATCTGCATCCCCATTCTTATACCCGTTGCCTGTGTATGGTGAGGCCTCCAACCACAGGTAAAATCCTCTGTTCAGGAAGTGCTTAAATAATTTCAACTATATCATTTAGTAATTCAAAATTTGGCAGTCAAAAATACCTCTTCTTATCTCACTACCTTTTTGGCAGCTCTGTTAGCATGGAAGAGCCAGATTATTCAATATATACAAGGGCAAGATACATGAAGGAATATTCTGAAACAGTCATTCTAAACTGTGGCGATGCTGTTTTCATACCAGAAGGATGGTACATCTCTATATTTTATTATTGATTGTTACTACTATGAGGCTCACAATCTTTTTTCTTTTTTTTGAAGCAACAGGAGAGGTTTGACCCCCTATAAAAAGTTTACAATGTATCTTCAGGACACATAAAAGGAAACAAAGAAAATAAGAAAAATTACAATAGAGATTCTATCCATAAATCTAAACTATGTAGGATTCGAGGATTTGTTCTTAGCGTAACTAGAGCAAGTTCAGCCTGAGGCTCACAATCTAACACTTTAACCTGAGTTTTGGCATCCTAGATCCGGATACTTTGAATTTTTTTTATATATATAGAAAAATGATATCAAGTCACCTGCTGCAACTTTCAATTATGAGCTGAAATTTTGTTTGAATGCTGATATGAACTTGTCTGAAGAATTAATGCGGTGATGTTGTTTTAGATATCTTTTCCCTCCTAAGATACTTATATGTGACAGTGGAGACATATTGAATAACATGTCTGTTTCTTTGTGTTCTTACGCCCTTTATATCTGATAAATCTGTACTGCATTAATCCAGCTAACACTTTGAGTGTTCTTGTAACAGGTATCACCAAGTTGACAGTGACGACTTTACCATAGCAGTTAACTTTTGGTGGAAGTCAAGAATAATGACTCAAATGTTAGAACATATGGATGCCTACTATCTACGCCGAATACTGAGCAGGTATTTTGTAACTCATTCAGCTATGTACATTTCCTTCTAAATATTATAATTTATCCAGATAAATGTGATTTTGGAATTGAAGGACATTGATGAAATTAAGTCCTAACCAAGTAGTTTATGTTTTAAATGTCAACTTCACAATACCTCTTTTTAACCAACATCTGACTATGTTACCTTTGTTTCCACACTCTCTCGTGGATTTCTACCTCTACATATGATTTCTAGTGAAGATTGGTGGACCAGGAGATGGTATGCCTTATTACCCTGTTCAAATTATTGTAGTAGGACAAGAAAAGAAAAAAAAAAGGGGGGGGGAGGGGGGGATTTCTCTTCATCATCTGAAAACTCGGTGTCTGTTATTGGTTTTCTACAGTCACCTAGTGTATTTCACTCCTTTCCCTGATCTGATCCAGTTAAACTTTAGATGGTTCATCTACTTTGCATGCACACATGCACCTTGCGGGTTTTTTTCTTCATATTTTTGGGTCTTTATTTCTATTTCCTATAAGTGAGACATGATCACGTTTCTTCTAATTAATAGTTTTATTTATTTTCCCTTATTCATTTCTCGTGACACAGAGCATAATGGTGCAGAAGAGTCCTTTTGGTCATTTGAAAGATTGCACCGATATTCAGCGCATGGCAAAAACATTGTCAGGTAAATACTGTAAGCCACCTGAAACTCCTTACGATTTTCATCCTATGAATTATTTTAATTTATTCATCGATGCAATAACTTCTACAGTGTTGTTGGTAGTTTGATACTTTGGTATCAGCATAAGTTTGTTTCTGTGGCAACTTTTTTCATTTGGAATTGAGTTAACGGCTACATTTATATTTGTTCTTATTATGTTTCTTTGGATCCTATTCCCTTTTGATTACAACAAACAATTAATAATTTGTGTCTATTTATCAGGTTTCCAGCTATTCAGTTTGCAAAAAGATTCACCATTGCAAACTCTGGAACCCTCCACTCTGCACGCACTTTATGAACTGATCTCACTGGTCCATGATGGTGCTGAAGCGGTTAGCCAAAATGACAAAACAGAAGCCACATCCCAGAATAAATCTTCCAACCAAAGGGACGAAACAAAGACTAGTGCTGCTGCAGATGATTCATCCCTCTTGGACAAAGATCCTGTTGCAAAAATCATTTTGCCAATTGAACCACTTGAATTGCGGAGTATGCTACTTGCAATGGTGGTATGCATTACGAAGTTAACCAATCAGTTGATATTGTTGCATTTATGTTATCATTCGAGTCCAATCTGTGTACGCTGCAACATGTTTGTTTTGACAAGTACTACAATATTTTGACAAGTACTCCTTAACTTCTATGATTTTCAGCATACTTTCCCAAGGACGTTAGAAAGTTTAGTCCTCAACATGCTTGGGCCAGTAGGAGCAGAGATACTGACTAGGAAGTTTGATGAGATGGATCAACAAACAACAAAAGAAGAACAGTCAGTACTCTCCTGTCAAAATTAACTTGGACCACATTTTAAGTCTACTAAACTGTTGAATGGATTGATGCAGGGTTGAGTTCTACAAGATATTTTATAGCGTGTTTGACGACCAGTATGCTGCAATGGATGTGCTTCTCAATGGGAAGGAATTGTTTTCTTTTCAGGTACTTACACATGTTTATAATATTTCCATTTCAATACATATGATTCAGTATTAAATGACATATAACAGTGAAAACTAATTGACATGTCGATTACTAGCTTAAATACAATATGATCAATTTGTGCTTCTGACCTTGACCTGTCATGGAAATTTTGAAGCAAACTAGTCCTTGCTGAGTTGCTTGTGTTGAAATATTTGGTGACCTTATATTGAAAGGAAACCATCTAATGAAGCCTTTTGCAAAATTTTCATTGTGAAACATAAGATGTTTTACAAATTGTTTTTTTTTTCTTAATGCAGATATTCCAGAATGTCCTAGACAAGTATCTCAGGGTGCATGTTGACCGACCCAGCTAATTTGTTACTTGTACAATCCAATGAAATGGAGTGCCTCAAGTATACAAAACCTGTATGGGCTTTGAGCCAAGCCAATAAAGAACGTATTCTGATTAGGGGATGTTTGAGCGTCTCAATAGATGTGTTTTTTATTGGCTTGGAACCATGTTTAGGGATTTTTTTTATATATAAAAAAATGAAAGGTGGCAGGAACTCTGATTCAAGATGGAACTTGAGTTTTTAAAACAATCAATATTCAATCCAGTCTAAAGCAGCAGGCCAAACCAGACCGGGTAAGGATAAAAGCCTAGACACCCCTCAGTCCAATCACAAGAAAGAAAGGACGGGTAGAAGTGAAGAACTACGAGTTGATCTGAACTATCTACATGTTTGCTCAATATCTTCCCTTTTCTCAACGTCACTTGGTATGCCACTTGTGGTTTGTTTTTAAAGATCTGTCGGTTGTATTCTTTTCGAAGGCTCCAAAAGATATACATATAGATTACTGTACTATTCATTTTACGGCGACGATCCTTCTTTACATGCCTAGGGCTATCCGCACTTATGTTTCTCTATTTTATTACTCTATACATCCTAATTATCAAGATTCTCTCTTTTACAGCACTCTCTCCCGCACTTATCCCTTCTTTTATCTCTACTCTATACTGACTACCATCCGTGGGTCGACTTATAATTTTATTTAAATATATTCATGCGACATCTAGTTTTGAAGAATTAATTGAAACAAATTTAATGGTGAAGTCGGAATTTAATTTAAACTTTTGATTTGTGAGTTATAACATTTTTTAGGTGTTTGAAACCGTGGGGCCCACTGCTGGTGCATGCTCCCACTCCTCCTCCCACTCGCGCATGCTCTGTCCCGGCCCCACCACGCATACAGAAGCTACGCGACTGCGCTGCGCATACCGGGAGAGAGAATGTAGCGAAACATGTAGAGCATCCCGCTGCAGGGTTTTTTTTCCGGTAAAAGCGTTTCCAGAAAGCTTACCGTGTCCCAGTGCAGCCGGTCTTAGCTACCACTTCCCACTAAGGTACTGTTTGGTTGGTGGTTTTGCCCCATTATCTGTTTACGCTGCTAAGAGCATGCCCAAGAGACTAAGGCCTTGTTTAGATGGCTAAATTTTTAAAGAAAAAGCGACTTTTTTCGACTCGTAGCATTAATCGTAAAGACGTTTCGTTTGTTTGTGGTAAACATTGTCCAATTATGGACTAACTAGGCTCAAAAGATTCGCCGTGTGATCTACAATAAAACTGTGTAATTAGTTATTTTTTACCTACATTTCTTTGCTCCGAACATATGTCTTTTGGTGTATTTAATGTGATGTGATGGAGAGAGAGTCTAAAAATTTATAATTTTTTAGCAAATTTTCAGCCAACTAAACGTGGCCTAAGACTAGTAAAAAGAACTAGCCAAATTTATTGTTTTAGCTGCTCTAAAATAGAGTTGATAACAAAATACTAGAGTACTTAAAGAGACTATGTAAAAGATGGCTAGTGAGGTAGGCTCTTCAAGAATAGAGAGCGAAGGTGGAGGGACGAAGAGCTAGCCAATTTGAAGAGTTATATAGAGAGGCTGTTGGAGGATGTTTTCTCTTAATAATAGCTAAATTTTGCTTTATAAAACTATTTGGCTAGTCTCTTAGACATGCTCTAACAGATAGCGTTGCATTTAGACATTAGTTTGGTTTGAGCTGGGAGGGAATCGGTTCGGTTAGTAGATAGGCGCTTGCATTTAGTTTGGTTTGAGCTGAGAGAGGGAATCGGTTCCCAGGTTAACAGATACGGCGCTTCGTAAATGTGTTAGCTCTCCTCCCTTTGCGTACTAGTTTTAGTTTATTATTCCTCACAGAACAGCCGAAATCAAATCAGCAGAACACAGTGGATTACTGTGCATGACCGTATTTCCATTTTGTTGAACCAAACAGACCGTATATCCATTTTGCTGAACCAAACAAATTAACGTTATTGAACAGGTAGTGGTGTGAACGAGTTCCATTTACGTTACCGTACGTATTGTCGACCAAACAGAATTCAAGTACCCAAGTACTTGGCTGGCAAGAACGAGTTACACCCATGTTGCATTCCTAGTTAAGTACCCAAGTACAATGGCTGGCAAGAACGAGTTGCCCCCAAGTAGCGATGAAAACGGACGGAAACGGACGGAAAAACCTCATTTCTATTTCCATTTCTATATTTGTTGGCGGAAACCGGATCCGGTTCGGAAAATGCGGTTCGGAAAAACGGAATCAGAATATGCGGGTGCACGGAAACGGACCAATACGAACGGAATTGAACGGAAACGGTCGGAAGCCGGAACTTAAGCCGGAAAATAACAAATTAAACAACACACTTAGTTCAGATCACGACTAACAAAATAACATGGTTCAGATCACGACAAACACATAAAAAAGGACACACTTAGTTTAGATCACGACTAACAAAATAACATGGTTCACTTTCAGCTGAATATTTTTATATATGTGCTGAATATTTTTTTGAAAAAAAAAATAAAAAAGAAAACAAACTCAACGCGTGCACACAAAAAAAAAAAAAAAAAAAAATGAGAAGGAATGCACGTTAGTCACTACCTAATTCCACAACACAAGGCCTGGCCCAATCAACAAACGCACGTGTGCACAGCCCACCCAGGCAAACGCTGGACGCAGCTTCAGCTTCAGCTGTTATTAGTCCCACCTCGCCCATCCAAGCAAGCACGCATGCACAGATTCACTACATAGGAGACGCAGGGCTGGGCAGCTGGCCAAAACAAAAAAATTCGGTAAAATTCCGGAATAAAATACGGAATTATTCCGACAAAATACGGAATTTCGTAAATACGGACGGAAAAACGTTGTTTCTACTTCCGTCCGCATTCCGGCAACCTCTGTCCCGGATTCCGGATTTTCCGAAAATGCGGAAACGGAACGGGAAAATGTAGAAAACGGAGCGGGAAAAAAGGGGAAAAATTCCGTCCGTTTTCAACGCTACCCCCAAGTTGTATTCCTAGTTCCTACTAATGTTGGTTTCAAAAAAAAAAAGTTCCTACTAACGGTTAGTCCTGGGATCGGACTGAATTGCCCCATGTTTGTATGCTGACCAGTTTCCACGCACGGCGGACGTAGTACTGAATAATACCTGCCAAATCGGGTCAAGATCGGGTTGCCAGTTGAGCTATATACCTGACTCGTTTGGCCACATATATGCAAAGGCTATCCCTATGACATGGATGCTCTCTAGGTGAGGGCCTTAACATCGGAGAGCATTGCAAGCACTTCACACTTCACATAGCTTACAACTTTGCAATAAAGAGTGGCCAGCGTGGTTACAAAGCCTTTCAGCTTAAGGGTACAATACAACGATAGTTTATGAAAGAATTATGTACCCTACATAGTAATCTACCCCTAAACTAGCACAATATCTGAACACTTGCTCAATTCGTCCACCCTCTTCCCTTTTACACATATTATGAAACAACAGAACTATTTTTAATACAAAAGAATGAGTACATTCGACTACCTTGTATATGGTATATGCCTCCTATTTACATCGTGCTCTTTGCCACAATGAAACAAAAATATGCCATCATGTTCTTGTCAGAACTCTGGTTCGGACCATTCTTCCTAAACTTTTTGTTCACCAGCCGGTGTACCCTGGGAGAATCATTTTGACAGAAAGAAAAATGTTAGTGAAAAAAACGAACATTGCATGATATTTGATAAAACAGATGCATGCATTATACATTTGATGTTCCGGGTGCTGCAATTTAGATCATAGCATATATCTGACTGAAATTAAAAGCATCAACTCAGCAAAGAGAGCAACTCACTTCAAGGTGAATCTCCACAGGGAAGAGATTTATGGCGCCAGGATTGAAGGAGAATCTGTGGATTGTGAATACAAAAAACAGTTATGGCAAATCAGTGCGAGTTAAATTTGGAAACAGAGCGTGACATGTGGGCATGAACCAAGACACTGCTCAAGATCTTAATTGTCTACTTGAGTTGGCCATTAAAGACTGGACAAAATCTTAAAATCGTGTCTAATTTACATTTGAAAGCTTGTGAGATACATGAGAGGCAAGACACAATATATAACATTAAGATATCTCTATATTGGCAAAGGAGCATTTCCACTTGCCCAAGTGCGGGGAGGTACCACTCTGGGAAAAGATCTAACTAAGAATTGTGAATCATATATAGAACAGCAAATGATTACCCTCGTGATAGGACAAGGCGCCATGCATATGGAATAAAAGAATTCCTCAGGGTGGCTTTCTTGCTCATATGTAAAGCGTAACTGGGTAAACATCTGAAAAATAATTCATTGTATATTGTCAGACGATTTTATTGCCAGAAGATCTTGCCATCATAAATGCATAAATTTAAACACAGAAGTGAACAAAGATGAAACTACTACCTTCATCCCTTCTCCACGCCATGAGCGGCAAGTTTTGTTGATGACTTCAAGCACCTTATCCACAGACCATTCCCCATCTAATTGTTGCATGTCCATTCGACTATTGAAGAAATCCAACACCTATCAGACACCCGTAGCATACAATGTGATGAGAATCTGGAGTATAGATTTATGTGTACTTATGAAAGTTCATGAATGATAAACAGTAACGCATACAGTGTATATGTTCTCAAGCAGTTCATTGAAACGTGGATGGTTTTTAAATGGCTCAAAAACCTCTTGTCGATGCAATACAGCATACACAACCTGTAGAAAAATGTTAGACGCAATGCTAGTCCTCCTGTCAAGTAAACGGAATTGCAGGCCAATACATACCTCAGGATTTCTAGGCAATGCATATGTAAGGATTGCATTGATAATTTCAGAACAATTCTTAAGAAATCTGTATATATGTGAAGCTCTGTAGACTGCAAAAATAAATAATTATACTTAGAAAAAGAAGAGAAACATAAGCGATGATGAAGATGACATCATGGAACAAAATAAATGTATACTACCATATCATCTGCGATGTTGTCTGCTTCCATCTGATCAGATATAACTTTCAGAGACTTGTCATTTTTTAACTCAGCTAGTTTGGCATACCTATTGCATGGTACATAGAAACACGCTATAGATTACTTTAGGTTCAACTTGAAGTTACACTAAAGTAAAGTAAATAAATCTGGGTAAAGAGTAAAGGAAGCATACTTGCGAGAAAGCATGTCAAAGAGACTAACTAGCCTTTGTGATGCATAAGCACTCAGTCTATGCACATGAGGGGCCATATTTGCTAAAATTGCAAGACAGTTTGTGTGAAGGTAGACATCCTGCAAGTGCACATAAGCTTATCAGTTAGTACTACAAATACTGTTGCGCACAAAATATTAACTGTAGCAGCAAATAGCAGGAAAAAAAAAAAAAAAAAGCAACTTCCAATTAGTTATCAAGCACCTACTTTCAACTTTCCTGTACAAACAACAAAGATTCTGATACCTACTCTTAGCTTGGAGAGGTTGTACTTGATGGTCGAATTAGTATTACAACCATCAAAGATCCCAGAGATGTTTGATGCATCAGGGCTCATGGTACCAAGGAACAGCAGGAAGCACCTGGAGTTGCACGTTGTATTATTATTAACAGTTTTACAAACAAACAAATTATGTTAACTAGTTTGCTTACCAATTTGTGCACGCTAGCATTGAAGGTTGAATCTTGGCTGAGGATCAGGAGAATAATCAACAGCATATAAATCTGATTTGAAGTCTTCCTTGGTGCATTGTAGAGCATTTCCAGGATAGGCATCAGCTATTAAAACGATTGACAAAAGAAATTAGCATGCATCAATAAAAAATTATATTAGAGAATAGACGGTTATTATGTAATTAGATAAAAAAACAGTTTTTAACCTTCTTTTTTTATGCTGAGTGATATCAAACATAAGTGGGTCTTATTAACCAAATAAAATATGATTATTATTAACAAACCAGTCAGACATAAGTGTCCATTTGCTCCAGCAACAAAGGTTAGATATAAAGGCGAACAAAAAGCGTACCAAAGTATCCAAGTCTGTTCGAACCAGGACGTATTCCTGAAAGTCACAGTTCCCATGGACCAAAGAATAGAGCAACAGGACCGAGCTCTCTCATTATTTAAGCATCTGTAAGGAACAATGATAATGTAAACTAATGAAGAATACTATAAGAAGATTTTTCTAGTGTAGAAGATAAATTGTGTATCATGGAATATGATAAAAAAACATTTATGATTGATCCAAATTATAATAGACCCTAGACAATCCCTGAAACACACCAAAAAATAAAAAATGTGACATATTAACTGCAGAGAAGTGTAGATTCATTTTTTAACCATCAAAATCTGTGGCACAATTCTAGAGAAGATCAGTATTTAATATTATCTATAATCTATGTGTTTTGTTTTTCATGGGTAGATGGAACACTGCCATTATAATTTTAGAAAGAACACAAATATTTTGAAATTTGGCATGCAGCTAATGAATCAAAATATGTGCAGTATCTTAAGGATCAGCAGATGATCATTACTACCTTCCAAGAGCATCGAACAAGGATGCAAAAGACAACCTGACAACAGGACCATCTTGAGCATTTCCTTCAACATCTGTGCGATCATCTGCATGATAATTCATTCCTGTAACTATTAGAGATCTATATTAGTGCCGCAGTTTCTCTGTAGTATTGGCGCATCTTACATTGTATGTCCTTCGCACTGTTTAATGCCTTGCAATAAGGGTTATCATAAAAAACCGGAGCATCCTTGTCATTGGTATTTGAGTCCATCATGTATACATTGTTGGTGGGAATGGACTCATTAGTTGAAATGCACTTTCGGTAGTTGATCATGATAAGCAGGACAAGTAAACTGTTATCTGCCAATTGACTGGTCGCATCCTCAGGAGTTGAGCTTACAAGGTAGTTGAAAGTATAATATGGCAATAAGGCGATATTTGCTGCAGAACAAGATAAGAGTCCCTTAGACTAAGAATTATAAGAATGGTCCATTGGCTAAAATAATACAAGAACTTTCTATCTAAGATATCTCGTAATAGACTAATAGTAAAAAAAAACATATTCTAACATCATATGATCTAAAGTGAGCACTATAACTTTTAACTAGCATACTGTTGCAAATTAGGAAGAAGGATTGGACAATACAATTCTTGTAGAGCATAAGAGGAACATCAACTAAAGCCATCATGAGAAGTACAAAAAACTGAAAGACTATTGACATATTCTAAATATATTTAAGCTGAACTTGGAAGGCGACATATTCCTTAGGATATTGACATGACACACATCATGAAGATTATATAGTAACTCAAATTCATAGAAACAATATCACTGAAGAAAATGATCCACGTTACCAGCTGCTGAGCCAACTCGCTGCAGAACACCAGGCCTACCATCATCAGAGAAAACAGGGTGTGAAGCATTTAGAGGAATTTTCGGCCGTGTTACAAAATTGAGCAACATTTTTTGTACCACTGAAGCCACTATGGAGCTATCCTGCAGATGAAACAGGCCACATGGAGATACACTTCAAATTTTATCCCAAGAATGTTTGGAAATAAATTATCATATATGATGCATGCACCACTAGTTTCAGCTTTTACCTGAATCATAGCTGCATCAATGAAAGGATGCACATCCTTTGGCTCTGGAGATGGTCCAGCACATAACTGAGTTGACATAACAACTAGCATCAAGTTCAGGAGTTCATGATGTAGGTAGCATGACTCGGACTTAATACAGTACAAATAGCAGTTAGATCAATATAAATAAAACATACATGAAAACAGGAAACATCAATATATAGAAGTGACGGATAAGATACCTTACATCCACACTACCAATATAGTTCAGCACACCTCTCATCAGAAAATACTCCACAGTGTTTCCTTCAAGGATCAAGGAAACATCAAAGATCATAAGAACTCTGGCCAATTCACTCGTATAGCACAGTATAGATATTGCAGTTTACAGAAGAAGCACGCTTTGCAACAGACCACACAGAGAATCTTACTGCATGTGGATAATCAATTACCTGCAGGAAAGTTTTCCAGACCCTTCTCGCTCCTGTCAATGTCAAGGCATAGCTCTTGCCAACTGTCGTTTTTGCGTTTTCAATGATGAACTTGAGAAATATGGATGATATGTATGCTGCATTGATCGCCCTCCGATATACGACAGAAGATACAGAAGTTGTTGAGTTGCACTCTTGCAAGCACCAAACCAAATAGATCAAAATCTTTGCAAGATGCTTTGTTTGGTAGTTATTCTCGGCTGCAGATGCACAAAACTAAGACCCATAAGCATAGATAATTACGAGTCAAATATATTTGAAAATCCAATCATGTAAATGTTAAAGCAGCCGGAATATTCAGAGGATCAAGCTAACTATAGTGGGAGATTGGAATAATACAGTGTACTGCCATTGAATTGCACATCAGCAAGGTCACTATGTAATGGGAACATGAACCACAATCACCGGTCCCAAGTGGTTCAAGCCACAAGCATTTGACACCATGAACTCCAAACCAATCATCAACTATACAGTATAAATCACAGTGTGTTTCCATCAAATGTTCAAATTGGAGCTAGCACCTAATGTTCACATTTAATCATCACTCCCGCCCGCTCAAATGGAGAGCTTACCAAAAACGGGGGACGCACAGTTTACTCGCTGAGCTAGTTTCAAGTAAAAACAAACCCGATCAGCCAGACACGCACGGAAACTCAGAAATTACGAACATGCCAATATACATAATTTGCAACAAAAATCAAAACCAGTCAGGCTAGACTCGGGTAATCAGGAACATGCCTCACCGATTCCAACAGGCCCACATGAAATTCGCCAGAACGGCAACTAAACCCCGCTGGATCCCCCCCATCATAAAATAGACACACAGAAACCTCAAAATCCGCAGAAATCGACACCTAAAAAAACCCCCCAACGAGACAATCAGCGTAGCAAACATGCCGTAAACGTCCTGACCAATCTAGCAGTTCGCCTCAAAACACGTGAACCCACCGCGCGGTGTCAGACGACGATCCCCAGACACACAAACCACATGATCATGATCCGCATTGCCCCCACGGACCAAAACAGTCAAAGGAAGAGGGGAGTAAAATCATCTGACGCGCCAGCGCAATGAAGCAATCAGCACAGCCGCGGAATTTTCCTCAGGTAAGGGACGCGGATCTCGAGGTGGGGCGTGAGGGGCAGCCACACACACTCACCGAAGGCGTGGCACGCCTGCAGCACGCGGTCCCGCGGCCACTGCAGGGTGAGGGGCAGCTCGAGCAGCTGCTTCCAGAACTCGGAGGAGATCGGGTAGGCCTTCTCGCCGACCAGCGCCGCGAACATCTGCTCCGCCGCGCTGGGCGACGGCGGCGCGGCGCCCAGCGTCGGCGTCGACGGCGCCGCTCCCATTGGATCTGAGCCTCCGCCTCCGCCCGAGTAGGAGGAGACGCGGGGCCCTAGGGTTTGACGTGAGCGAGGATTGGGCGAGAGGAGATGGAAATGGCCGGCCAAGTAGAGTCGAGACGAAGCCAAGGTTCTAAACGGGAGAAAAGGAGCGTGGAGACTTCGGGCGGAAGAGAAGGGAAGGAGGCGGAGGAGCCAAGGTCGGGTGCGAGCGTAGCGACTAGCCGGTGTGGTGCGTTGGGTTTGGGGGAGGTTTTTGATCGGACTACGAAATGGCGAAACTAGCCAGTCCCGGGTCCAGAATCCAGGGGCGCGTCGAGGGAGGGAGTAGGTCCAGACCCGGGGGCGAGATGGTCTTTTTCGGTGGGGGCGCCTCGAGGTGGTGTCGTTGTTGCGGGGCTGCCTGCCGTGTGCTGTCGGTGGAGGTGGTTTGGTGGCGGAGCATTCGGGACGACCGGGCGAGGGAAGGGAGGGATCGGAGTATTGGAGTCGGGCGACTCGCATTCATTGGAGTCAGTCACGGCGCGTTGTGACGACGATGGCCGCTTCGGCCGTGTGGCACTTTGCTGGGTTCGGCGCTCTCCACCGCCGTTTTGGCCGAGAATCCCCGCGGGTTTGACTTGTTCGATTTTGTTTGGTTCGTTGCCTCTTTCGTCTCTTTATTACACGAAGTTTTTTCGTTTTTTCTTTGGGAAAAGTGGCAATTAGGAGGCTGTTGAACGACGCCTCTCCCGTTAAACGAGTCGCTGGGAGAATTGATCCAGTCCATCTCTCTGCGTTGCTACTACACTCCTTCTGTCCCTGCAGCAGGCTGCAGTCCTGGTGCGACGCCCATGCGGCGGTCACGTGCTGACGCGCATGCACACGGAATGACGTAAAATGCGCTGCCAGCAGCAGAGGACGACACGTACAGCGCCGCTCATCGACGTGGCCGCCGGCGTCTTCCTTGGCTTCGCACACGTCCCTGGAGCTTCGGCCACGTGCAGTCTCTGCGTGCCCACCCGTGTGCGTGCATTCAGCATACAAATCTATACATTCATTCATTCACCACACGACGCCCGCCCGTTCCTGCGTTTTTCCACATTCTTCCAATCGAATTCTCTCCGATCCGTCGCCGTGTGCGTTCAGCATCGTCGTCCTTCGAAAGAATGTCGCTCGGCGGCAGCAGAGGAGGACCCATCGTCGACGCGCTGCGCGGCTTCGTGCGGGAAGCCGGAGGGTGTGCGGTGCTGGACGGTGGCCTCGGCACGGAGCTGGAGGCGCACGGCGCCGACCTGCACGACGCGCTCTGGAGCGCCAAGTGCCTCGCCTCCGCCCCGCATCTCATCCGCAAGGTCAAAGGCCCGCTAATTACCTTTTGTTTCTTCGTTGAATCGATTCGGCTAAAACTACACGATGCACAGAGAGTTACTATCACAACTACTGCGATTTTGTGTTTTCTCTGCAAAAAACAGGTCCATCTGGACTACCTCGAAGCAGGCGCGGATATCATAATCTTGGCGTCCTACCAGGTGCGCAGGAGGGGCATGCGTGCCCTTTTCCATCATCTTTATTTTCTTGCGCACGCGCGCGCGGGGGTTTGATTCTTGACCTGGACCGTATCACCAATGTCACGGCGCTCGGTCGCTGGCGCACGCGTACGCACGCAGGCCACGATCGAGGGGTTCCAGTCGAGGGGCTTCTCGCGAGACGAGAGCGAGGAGCTGCTGCGTCGCAGCGTGCGCGTCGCGCAGGAGGCGCGCAGAGCCTTCGCGGAGGGCGACCACAGCAGCAGGTCACGCCGCCCGCCGGTGCTGGTGGCGGCCTCCATCGGGAGCTACGGGGCGTACCGGGCCGACGGCTCCGAGTACAGGCATGAATGAACGTCTCGAGTCGTCATCAGTGTGTTGGACGAATATTCAAACATGAACGAATAATTAAATTATACGCGCGCAGTGGGGATTATGGCAAATCGGTGACGAAAGAAGCGCTCAAGAGCTTCCACAGGAGGCGGCTGCAGGTGCTGGCAAGCGCGGGGCCCGACCTCATCGCCTTCGAGACGATCCCAAACAAGCTCGAAGCGCAGGTACATTACACGGAGACGGAGCAACATGCATGGACGGGATACGATTTGTACTTCATTTTGCACTGATGTTGCCGTGCTACCTGAACCGTGTGCCTGCACTACACGCAGGCCTATGCTGAGCTCCTGGAGGAGAACGGCATACGAATCCCGGCCTGGTTCTCGTTCACTTCCAAGGATGGTGTTAACGCGGCGAGCGGAGACCCGATCACCGAGTGCGCGGCCGTCGCTGATTCCTGCGAGAGGGTGGCCGCGGTCGGAGTGAACTGCACCGCACCCAGGCTCATCCACGGGCTTATCCTCTCCATCAAAAAGGTACGTGCATCCATCTCTCTGGCTCTCTCAGCCGTACCAACAGAAGCATTGAAACTCGGCAATTTCCAGGTGACGAGCAAGCCGATCGTTGTGTATCCGAACAGCGGGGAGACGTACATCGCCGAGAGGAACGAATGGGTGGTGCGCTTCTTCCATACCGTAGCCTTTGCCACCAATTGATCCTTTCGTATACAACAATAACTTCGGGTTGGTCCTCATGCGTTGCGGCCTTTGCAGGACTCGGACGGCTCGACAGGAACTGACTTCGTGGCGAGCGTCGGCGAGTGGAGGCGGGCGGGCGCCTCGCTCTCATCGGAGGGTGCTGCAGGACGAGCCCGGCCACCGTGCGAGCCATCGCGCGGGCGGTGCGCGAGGATGCCGACGACTACGACCGCGAATACGACGATATCCCTGCTGTGGCCGTGCTCTAAACATTTTCTGTTCAGTTCTATTCCCCGCGGACAAACTGGAGACGGTGATTCGTCGTCATCATCCTTCACGGCCACGTTCCTTTGGCAATAAAGTGCACACGCTTAAGTGCCACATTGTTCGTAGTTTTGTCGTTGATGTGTTATGTCAAATAATGGCACCCACCCCGGCCAATTACTGATGGTAAAGGAGGCTCTGCTCGGCTGCCTTTTTTCTTCTGGTGGTTGCAGGCTTGTAGCTGTTGCCTTTTTTTTTCTTTCTTTTTCTCTCTACAGCTACTACGCTTTCTTCCAGCAAGCAGCTGATGAGCTTCTAACGTTCGCCCAGCGTTGTTGTTAAAGAAAAACGTTCGCCCAGCACGAAGTGCACAACTCAAATAGGCTCGCCCTTGCACCAAGTTTCATGTCGCGTCCCTGCCAAACCCAACGGCATAACAACACTGGAAGAGTAATGTGTGGAGTAACAATCTACATAAACATATTCGCTTTATCAAATATACACCTTATCCATTTTCTCCAAGGGTAAACATACTGTTTATATAAATTGAATTTTCAGGCAAGGGGAGCTACACTAAGCCCGTTCCATAACAAGGCGCAGGCTGAACTTCAGGGAAAGCTCTGATGATGATCAGACCGCAGCACTAAACCCTCTCAACTTAGCATCACAACAACGATCCACCAAAAAACAGGACTGGATCATGTCATATTACCGCTCGCCACCCATGCCTCCGAACATTCCGCTCATCTCCTTCGATCCCATCTGTTTCATCAGAGACTGCAGACCGCCCATGCCACCAATCTGTTTAAGCATCTGTGGGGGAAGGACCTTGCTCATGTGCTGAACATTCATGTTGCGGGACAGTGCACTCATCTCCCCTTTCTTTGGGATCTTGAGACCCTTCATCTTGCCCCAGATTTTAGCAAGCCGCTTGTACTCTTCCAGCATGTCCATGACATCCCTGACAGGCCGGCCAGAACCCCGTGCAATCCGAATGATCCGTGATTCGGTCATCAGCTTAGGATTTGTGCTGTCAAGCTCTGTGATGAAAACTCAGGGATGAGGATTACAATTGTAGCACACTATTCTACAAATAAATTTATATATAGGAAGGTTCTTGTCACCACAAATTACCTGCTTCGGTCATGGAATCCATCATCGTCATGTAGCGCTTAATCTTAGCCTGGCTTTCCTTCTCATGTCCTTTTGGCATTAGTTCAGCGCTAAACCCAGGCAACATAGAGAAGACCTGAAAATAAACCAAAATCAATTTTTTATTTGAGAGAGAAGTCCTGTCCCATGATGTTAATGAATGAATCTGCTATTACTATGTTGGTTTTGACAAGATGTTCAAGAAATTTAAAGGGTTGAAGTAGTTAACCTGGCCAATAGGACCCATTTTCAGAATGTTCTGGAACTGCTCATACATAAGCCTGAGAGTAAAGCTTCCTTCAGACAGTTTCTGCAAAAGCTCAGGCTGTTGATCTGTAGGTACCACTTCATGAATCTTGTCCATAAAGCCTGACCAATCTCCCATACCTTTGAATCAAACAAAGCAAGGTTAATGGAATGTAACACACATATAAACATGTGAAAGCATGCCTTATATTTCCACTGACCTAACAGGCGACTGACAAATGGCTTCACATCAAAAACTTCAAACTCGTCAATGTGCTCTCCAGTTCCAATGAATATAACAGGACTCTTGGTTGCTGCCACCCTGGAATGAAACAAGTATAGAACATATGTTTAGCTGCTTATAGGTTCTGAAGCATTATGAGATGTAAAAGTAGTTGTTCAGTGAAAGGTATCCTAAACACACATGCATATGAAGGGATAACACTTGCTACACAGACAACAGGTTAAACCGTTAAAGACAAAAAAAAGAGATAGTTCTGTGTGCACAGAAGTCCAGGACGAAGTACAATTATCCTGAAATGTGAATGCAGTAGCTGTTTTAAGAGTTACACCCCATAATCCCATCACATCCAATATTTGCTAAAATTCAATGAATAGAACTCCATAGTCGAAAGTACTCATTGCATCCTTTCCTAGAACAAAATCATGTGGAATTATCTTGTGGAGAAAGTATCTGGACTAGCAAAGCCAAGAAATATTCCACTGGAGAGCATCTACTTCAGGTTCTTTGGAAACATAAACATTACAAAACAGGAAACTAAACCAAGGCCATATTGCAAAAAAAACCAAAAAAAGGCAGAGAATACTAACGCTAAGGGCACCACCGCCTTTTGCATGACCATCCATTTTGGTAATAATCACAGCACCAACAGAAACACTTTGTTTAAATGCCTGTGCTTGATCAAATGCAGCCTGACCAATACTACTGTCCATCACAAAAATCACCAGGTCTGGTTTCTGCAGGAAAAATACAAGAATGGTGGTTGGATTTCTTCAAAATACTGCCGAAAAGCCAGAATTTATTTGCGAAATTCAAGTGCACATACTGTTGCTTCCGAAACTTGCCGCATTTCTTCAAAGAGTGCTGCTTCCTGTTTGTGCCTTCCACTTGTATCCACAATGATGAGATCACAATTTTCTTTCCTGAACCTCTCCACACCCTCAACAGCAATTTTTACTGGGTCGGATTCCATGTAGCTGCAAAGTGACTGTTAGAATACAGAGATAAGAACATGAATAACAAACTCACGCTGAGAGTTATAGCACCTTCCGTAAAAGGGAATCTTGGCCTTCGTAGCATTTTGCTTTAACTGATCAAAAGCACCAGCCCTAAATGTATCAGCACAAACCAGCGCTGGTTTGAATCCTTTCCTCTGATGATAATAAGCATATTTTGTACAAGTGGTAGTTTTACCAGAACCTGCACAAAAATGATGTTATTTTGTGAGAAGAATGACAAACACCCAGGGGATAGAAACAGGAATTGTCCCATCATGATTAAATTTAGGATCTGCGCAATCTTTGTGTATGCCATAGATATTAGATAGGCCACTACATCAGTTAAGCTCCCAGCACCACATGCTGTGCAATGAAGATTAGCGAAAATGAAGATACGTGATGCTTTCTCATTATGTCTTTTATGGGACAACTAGAACATGGGGAGGAACTGGACTCAACGCCTAGCCGGGCAGGTAACTCAGCCAGATCACCAAAGAACAGGCCTCCAAAGGGTGGTTCTATTCTTCTTCGATAACTCTAACCCTAGGATGTAGGCCGCCTTTATAGACTAGGCGTCCCGCCAAACCCTAATCACCCGCAGGTACTGTTCACGCGCACTGTATCCCACGTGAACAGTAGCACGGCCTCCCTATGGGCTCTACTCAGCCCATAACAGGCCTAGCCCACTGCCATGACATCAATGTCTCACACATCATAGATTCACAGCATCCATCTTTCTGTTTTTTAAATTTCAAACAGCCCATATGTTCAACTAAACCTTGGACTTCAAGATGTGTGTACTCAAGAGATATGCACATAACTTCTTATAAGCAATCAACTACCTATGCTATATTCTAGAAAGCAAAAACATTCAAAAGGAATTACAACTTGAGCAAAAACCTGTTGGACAAAAAACATGACCCAACAAAGGACACAAAGGACAACTGAATCAATGATAAGATAACAAAGTGTGCACTAAGGCTGTTGCCCCTTTCTGGAGTAGTCATCAGGCGTTTATAACCTTGATACAGTATAAACCCCACATGAGCATGAGCAAAAGTGGGGAAATAGCAATGTAATAATTTACCCCCTCACATCATTCTTGGTGTTGGTGACTGGACTTGGTGGTGTCACCATAATCTGTGTGTCCCATGGGGCATCTCCAAAAGCGTCGCAAGAGCTTTGTTACTTGCTAGTGAGGAGCTTCAGCTATGGATGCTAGCTGGCTTCAAGAAATTTCTTACCTTACAGCCCTTTTGGCTTGTGCCAACTGTAGGTTGAGATTTGGTCATTGGTCATGGACTCATGGTGGAGCTCTCTTTGTAAAAAGGCACGAATGTTGTAAATTCCTGATCTGGGTGTGTGTCGTTTATGTGTTTGTAATGTCTCTATGCGTTTGTAAGATACATTCCTCCTTTTGTTTTTCTTCTTATAATTTATTTATACGCAACTCTCTTGTGTGTTCAAGAAAAAATACTAATATATGTAAGTGGACATCATTATGAGTTGTAAAATGATTTGAACAGTTTCATTTAAATTAATATCAGTGCAGGGCAGTGGCCTGTTTATTGTAAAAAAAAAAAAGAATGCACAAAGTCAAAAACAATCTAATTAGGCTAAATCAAGTTTTAATGATTCTAGATCTTCTTGAACAAAGAAAACCATCTGCCAAACGTAAATCGAGGAAATGAACAGCTACCATAGCATGAGACATAGCGTAGCGACAGGCAAACTGACCTTGCAGACCAACGAACATGACAACGCTTGGCTTCCCCTTTTTGGGAGTGAAAGAAGGCTTCCCGGGATCCAACATGTTGCAGAGTTCCGTGAAGACAGCCTGCACCAATAACAACAGAGATCAATTAACGCAATCAACGCGATGCACAGATTAATCCCAAAATTACACAGATGTTCCTCGAAGCGCTTCACGAATTGGGCGCGGATTGGGAAGATGGGGCGACAAACCAGTACGCCCCTTACCTGCTGCATGATGCGGCGCTTGTTGGTGCCTGCCGCAAGCGCCTCGAGGTTGACGATGCGCTTGATGTTGGCCTGCATGTCGCGGACCATCTTGAACTGGACATCGGCCTGTAGGAGCGCGCGCGAGATCTCGTTGAGGCAGTCGTTGAGCACCTTCTCATCGATCACCGTGGCGTTGCTCATCTGCGCCAGGGCGCGGGAGATGCTCCCGCCTAGCTGCGCGAGCACCATCTTGCCGGGCCGAGGTGCTTCCCTTCCGCTTTCCCTGCCGGTGGTGGTGGCTTCCGCGAGTAGGGAAAGAGAGGATTAGGGTTCCGATGGGGAGGCGCCTGAGTCGCGTCGCGTGAGAAGGAGCCGGGGAGGAGGAGGTTACGGTGACGTGGAGGTGGAGGTGAGAAACAAAGGGGGGAAGAAGTATACTTGAACATTTTTCGGGCCGGGTCGGGTTCAGCCCGGGCCGAAAAAAATACGGTTATTTCGGGCTAAAAAAATCCTGCCCATGACATCCCACTGGGTAAGTCGGGTCTAGCTTTTTCGGGCCGGGCTTGGACGGGCTGCCCATGCATTTTACACTACAAAATAGCTAAAATGTATTAGGCCTCGGGTTCGGGCCAAGGAAAATTTTACCGACTTCAAGATCTCGCCCGTGCCCCCGTCCAAAGTAAGATTCGTGGGCGGGCTAAAACCCTCGAGCTCGGTCGGGCCTGCGGGTCGGGTTGGGCGAGCTAGTTTTGCTCGGGTATAGGAAGAAGTAAAGCGGTAGCACCATCTCAACCATCCGTTATTAAAAAATTAAAAAAATAATCTAGCCTAAAAGTGACTTCCAAAAAGTTTAGGTTGATGATGTGTTTAAAATTTTTAGGGCAAGCAGAGAATGATAGTGGGGCCCCATTCATCATTCCCCGCACGTTGCCATGCTGCTGGAGAGGACCTCTGCACCACGAGGCAGGGGAGGCACACCTTCGGGATCGAGGGAGTATGCGCTGCCGTGGAGGGCCTCTACGCAACCAGGCAGAGGAGCCGCATCACCTGGGATAGGGCCCGCATGTCGGGGAACCTCCACGCTGCTGGGGTTGGGCCGCGCACCGGGGAGCCACGGGGAACCTCCACGCCGCCAGTGTAGGGCTACGCGTCGGGGAGCCCCCGCGTTGCTGGATGGCCATGCGCTTCTTGTGGTGTGAAGAGCGCCGCCATAGTAGGGCCACGCGTTGAGGAGGTCGCCGCCGCCAGGGTAGGGGGCCGCCACGGGAAGGATCCGCGATAGGGAGCCATCCCCTTAGGAGAAGAGGCATGGCATGCGCGAGGAGGGGAAGAAAAGGACAGAGAGGCACGTGGGGAAGAAGTGAAGAGAGAAAAATTTGGGTAGTCCGGGATACCCAACAGGAATAGGTAGATTAATGGAGGATTTGGGTAGCTCACAAATCTGTTGGTCAAGTATGTAGTATATTGGACCTCATTTTTTGCCCCACTACCTCAATTGGGGATAGATAGTGTGTTTAGGTAGTATGCTAGCATCTCCAACGGGCTACCTAAATGGACTATCTTTCCTATATTTGGCTATGGGGTAAAAAAACCCCTACTATAGACTACCCGCTCAACTACCTAGATTTGTTGGCTACATAAATTCTCTTCTCCTCTCCTCTACCTATTCTGTTGGGCCAGCGGACGAGGCGGCTAAAATATTTCCCCACTAGCGCATCTTTGTATTTGGCATCTTCCAACGCTCCATGGCGTATGGCGTGGAGGCAAGTCGCCGCCACAAGCGAATGGCGTCCTCCTTCAGACCGCCACGATCGCCACGACGGCCTCCATCAACATGGGACGGTCACTGCGGCTTTGTAGTTGCCCCGGCTGCCTTTCGTCCCGTGACCGCCTTCGCCTCGGGAAGAAGTTGATGATATGTGGGACCCAAAGCGTCATTCACTACTAGAACGAATTTGGGTAACCTATTTTTTAGATAGTACTTGTTGGAGTTGGGAGCAAAAAAAAAAAAATAGGTAGTAAATAAATTGGTAGCTACCTAAATAGAGATTTATGTAATGTGTTTTAAGTAGCAGTGTTGGAGATGCTGAGAGTGCTACCTAAATGTCACTAAATATCAATTTAGGTATTCCTTCCATTCTAAATTGTAAGTCATTCAAAGAATCTTGGATAGTCAAAGCATCTTAAGTTTGAACAAATTTATATGATAAGATGATTACATTTAGGATGTTGACTACTCCCTCTGTCCCATGGAGTTCGTCATTTTTTACTTTTAAACTTCATGTTTGACCATCCGTCTTATTCAAAATATCTATGCAAATCATAAAATAAATTAATCAATATTCAAGTATCTTCATTGATAAAATAAGTCGTAACAAAATAAATTATATTTGTGCAAAAAATTTGAATAAGACGAAGCATCGAATAAGATGGCACAGAATCCAGGGTGACAAACTCGATTGGGACCGGAGGGAGTAAGTACCATTAGATTTTAGTTAATTATATTTTCATAGTATACCTATTAGATGTTACAAATCTTTATAACTCTTCGTGAATTTTTGCACAAATTTAAAAGCATTTTGACTCTTCAAGATTCCTTGGAATGACTTACAATTTAGAATAGAGAAAGAGTGCTACCAATTTGCATACTACCTAAATTTTGTTGTTTGCTCCAGCCAACGGCTCATAAAACAAAGTACTAAAAAATACATTGGGCCGCCGTTGGCATGGGACCTATATGTCATCCATTGCCGGTGTGAGAGCACCCACTCTCATTTTTTCACTCACTCTCTCACTCTCACACATCTCTCCCACTTGTTCTACACTCCATTTTCTCCACCAAAAACATTGTGGAGGTGGGCAAGAACACGGGTGTGAAAGTTCATACTTTCATCTAACCCTTGCACACCCGAGGTCTTGCTCAATCGGGAGAAGCGACACACCAATGAAGAAGCTCGTGGGAAGATCTTATGGGTTGGGGAAGAAAGTCAAGACATAGCTCACGACAAACAAGCACAACGGTAGCCCTCAAATTTGCGATCTTGAAGACTCCCCATGCAAGACCTTGTTTTTTACCTCCACTACCTAGGGAGGAAGAAGCTCTAGGTAGACAATCGACGGCCGACTCTCATATATTTTTCGACATATGTGGAGATCGGGAGATGCAAGCATATCTCCTACTCAAGGACCGTGTGTTCACCCAAAAACATTAGGAATCGACATCATCTCGAGCTTTTAACAAGTTGAGTATGGACGATGAATTTCCTATCCTTTGGAAAAATTAGGTGGCAGGATATTCCCCCTCGAGGAGGAAGGTTCTCGCCTGAACAATTCAATTCTTGTGCACACTAGTAGAGGACTAAAGCTAGGAATTTCTTTCCGCCTTTTGGTACACTTTATCATGTCTCCATCTCGGACCTAGCTCATTCGTCCTTGGGGTCAAAACTTCTATAGATGTGCACTAAACATAGATCTTTGCTCTTCCCGGCTTTGTCGAAATCGCTTTGAAAAAGGAAATATCCGGTGCTCATGAGACCGGTACTTTCAAACCTCGCCACTCCACATATCCGGCACCCATCACTTAGATATATCCATCCCAAATTGGATCTCGTTGACTTTGTTTCCTAGACACCGGGGTTAGATGGGTGAATGAGGTTGAATTAAAATTACTCTATGCTATTGTCGACAAGGAGAAAGTAGCTCTAGGGTTGGTAGAGGTGTGCAGGAACTTTTTACATATTATCACAAAAGTTGCTGTTCCTGTCACCTGCACATCTCTTATCACACGCCTCGCTTCTGCGATGGGAGCTTTGGATAATCAGCGAGATAGAGTACATTTCCACACCCAGGGATTTTTTGGACTGTCCACGCGGCTTGTGCAGGGGGCACTTAGTTAAGATTTTATCAAATTGTAGCTTGGTCATCTTTTCCCTGGCTATGCAACTATAGTTCGGTTACCTAACCCGGACTTACAGTTGTATAAAAGCCAGGCACTAATATTTGAGCTCGAGACTGCTGATAGCTTGCGCAGGAAAGACACCCCCATCAGTTCTTCACGCAGTGTCAGGAGACCGGATACCTCACGAAGTGAGTCAACCTGTTGTACATACGTCGAGTAGCAAAATACCATCTTAACAGAGAGAAACACAACTCTTGGAAAAAAAAAACTAGATCCACACAGTAATGTCGTAACAATTTAGATTGAATAAGTTTGACAAATAAAATCTTTTACACATCATTCGTGTCATGTAACCTGGTGTAATGAATCAAAATTTGCCCCTTAGCCTGATTTTACTTGCAAGGCCTGATCCGCGTGGGCAAGCATTTCTGTAGTACTATATGACAACTCTAATCTTTGTTCTTGTAAAAGATACAACGGTACAGGAGAGTGCACAGCTTACATAAGTGGCAGAATGGATTCCTTGTGAAAACGTTGAAAGAATGGGCTGTACACCTAGTGACTCCAGAAACAGCCACCATATTTTCCCAACAAAATGTTACATACACAACTCTGTTCCTAGATACAGTGACAAGCACCTAATTTGCCTGTCATGATGGATATACAAAATCAATTTTGTAACAGAAGGGGAAAATACTGACAAAGCTATATGTTTCTCCTCCAGCAAAAGAATAGAAAACAGAGTTTCATCATTAGTTGTTATGTCAGCCGATGTAGTCCTAGCTCCGAGGAAATGAGTCTGAGCAGAACCTGTACAAGCTCCCGCACCCTAGCTTCTCTGATGGATCAGCAGGGGCAATAACAATTAATTAAGTTACACTACCACAGGCAAAACTGGAGTCATAAAAACACAAAGCCCAACTCTTAAGCTATTGAACCCCACACCCCCACCCAGAAAAAAAGGAGTTATCTACTCCAGTGACGTGTCATGTTCTTCCCCAGTTCAATTAATGGCTGGCCACAAAATCAAGCCTAGCTTACAAAAGGCGCAGGATCAAACAAAATGTCTTACTCAGACATCCTAAATAAAAGCTTTTTTATTAACAAACAGAACATTAAAGGACAAACCATGGTTTTGAAGAATAGAATTGACAAATTAGCGGCCGCAGATGATTCAATCCTAAGTTTACACAGTAAATTTGGCTGTTCCTTTTCAAAATTTGGCAGGTATCTCAACAAACATGCACTGGTTAGCTGCGAGACATTTGCAACCAGAGCTAATTATCTATAGATGACGTAAGGTAGCTAAACATTATTTAAGAGATTTATGGCAGAGGCCCCAATATTCAATATCTATGGTACTCCTTTTAGAGTTTATCTCATTGCTGTACGTGTATGAGAGAAGGGGAAAAAGATTCAACCTTAAAATATTGATAGTGCCTTCTAAACAGAAAATGGGGCAACAAATTCTAGAAGTTTTGGCCTCCACCATGTCACATGCTTAAGGTTTCGAATCCAGCATGGGGAAACACATGTTGCTGCTATAATAAACGGCCTACAAATACAAAGCATAAAAAGAACGCATGCATAACCATGGTCCACAAGCTTTTTTTTCTCGAACAGGAGAACTGCACGTAATTTCATTAAGATAGAAGAAACACATGGTTTCGGTGTCGACGCGAAAAAGCATGGTCCACAAGCTATCAGCTATTGCCTAAAATTATACGCTTTACTATAAACTTTTTTCTTACCTTGAGACAACAAGCTCAGAAAAAGTGGGAAGCAAAGACAATAAATGAGCCCGTCCATGGGATTTGTTTTCCCCCAAAGCTTGTTTCAGATATGGAGGTATGTCGAGAGCATTAGCTGCATCAATGTCTATAATTAGTCTAGCAAGCTCTTGAAGAACACAGATCGTTTCTTCAACCCTCACACTAGGCAAACGATGTTCTCCTGCAAACGGCAATAGTGTACCAAGATCAATGGGGTTTAGCATATCCATATTGTAGATTATAGCATTTTTAAGAAATATTTGAACATCAGGGTTGTTATAAAAATACAAACTCAAGAATATAAATACACTGCAGAGGTACCTAGATCATTTTCATCGGCTAAAAATTGACCCAGTATAATCTCACATCGCTTCATAAGAATGGAAATTGAAACTTTGCTAGTTTCTGATGCTGCAGCACACAAGGTTTCCTTTGCTCTATAACTGCAACCACAGAAAATAGCTATAATTGAGTTCTCAATTTACACAGCTTCACCATCAATTAACATTGCCCATATCTAATAGAAACAGTGCCCAAAAAATGAGAAATGGAAAGTTTGATGCATGTAAGACTGCCATCTACCCAGTATCTTTTCTGACAGATCCCCGTTCCCCAAATCGTTCTGCGTGTTATATGCAATAATTGTACTGTGTTTTCAAATGAGACATGCTGCCAAATTATTTTAAAGATGATCTGCACACTGTATTTTACATAGTATTGCACAATGCTTGTACCTGCATAAAGAAAACATCGTCTGCAAACAGCTCAGCGAAAATCTGCTGCAGTGTAAAGGTAAAAAGCCCAACAGTTTGAACAGGCAGCGATCCTGTTCGTGAGGCACAGTGATCAAGACAGTTCACAAGCCTTTGCAAAACCTGAAAGAATACGATCGTGAGATGGTCACAATTGAGCATTTACAAGGTCAGGTATCATGTTGCAACAGCAGGAGGAAAACAAATACATTTTATTGACTAACCTCAACTGGAGCATCCTTTTGCAATTTCAGAATATCATCTCCAAAGACAGTGAGGACACTCATCTCAAGGGCCTCATCAGCTGTAATATAGTCGGCTGAAGGAACATCTGATGACAACACGCGTCCACAAGAACCAACAAGAAAGGTTTCATACACATCTGCGACCTCCTTCCAGAAACGAGCTCTAGAAAGTTTATATGAGTTCACATCACTTTTGCAATCAGCATTGTCCTGCCTCACCTCATCTGTCATAACACGATTGAAGCATTCAGCAGATATTCTCCAAAGGGTACCCCTTGGGTTGTCTCTCCTTGTATTCATGCACCTATTTAGGAAACTTTCAGAGTCAGCATATGCTGGAAGAGCACAATTAAACTTTCGTGCACTCATTATCTAGAATCTAGAATTCTAGATTTTCAATTAATAACCTTTTTGGCATGGAAAATTGAAATATGTAAAGCACTTCTTCTGTTCTGCAATAAGTGTAAAACCTTCTTGACAAGTGGATATATCATCAAGTTTGCGTTATGTTTTCAGATATAAAATTATAAAAAGCAATTACCTTCCAAGACCTTGAATGACTTCAGGAGAGGCACTAAACCTTTCATTTGGTGGAGCCTCCAAAAAAAAAGGTTGACAATGATTGGCACAAGTTTTTCTACAAATAGAATACCCCAACCAGATCCCACCGTATCCAGTTTTGTACCCCCACCATTGAGATTGCCTCTTTCAACTGTAACAATAGCAAATTAGACATCATACAACAAGAAATATATTTTTTTCTCAGATTATGCAACAAGATACCATAACAAGTCTTACCAAGATCACGCTTTGCACCGTCTACCAGCGCTTGAGAATTCGATCATGTATTTGTTTACTACTTTTTCTGGAGGGGCCTTCGTGCCCATTAAGATAGCATAACAGCTCAAGGAGGAGAGGTGTCCACATGGAAGATAATACAGCTGTTGGGCGTAGCATAGGAATGATTTCCAATATGCCTCGTTGTACAGCAGGAATACTACCCTAAAGCATTAAGGACCAAATGAGAAAAGAAATTCAACACTGGATCGATGCCAAACTGAATTATGGAAGTTATCAGGATAGAAACATAAAAAGAAACATGATGTAAGGTTTCCCTACGAGAAAAATTGAAGATTAAAGGATACAATTCCATATTTTCATGAAAAGATTTTCCACATAAAACGAAAACAATAGAATTATAAATTATAAACTTCTTCCAAGAAATTCATATATATCAACTAAAAATATGCATGCACAGACATACCAGTTCACTATCATAATCAGTAGGATTCAAGCTAGTCTTGATCATCAGATGCATAATTGCCATAAGCCTTAGATACATGTCACCATTAAACAGAGATTGTGCTTGGACATAAAGATCACCTGCAGGAGTGAAACAGCATTAATAGCTAATTACAATATCTGATGCTTGGAGTAAAACAAAAGGAAGCTATAATTACCAAGACCACGGAGAACCTCTTGCTTCACTTTATCAGTGGAGTCATTCTTAAAATTAGGTGAAGTTTGAAGAACAAGTTCATAAATATCGAGAACAGATTTGACATACGAGGATTCCAGATTGCCCTGAAAAAATATATTCAGGAAACATTTATTTATGAGGCTTTCCTTATATAAATAACTAGGTGGATTCCCCCCAGCGTTGCCCGCGGGTATGAAGGAGAAATCTATGAGTTAGAATATTACTGTCACCCTCCTATTCTTTTTCATTCTCTTTTTTATTTTTTACTTTACTCTATACCAACTACCATTAGTGGGGCTCACCTGTAATTTTATCGAAATATATTCATATGAGATCTTGTTTTGAAGGATTTATTAAAAGGAATTCAATAGTGTAATCGAATTTAATCTAGTTTTTGGTTTGAGAGTTATAATATTTTTTAGTTATTTCAAATAGTGGGGCCCGCCGATGGATGCCATGGTATTAGTGGGGGGCTGCGGATGTGAGAACTCCTTAGTGGGGGTTCTCTATATATAGGTGTAGTAGATATTTGAAATATGCGGCAGTCCAATGCATGCCATTCAACAGAACTAATAATAATCTTTTCCAGTAAAATACAGATCAACAGTTGTTCAGATATAATAAAAACCAAAAAGACAGTGCACTTGTTAATAGCTTGCAACCAAATGACGGGGCCTACTGTCAACATATACAAACCACAGAATCTGATACTGTTCGCTAAAATGCCATACTTGAATACAGTTATGAAAAACATGGATCTATTTTATTTCTGAAGTTATTGCTCAATCAAGACATCTAAAGAGCTCAAACTATGTGAGCACTATGTTGAACCACACAAACCAAATAACTCCTATCATACATAAAATACAAGATAACATATATTGAAAATTATAAAGAGATCCTTTTTTGGGGGATACCTTCGGACAGTTTGCGCCGATAAACGTCTGCAAGCAATTTATGGCAGCAAGAGCAACCTCCTTGCTACCGTTTAAAATGCTATTTTTTATAAAATCGAGTAAAAGCACCCAACCTGAACACATTTCAATATAATGAGAAGTTACTTGGAATTTGATAACCAATGACCAATGTAAGTATGATAGGCACTACAACAAAGGTTTACCAGAAGAAAATTTTCTCAGTTGCTGGAGGTAAGAGAAAAAAGAACGCAAAAGCCGTGCAATACCACCAAGTACAAGAACGATAGTTTCATCCCATTGCTTTTGTGCTGTATTTCGACTGGGAAAGCAAAGAAGTCAATTAGATTAGAAGAAAGAAGAGGCAAATCACCAAATAGGCAATTACCAGAAGAACAAACATTTTGCCATTCCTGGACTTCTGATCTCTCTTCCTCGCAGAGGGCAATTTGCCAACTTAAAATTTTAAAAGGAATGCAAGCTTAGAAAAAACTCAGGAGTTCAAGATTTTTTAATGCTAGAGCTACATTAAGCCTACAGGGCACTCTAGGTGTGTTACTAACCAAGTTAAAGACCATAAACTATTGAATTTCTGGTGACCCCCACCCCCAAGGCACACACAGAGGCTAATTACCATCACTCCGTGATGAGGTTAGAAAGGCGGCCACAGCACTAGCATGCTGTTTGGTTCCTAGAATTGTAATGCAAATGAAAATGAAATCATATATGTTGCCGCAACGTGGAAGGCTATAATTCCTTTGCGTTTGCATTACAAAACCCACCACCAAACAGTGCGTAGTTCCATTCTTTTCTGATAAGCAGTAGTCTCATATTTACTTAATAGGTAATTCCTAGCTATTGTTTATGGTTCTCGGAAAAAAAATTATAAACCTGTGATGGATAAGCATATGAACAGCTTTGCCTGCCCGAGTTCCTAGTTCCTTCCCTTGCCACTCATCTCGAGATGAGGTAGATGCCTGAAAAAAGAAGGTTTAGCCTAACTTAAATATCAAAGGAGGAGATGATAAAATGCCCTTCCTAATTGCTATATTACTTACCAAGTGGGAAACATGCTCTAACATAGGAAAACATATAACCAAAGACAATCCTCCCACATACTTTTAGAAAGCTTTTTGTCCATGAGTGCTGAGAGTCTGAAAGAGAGTCCTAACGGCCGAAGTTTCGCAAGACCTTGAAATGGAAAAAAAAAAAAAAAAAAAAAAAACTTCGCATCAGTTTGTACAACAAAGCTATTGGTATTAAGAAAATCTGTGCCAGTTTTTTTCCGTCAAACACACAAGGGAGCTGTGTATCATTTATATTAAGAAGAAAAAATGGGATAAGAACCCATACAAGACCCACCAACTCACACCAGTGGGTTCTTACTAACCACAAAGGGGGCAACCTTGACCCAAACTTAATTCACATCCAGCCCAAGGGCAAGGAGGTAATTGATACCTCATGCCCCTGCCAACCGCACCCAAAATCAGCTCCTCACTAGCGAGCTATAGAGCTCTAGCTAGGTTTGGAGACTCAGCATCAAACACCATATTTAATAGCACAAAAAGAATTTTTCTTCAAGGAAAAAAGTTTAATTAGAATTTTTCATGGTGAGTACAAGGTGTGTATTATATGGGGATGTGCATACAGAGTGCCAAAAAATTCGATAAGGAAGATGCCAAGATTGCCACGAATTATTAACATTACAGCACGACGGCAGTGCCCTACAGAGATCATTAATGATTCAATGAGCTAATGACAAACTCATCAACAATATTCATGTGTGTTCATGCAGAGAAGTAGAGAACAGACTGTATGTTGAGAAGATGCACCTCAGGACGATCATCTGAACCCAATTTCTGGAGGGCAGAGAAAACTGAAAAGAAAAGTATACTGTAGTCAACTGCTTGTTTTGGAGGAACTTGCTTGCTGTTTGCCTCTTTAATCGTTCCACCTGACTGAACATCTGCAAAGCAAAAGGAGAGCTATGTATTAGTGATATAGAAAATCAGCATATTTATATGTGGTGATCACATACCATCACTCATGTGACTAGCTTGCTCAATAGGCTTGCTGATTAATCCCTTCACAATAAAATCAGTAGCAGTCCACAAAAGTCCAACCGATGTTAAACTTATGTTTATATCAGTTTTCTGAGTACCATATGCTCCAGTTACCAAAATGCATCTGCAGTTGTTGACAAATAAGAGATTCAGAAATTGCAACAAATCATAAACTAAAGTAAGTACAACTCCCAAGATGGGGATAAAAGTATTGTGAAGTGTGAACTGAACATAGCTTTTCCTTTCAAAACTTTTTTTGTTAATAAAACTCCCAAAAGCTGGAATCCTCTCCCCATACAGTTGTTTTAGTTAATAAACATCTATTCCAAACAGAGTTTGTGACACTGAAAGCACAAAAGGTTTATTGATAGCTGCACCAAATAATGGCAAATCATCCTTCTTTATATTAAGGCAAATTCCCATGACTTTTTGAGAACCAGACCCTAATCTTGTGTACAGACCACTATGGTATGGCCAACATGTCTATTTGCAGAAGTGTGGCGCCCGACCCCCTTCTCAAACGACCTTATGTACTTTTCGTGTCTAGTCAGCCATTCAGGTAAGAGAAGCAAAATTCCAAGGCCCTCTTTGTTTCAGCTTCTCAAAAACTGGCATTTACAATTAGCAACAAAAGCCAGCTTATGAAAAGCTGCAGCCAAAACAAAAACGTACTAAGGTCTAGCTGTGTACCATGAGAAATTTTCTGAATAATCATTCATCAGGATTTATGTTGGTGCCATTAGTTTATATAAGATCCATACTTTATGGGCTGCCTTTCAATGCGATCGTAATTAAGCTGAGACTTAAAGTACTTCGATTTAGTTTTCCTTTTTTTTTATTGCAATTAATGTTCATATTAACCAGTCTTGCACAAATGCATGTCAACCATAAAAGCAAAAGTATAGCTGCATAAGCATTTTTATTTACTAGTGTTGATTGCTTTTACATGGAAGCGACATCTGTCATGGCAAAAAATTAGAAGCTGCACATCACCATAAACTCAAGAGCAACAGTGGTTCCTGGATCATACTCAACGGTCTCAGCTTTTAAGTACAATGGATATTGTCCTTCTACCTAAGACAGTGTTTAAGTGAAATTCCAAATTAAACTGTTACTACCTATGCAATAGCATGTAACTCTAGAATTTGGCTACTACCATACAAAATCACAGATAGCCATGTTAAATCTTTCAGTTCATATAATCCAAGGAGACATACTAGTAAATGTTTTCTTCCTATTTTTCTATGGTTCTGTTTTGATTTGAAATAACCAGGAAAAACCTGGGGAAAGGTACTCTCATAGGCAATTCGTTGTTAGTTTAAATTACTATTAGAAAAATGAGAAAAATAGCAAGAGTGAACAATACTAAAACAATTGATTTTTGAAAGACTTACTCATGAATGCATTGTACAGGGATTGTTGCCAGTCCTTCATTCATTATTACGCGTATGCTCTGCAGAGTAAAGATTGTGTTTAAACATATTTGAAGGGCATATACTAATTAAAAGCATTAAGATGTACAGCACTTGCCTAAAAGAACAACAAAACAAATGAGCACTCAACATTTATTATCCTTTTGTTTAACTAGAATGGCCAGTATATTGAAAATCAGTGTTATAGTTCATAAATATTTCTGACTACCTTAGTTTGCGTATTTAAGACAGCTTTTACAGATCAATACCTTTTTTTTTTTCTCAAAAACACAGGAGAGCTGTGCTTCATTATATTAAGAAGAAAATACAGGACAATATTACTTTATAAGCACTTAAAAGTGTTTATTTGGTCCTCCATTCAAGAGTTGAAAAATGTAGTCCATAATCCAATTTGACTTCCATAGATAGGCATAAACATAACAGGCCCAAGCAGCTATGCCAGGGGAAAAACTCCCACAGAGAAATCATATCATGCTAAACATTGCAGGAACAATTTAGTAATTTTACCTGAAAGCCTAAGGAGATGAGGTCTTTTTCTGATGCATCAGTAACCGCCCTGGAAGAAAATAAGGATGTATAAAGAAACAGCAAAAATGTCAAATAAAAACATGTAATTCATGAATGAATAGCAGTGACACCTTAACATATGAAGAATGCTGGGCCAGCTATACGATAACTTTTCTCCATGTCTCTGAAAAAATAATAGGTAAGAGAACATTGTCTGATACACCCAATGAAAAAGATATACAAGAAATAAATACCTCAAGAACATGCAAAAGAATCTTTAGTGCACCCATTTGTACATCAACATTTTTGTTGGAGGAATAGAGGATCACCAATGGAGATAAAACTGCATACTCAAATGATACAGTTTCACTTTCTTTGACCAACTAGCAAACACAGAAATAGAAAGGTCAGGCAAATAGCACAAGCAGAGGAAACAGCAGAGTATTATTATTGATCCCTTACATGGCTTTCTTGAAACTGATGAGGTGCTGAGCTGATGCCCTGAAATTTTTCAGAACCCACTACCGAACAAATCGATTGATCCAATGAATCCAGTGCCATACAACGTAATTGTGGGTTAGAGCAATTTGCAAGCTGCAATGTCATCACCAAGATCATCATGACATTACATAAACAGAGAGAAAACTACCAGTGAATGAAAAGATACTGCTACCTCAAGATGATGAGCAACAATTTGATCCCATATTGGTTCAACTCCTGAACAGGATAAATAACATAAATAATCAATAGCAGAACCAATAAATTGTGGTGCCATTGCCAATAAGCTTTAGCTCTAAAATAGGCTGAATTAGTTATATAACACATTAAAGACTAGTGATCAAGTTCAACAATGAACTGATCTTCCTCAATAACAAATCTGATGCTCATTCATTTACATGCAGTAGACAGTAGTAACTTGCTACTCTAATATATCATTGCCATGCTCATCAGTAATCGACTAATGCTAGGTTGATATGATGTTTGATGAACTCAATGCTTCTGCTACACCAATGTGAGGTGTCCAACAAGCCCAAAATATAGATGATATACAAACTACCAATTATTCTCGGCATTTGAAATTCGAAAAGCAGGATCCAGCAAACTAACTGTTCAGTTTGGCAAATGCATTTGTAGTATTTATACCTGATCAAGATTCCGTTTGATCATAAAAGACCATAACTGATTCATATAGGTTATTTTATCTGCAAGAATAGTCCCAAGTAAAGAAAGCACCTACGATGCAGATTATTGACGAGAATCGTTGTCATGCGCTCCACTGAAAATGAAATGCTCCCGATCTGCTGGACAGACAATTGAGAACTTCCAGATATGTGCTGACTTGACAATTGGTGCAATGCAGACAGAAGTGACTTCACTGCAGCTATGTTCATCAAGGCTGAACTTTCAAACAACTTCCTCCAACAAAGAAACAAAATGCAGTTTAACATTACAATTTAGTTAAAACATGAAAGAAATAACTTTTTAAACAAATTTCTCCAACAATGAGTCAAAATTCACTTTAGCATATGAGCAATGTAGTTAAGATAATACCAACAAAAAAAAAGGATCCCCCTCCTGACCTGAGAATTTAAAGAAGAGAGAATATGGAAATCGCTGTACTGTCCCGACGTATCTCTTGAAAGCTTTTGAAACAGAAGCTGATACTTCCTGTGAGAGAAACTGGCAGTGTCAGCAAAATGACAGTACTAACTTAAATTAGACACACAAACAATGTATTATTTTTGGTAATAAGATGTTAGCAAAAAAAAAAAAAAAGAAGAGTACATTAACTTCTGAATAACATGAACTCCTCAACCATAATAATGAATAACTTGGGGACAAAGTGCTGTAACCTGAGTTGAAGCATGCGGAGAATGAATAGCTCTATCAAGTGCTGAAAGAGTCTCCAATACCTACAATTCCATGTATAAGAGAATTAGAAGTATAATTCGTGAAACTTAATTAGCTTAACAATGTTACATTTATCTAACTCTACATACCAGAACCCAGGAAGGACCAAGAACATTGTGTAATCGATGAGCAACATTAAAAAGTGTCCTTAGTGCCTGAATTCAGAATGAAACAAGTGTAAATGCATGTGAAAAAGCAAGGGATCATAATATAGTTGTGTTTACACTGAGCTTCTTTCCTACTTGCCTGAACATTTTTGGTGTGAGAATAATACTATCACGCTGATCCATTGAAGTTTCTGACCTCTTAGATCCAGGAGACTGCAAGATGCTGACACATATGAAAGGAAACTAAGTGAGGTGAAATAATTGCACAAAGCTCATGAATAGCAGATGCAGCACATGAAATTAAATGACCACTCTCCAGATTTTGGACTAAGGGAAAGTGTAAATTGAACATTAGCAAAGTTGTAATCAAGTCAGAAACCATGAATTTGTACTTACTATCTTGTATATTTTAGTAATTAGGTCACCACCATTAGTCATTTGTCCTATCATTTTCGTTTTTCGACATAGCAATTTCAACATGCTACTACCACAGAAGTAAAAAAATAAAACAAAAACATTACCCTCTATGAGGTCATTGGTGATGCCTAAAATTATCCTCTATGAGGCCACTAGTCCCCCTACTTAATTGAAAGGCAGAGCTCCTGCCATTGTGTTAAAAAAGGTCACTAGTGATGCCTAATGACATAAAGACTGCAAATACTCGTAGATTGTAGCTATAAAAAAAGGGAATTCCCATGATAAAATCCTCCTTAGGTCCAGCCTTCTAGATGTTGGAAGACTGGCTGGTCTTTCTTTTTTGTCATCCCCGTGTGTATTGCGGTGGCACATCATTTTTCTGTTTCTAGCAGGGCCTGTGTTTAGACGGGGCTACTTTTTTTTTCCCTTCTTCCTTAATGCGTTTTTTCTCTTAAAGAATGGCACACGGCTCTCGTGTGTCGTTTGAGAAAAAAATCATAAGATCCTACCAAAACACAAATACTAGAAAACAAAATATCATGCAAGCCCTGAAAAACCAGGTTTATACAATATCAAAATGATATATTTCATTTTTAGATCATAGCATTCAAACTAAAAACTCAAAAGGTTGAAAACTTTCTTCAGACAGATAAAGCTGCATATTTTATTGCTATCACACACCAAAATAGAAATTTAATTGGACTAAACGTTTAGGAGGTTACACCGTTAGAGATGCACAAAATTAACCATAAACAAATTATAAGGATGGAATTTACAAGATGGATGAACATTGAAGGAACCCCTACGGTTTTTGATATTAAAAAACTAAGATATGCTCAGACAATATTTCTAATAAACCATATTACAATATTACTTGTCACCATCACATGTTATATACTTCGCAAAAAAAAGGGAAAAAAAAGGTACTTAGATATGATATATACTGCTGCAGGCATATGATATATGATTCTACCAACAAGATACTTGTCACATCACATGTTATATACTGCTGCAGGCATATCATATATGATTCTACCAACAAGATATTTGGTTATATGCCCAGTAAGAATCCTAGTAAACTGGGGTACTGGACAACAGTAGCATACCTTTTCTTCTCTCCGTCATTTGGATTATTGATTGTAAACTTGCAAAGTGATGCAAGGAAAGAGTTTAAGGGCTCTATAGCACGGAGAACTCCACAAGCCTGAAATAGTAAGCACCCCACATTCTGATTGTCAAAGCAGTTAATTCACTATAAAGGATGGGACAATGGATATAACAGAAAAGCAACAGAAGACCAGTAGCCCTTGAGCCACATCATGGGTGGAATACTGTTATTCTCTAAGAGTAGGTCGATTTTCCAAAGTTCTTGATACACCAAAAGACCACTATTATTACCTGAGTGAATGCTTGGTATCCTTTCAATATCTCTAATATTATAGCCTCCCCCTGTGACCTGTTAATTAGATTAACCATAACCATAAGAACGAAAAATAGCATATAAATTATAGGAAAGTACATGTAAGTTTAAAGATTGGCCTGACCTCATCAAAATAAGTGACAGAGAGTCAAGGATAGTTAACCATGTTGAATTGACCATAGCCATACAAAGAAGGGCCAACTGTCCACTACATTCCATACTATTTGATTCACATTTTGGCGATTCAAGCTAAAAAGATACAGAAAAGATTAGTTAAAACTTAAATTCATATATTCATTGTTCAAGTGAAATGTACAGCAGGGGAGGCCCCCAACGTGGTTTTTATCAAAAAAAAAAAAAGCAATACTGTACAAAGAGGCCTCAGCAACATCTAGAGCTTCATTATTATTATGTTATTCACCATAAGAACCATCTCCTCTTTTCTTACCTCACCAACATCTAGAGCTTCATCAGTCAAAGTGGCAATAGTGAAAACTACACCTAAGAGACCTTCAAGGGCCAGAGTGATAGTATGTGCTTCACTAGCAACCAAAACAGCAGCATTTGATGCATCATTATCCATACTCCACTCAATCCCTGAATGGTAATTGCCATATCAGTAGTTATTAAAATCTGAGTAAACAAAACAATAAGCTCAGAGCAAGTAATAATTTAATCACTAGGCTTTGCTAACTGCCAACTGTAGAGAGTACCTTTAGCTTTACTACTGAACATTCCACCAACAGCTGCTAGAGTTTCTTCGCTTGAATCTGAAGCCTATAAGAGAGACATTTCTAGTTAAAGGAATAGCAGTGGAAAATTCTTAAATAAAAAAGAGTTCAAACAATCATGTGATTAATAAGGATGATATTCTTTTTGAAGCAAAGGGAACCAATACCACCTGAATTGAAGCTACCACCAAAGCAAGTGCTCTAACTATGTTCTCCACGACATTGGTATTCACAGGATTCCTGTATTATTAAAATAAGAAAAGGATATCACCATATTCTCCTAAAAAACATATATGTATAATGTTATGCCCACAGACATAAAGCTCCAATGCAGTGGGGATGCTGACATGGATAGTTAATAAGCTGCAAAAAAAATTTCGGACAAGAAACAATGCAAAAGATAAAACATAACAAGCAATATTTTCACAAGAAACATCAACAGAAAGTCAGATAAGTCTTCAAATCAATAAAAAGCATACAACTACTGATACCAAATATAAAAATTTTGAAGCATGTTAGAAGAAGAAAACAAAGAACCTTAAAGAGATATCTAAACTATATTTCTGATACTGATTGTTAACAGATACTCCCTCCATCCCAAATTGTAAGTCATTTGACTTTTTGGTTCCAAGTTTGACCATTCGTCTTATTCAAAAAATTTTGCGCAAATATAGTCAAATTTAAGTCATTCTATAAGAACTTTTATTAATAAATAAAGCCACGATAAAAGAAGTGATATTTTGCACAAATTTTTGAATAAGACGCAGTGGTCAAACTTGTTGTCAAAAAGTCAAACGACTTACAATTTGGGATGGAGGAAGTACAAATCTTTCTTAAGGCAAGTGTCACCTTTCCATTAAGACTGAAAAGTAAATATTTATAGTGACTTGCCAGGTTGCCTACTGGTATTACTCCCTCTATAAAAAAATGTGCAGCGTTTTAGTTTTTTCCCAAGTCAAATTCCGCTTCCTTTGACCAAGTTTATGGAAAATTATTTTAACATCTAGAATACCAAATAAATGCACTATCAAAAATATTTCATGGAGAATTTAATGAAACTGATTTTTTTCTCATGAATAGCAGATGCAGCACAAAACTTTAGGCACGCTGATGGAAGAGGAGTACGAGGCTCTTCTTGCCAACCGATGTGGGACCTACCGCGTCCGGTTAATCCGGTCTTTGGGCACAAACCGGGCCAACCCAGCGAGAGAACAGTTTCCGCGGTTTGAAACCCACGGTTAAACGGTTTCCACGGTGCGGGCGTCTTCGTCAATTTTGTTTCTCGGTCCCAATCCGTTCTTGGTCGGGGCGAACAGCTCCGGCGCGATGGCCGTCGGTTGCGGCGGCACAACCGAGGCGATTTTTGGTCAAGGCGGACGATCATCGGGCGATTTTGGTCAAGGCGACCAGTCCGTGGCGTGCAGTCCGGCGTGGCAGGCGGCGGCGGAAGCGAGCGCGAGGCGCCTCGGGCGCGCGGCGGGCGCGGTGGCGAGCCAAGGCGCTCCGAGCAGGCCGCCGCGGTCACCCAACACGCCGCAGCTCCGGTATACCACGGCCGTGGCGGGCATTGACGAGGAGTTGTCCGCCGCCCGGCGACGCCGCCCCGGCGGAGTCCTCGTCGCCGGCGCGACGTGGACCCTTGCCACCGCACGGGTTATTCGTCGATCGCGCATGCCTTGGCTGCCGCCTCAGCCGGCCTCCGTCATGCTCCTCCCATGCAAAGCGCCTCCCCTTCAAGGGCGAGTGCTTGCCGCCGCCGGCGATGTGAATGACACCGCCATGGCGTGCCCCGTGTGCCTATGCGCGCGCGGGACGGGAGCGTGGAGGCCCTCTTCCCCGTAATAGCCCAATATCCTCGGTTACGGCGGGCGAAAGCACAAAGAAACACGGTGGCGTGTTCGCTAAGAAACGGCATGCACCGGGTTACACGGTTCCAAACCTAACTCAAACCAACCCGCAAATGATCTTCAAAAGCGGTTAATTACGGGCTGGTTTCACCGGTTTTTCGAGTTAGAACCGACCATGTACGGGGTGACCGTCTGGTGGCAATGTGGTGACCGACAAGTGGATCTAGACACATAAGCGTCGAGTTGTCGAGCTGACGGCAGTCTGGAGCGATACAAAGCTCGCTGGGTCCTCCGGGGTTTCACTCAGCGCCCCAGTGTGGATTATGATGAGACCTTCAGTCCAATGGTGAAGCCTGCTACAGTGCGCACAGGCCAAGAGCGAGCAATGTGAAGAATGCATTTCTCCATGGCACATTGTCCGAGACACGTTTTATCGGTCGGCCCGGGACGGGTTTGTGGATTCGGCCGCCCCGATCCGGGTGCCCGGCTCAACAAGTCTCTCTATAGTCTGAAGCAGGCTCCTCGGGCTTGGTACTCCCGATTTGCCACGTTCCTGGTGTCTCGGGGGTTCACAGAGGTAAAGTCTGACACTTCTCTGTTCGTCTATCGCCATGGGACTGAGACTGCATACCTACTCCTCTATGTTGACGACATTGTCCTCACAGCCTCCAGTCCACAGTTGCTTCAGCGCGTGATCTCTTCTTTGCAGCAGGAGTTTGCTATGAAGGATCTCGGTCAGCTCCACCACTTCTTGGGTGTCACTATTGAGCAGCGCCCTTCAGGCCTCTTCCTGCACCAGCGACAGTATGCTCTTGATATCCTTGAGCGGGCTGGGATGACAGATTGCAAGTCATGCGCCACTCCTGTTGATACTCAGGCGAAGCTCTCTGCCGATGCGGGCGATCCTGTGGCGGATCCTACTGCCTTCCAGAGTCTGGCTGGTGCGTTGCAGTACATCACCTTCACCAGGCCTGACCTAGTATATGCATGATCCTCGGGAGTCACATCTTGCTGCAATGAAGCGCCTCCTCCGCTATGTCCGTGGCACTGTTGACTTCGGCCTGGCTCTCCACCGGTCTCCCTCAGCTGAGCTCGTTGTCTACACTGGCTGGATGCCCGGACACTCGCCGCTCCACCTCCGGGTATGTTGTCTTCCTCGGCGGCAACCTTGTCTCCTGGTTGTCCAAGCGGCAGCCGGTTGTCTCCCGCTCCAGTGCAGAGGCGGAGTACCGGTCTATCACTAACGGTGTGGCGGAGGCGTCCTGGCTTCATCAGCTCTTGGCTGAGCTTCACAGCCCCCTCACCAAGACCACCCTCGTCTCATTTGTGACAATGTCGGCGTCGTCTACCTCTCCGGATTGACTTGCACTTTGTTCGCGACCGGGTGGCTATCGGCTATGTCGGGTGCTCCATGTCCCGACCACCTCCCGGTTCTTGACGACATCTTCACCAAAGTGCGCCCTCCTCGACGTTCTCGGAGTTTCGATCCGACCTCAACGTAGCCGGTGACTAGTTGTGGTTGCGGGGGCCCTATGTGTGTTGCTTTCTTTGATTGTCCGGTCTTGATCTCCGTTGCGCCGGTAGTTAGACTGCGGGGGTGTTAGTGTATATGTGTAAAGGCCCATTAGAGGCCCATTTACGCTACTATTATACCCACCCTTCTAGGGTTTGGAGGAATACACAGTGAATATTTCCCTAACACCAACAGAAAGGTTAAAACTTTTCATGTACTCTTACATATCTATAGATTCTAGAAAAAAAAAAGAAAATATATTTAGGGCTCTGTTCTCTTACAAACGGATAGCTAAGAAAAAAGTAAATCCTAAATTTCCATGCTACAGGACTGGCAATCTGACATGATTAGCAAACCCTTGGAGAGAAGCTGTATAAAAATTCATCAACCAGAAGAAGAAGAAATGAAAAGATAAGAGAATTCAAGAATAGCACTGTGGAAATATTACGTACAAGTCAAATGTCTGAAACAGCAAGCGCAGAGTGCAGGCTTCTACGCAAAAACCCTGATGAACAAATAACAATAAGGGGCAAGCACGTAACCATTAATCAATAAATATGAACCACTATTTTAGCCAAAGAAACTTACCCTCAAAATTTCAAGGACAAGTATCTGATGCCATAATGGTAAGTCCTGACGGGTAACTTTTACAAGCATATTAAGGAACACCTGTTAATAGACGCAGCTTAGAGCTTAGGTAGGCTGACATAACTGGATGAATTAGAAGTATCATGAGCACTCTTTTAATAATGAACTCTAATTATTTTGCATCCCAAATTAGTTGCTTCAAAGTGTTACATGACTAGCTAGCAATTTCTACCTACAAGTAAAATGTGAACTCATGGTCAATCATATGAGGGAAGATAGCAGCAAGAACCAGTCCTCCAAATTGCAGATTGCAAAGTCTAAGATCCACTGGTAAATCAATTTAGGAATAGGAACTAACAATGATTCATGACATGATACAAAGTCATGTCTACATTGATTGATTCACCTTTTGAAAATTTTGCAGACTTATGGTGCTTAATCTACATGGTGTGGATAGAACCTAATTACATAGTGCACTGTTTTTAATGCAGCAGCTAGAGAATGAACATAGGTGAGTGAGGTAGCTAAAGCTAAACACAGGTACAGTTCTGAAACATACTTAGCTTTCATTGCATATAGGCACACATATTTATAGTACACATGAAGTCAGTTTGTTTAATGACCATATAGTTCTAGCAGCTATCAGGACATGCAAACATCAAATAGACTGCTTGCTGACATCCTGCACAACTTATCTTACACACCAACACATCAAGAAACTCCTGATGCTGTAAACTAGAAAATGCAATTGACTTCTATTACAGCCTTCAGAGGGAGCTGCCTACTTTTAGTGCCTAAGCAAAAGCAACCAACTCATACACGTTAGCAACTAGGTAAAAGACAATATACTACTAGTATTAGATAGATAAGCAGTAACAAGGATTACTCCAATATGGACAAAACTGGTTTTTCTCGTTGACCTTAGGATTGTGTATGAAGCATTTATAAGCATATTGGCCCTAAACAGCTAGTAACATGATTAAGTGCCTTAAGTTATACTAAAATCATTAATCACCGTTATAGTCAGCTAAAGCTTCTAGTTAGAATAGATTCTATATTACATTATGAAAAATGTAGTTAGGAACTCAGGATGCATGTGAGAACGGGCAAAACAGTACCTCACTTTCAGTAACAAGTGAAGAGCTATATAGCCTGATGACATGAGAAACCAGACGGAGGACTAAACGGCGGTAAGAAGGTTCCCCTGCTTCACCCTCGAGCTGAAAAGAAAAACAGAAATCAGATCATACAAGGTGCTAATGGGCAATGTTCCATTGTTGTCTAGTGGAATCTATTAGAAAAATTTCAGTGGTTTCAGTACATTTTTTTTGTATTAAATACACCTAAACAGTGCTTTCAACTACTTGTTACATCCAAAACAATCTGTTTTGTGTTATCTGCGATCCCAGTTTATTTGTTGACTGCCATGAATGTGCCTAAGTGGGTGCTTCAAACAATTGACAAAATCAGAAGACTTCAAACAATTGACAAAATCAGAAGAGCCTTAGGGTTAATGGTGATGTTGCTTGCTGCATGGGAAAAGGTGACAAAACCAATTGATCTGGGTGGCCTAAGGTATTACTAATTTGTGGTTTATGGGCTGGGCATTACAGATGAATAAAACTGAGGAAGGTCATCCCTGGTCAGGATTGGACATCCCAATTCAGCCACAAGTTCAAGCAATGTATGCAATTTCTGTGACCACATATGTTGGGAGTGGCACAAACCATCTTCGGACAGATTGCTGGTCATGAAGTTCTTGATCTTGCTCAAGCAGTATTGCTTGTGTGTCCAAAAGATCCATAATGACTCGTACTCATACAGAGAAGCTTTGGAAAACCAAACTTGCGTTAGAGACATTCAGTGGGCTTTTCTATGCGGTAGGTCTGTTGCAGTATCTGCAAAGTTTGGGATGTCCTGGAAATATCGATTCAAAACAGGAGGTTGATCAACATGTGTGGAAGCATGAGACAAGTGGGTCATATAGGTCTTTCTTTTATGGTTTGCTCACTTTTGAATCATGGAAACACTTGTGAAAATCCTCAGCACCATCAAAATGTAAAATATTTGCATGGCTTGCTATTCGGATTTTGGAACAAATGTTGGACGGCCAATCAACTACTCCCTCTGACCCATAAAGAATGCAACTCTTGCTTTTCGAGAACCCAAATGATTTAAATTTTGATTAAATTTATACAAAAAATACTATGAACCGAATACCCGATGGAACCGAAGCTCCATCCAGTCCACAACGGCGCAGCACAGGAAGTCTCGACTCCTCGTCCCTACACTAGGCCTGGCCCAAGCAAGGGCCATAACGTGTATGCCTAGGAGACCAGCAACCCAAAGAAGCGAGATCACGTGACTCTTCTATAGTTCTGGTCGTCACCATCTTTCGTCCCCTCATCACCTTTCTTATCCGTTCTCTCTCTCAAATCTCGATCTGTGACCAAAACAACTCAAGAGCAGCAAATCAAGAACACGCAGGCATGTGGGCGACAACAGCAGCTTATCACGCAAGCAGGAGCAACGCGTCTTGTGAGTTCATCGCCTGGTGTTGCATCCGACCGGCGAGCGGCAGCGGCGGCGGCTTGACTCAAGGCCGTGCTGTGGCCTGTGGTGGTCGGCGCTTGGTGGCGGTGCGGGTCTGTGGCACGAGCAAGCACAATAGAATGTGGCGCATGGGGCGAGTGGCGAGGAACAGCGTTGTCCGCGTGGCGAGCTGCGTGCAGAGAGGCTACGAACTCCAGGTACGCGATTCAGATTTTTGAATCTCGATGAACTTCGGTGTAAAACCGAACGCCGAACCGAACAAACAGAAACCGACGCGCGTCGGTTGTCTGATTTCCTTACACCGATCGGTTTCTAATTGTTGCCAAAACCGAACTTTACAGGCACCGAACAACCGAACCGAACTCTCGGTTTAAACCGATTGCCCAGGCCGAGAAGTGCCCAACATATCCCTCCTCGACTTGTGTGTCTGCTCGTCAATCTGGCATAATTTGTTAGCCAAGCCAAAGGATTGATAAGGCCAAGATGTGACGAATTAAGCTTTGCAGATTGGTGGAGAAACCAATAAAGGCAAGTCAAAGGATTGATAAACCAAAAGAAAGGCATTTACTAGTGCTGCGAATTTGGGTGCTTGGACCCTGTGAATTCAAAGAAACATTTGTGTCTTCGATGGCACCTCTCCTTCTCTCACTGATGCTCAGTACTACTTAAAGGAGAAGAAGAGACTCTGGTGCTTGGCTGGACCCAACTTCAAGAGTTGGGCTTAGGTTAGGGAGTTTTTTTCTTTTCTGTTCAGACTTTTTTAACCCATGATGTACAGCAATCCTTCCTTGTCTCACAGTTGAGATGAGGAGGTTGTCTATAAGGGCCCTTTATTTCTTCTCTCTATAATTCTCTCTATAATACAAAGACGTGCAGCTCTGCTGCTCGTTCGATGAAAAAAAAACTACCTCCATCCTAAATTGTAAGTCGTTTGACTTTTTTTTACCACAAGTTTGACGAGTCGTCTTATTCAAAAAATTTGTGCAAACATAGTCAAATTTAAGTCATTCTTGAAGAACTTCTATTAATAAAGCAAGCAACCTACGACAAAAGAAGTGATATTTTGCACATTTTTTGAATAAAGACGAATGGTCAAACTTGGTGTCAAAAAAGTCAAATGACTTAATATTTGGGATGGAGGAAGTAGAAACTAATAGGTGCTTGTGAAAGCCTTTGCAATGTCAGACCATAAACAGGTCACATGAAACTAGTAAGGTGAGTCTTCACTATGGTACTCGGTGGGAACTAGCTGCTTGAGCTCTCTTATGCCCTTTTTTTTTAAACAGCTCTCTTACGCGTTACGCCTTAAGCTGGTCTAGGGTGGGTGCCTTCCATTTTTTTGCAGTGGCGTGGTTGTAAGCAGTGTTTTCTAACTTTAATTTCTGTGTGTGCATTGTATTGTTGTTTGTGTGAGCATGTGTTTTTTGTTTTGTACTGGTTTTCTCCTCTTTGATACAATGACAGGAAGCTCGCCTTCCAGTTTGGGGGCAAAACGCTAGTAATCTAAGGTAGCAAAGAGCCAACAACATAAGAAGGGCTAACTTCTTGGACCTGTTTATTTTAATGCCAAACTCTCAGCCACTAATTTGGGCTAAAATGATCAAGTGTTGGCCCTGTTAGTTTAAGGGCATGAGCTACTAAGAATTTATGATTAAGAGACTACAGCCCCAATTCAATAATTTCCATGCATATAGGGTTCCATTCTTCCCTAAATCAGAGAACACGATACCTGGCACCTACAATTTCAAAAGCATGTACCAAGAAATGAATGAACTTTGTGACTTGTAAGGATAAACATGATAATGTTGCAACGTGAATGTATACTAAGTATACCAAAATTTAGCTAATGCTTCCGTATATGAAGCTTGTGATGTGGTGATGCAATCAAAATCTGTAACTGCAAATTGAGCATATTAATAAAGTCAAACCCCTCATTCAATGAACCTACCTCAACATTAGTGCGGAGTGAAGTCATGAGAAGTGAGCAAATTTGATGACGCAAAACCTGGCAGATTATGTGATCAAAAGTTACCAATCAATAATTTAAAAAATGATGATTAAAGGGGTTTACAGAAACACAAACCTGCTGGTAAGATAACAATGCTTGGAATATAGCAACATATGTGGATAGCACAAACCTGGAGCAAAATATGTCCAGATGAGGTTTAGATTGTTCTTATGCAGATTACGATTCTGCTTAAGATTTACGTGGAATTGTTCTATATACATAATCTTAAGTGGAATTGTTCTATATACATCTTCTTCAATCTTCACAAAATCACAACATATTCAGTCGTAACAGATACATTGTCGCAAGTGAAAGCATAATAAAATTTCATTGTCGAACTTAGAGAGCTTACTCAAGTATGTCAAGGGCAAATGTCCTATGCAGTGAATAAACACGGAGCCACGTAGCCTAGAGGAAATAAGTCAGGAGTTGCCCACAAGATTATGTGAAACGGAACAAAAAAGCTTCATATGTCCTTATTTACACAAAAAAAATAGAGAAGGTTCTATCAGAAATTGTTCGCACATACAGATCCACCTGCAGCAAGAGCTGTCAGGTCTTCGAGCAGACGGAGCCCAAGCTTTCCAACATCACTCAAATTTTCCCTCATGGTAGGATCTCCAGAGTTCCTTGATAGCGATCTGCCATGTAAAGCAATCTGAGTCTACAGACCAAAAAAGGCGAAATGCAAACGCAATGCAAAGAAAAAACATTAACATTTCTGCAGTACCAATCATGTATTTGGGTATAAAATTTTAAAACGTCTTTCCACATCTGACTAGAATGAAGCAGCCTTAAGAATGCAAGTGAGATGCAGAGCTTGTCATATTATTAACTACAAGCCCATGACAGAACTACATGAGCAAAGAAAAATTCAAGCATGGTGCAGCTAAGAAGAACACATGTGGTATACCTTTTAGCAAGTCAAAAAATGTGTATTGGAACAATAAACTTAAAAATATAGGGGTTCTGCGTTTCAGGCTAAAAAGTTCACCTGCTTTGTCATAATGTCAAGTTTTCAACTACAGCAGCTACGATATGCCATAATAATATAATCATTAAAGAAACAGAGGTAGCCTTACAGTGTGTGACTGAAGCTATGAGTGACGCTATCAGCAACAGAGCTAAGCTAACACGAGAACGGAGTCTTGCTGAAGAAGCTTTACCGGAGGGAAGTGATTCAGCACGAATAACATTATCGAAGACCAATGCCACTGCTTGTCTAAACGTAGCTGCTGCCGTACTAAATGAACAATATGTGATTTATAGGATATTAGGAAGGAACTTAGAATCAGTGAAACAACTGTACGGCAATGAGCTTACTTGCGGACACTGTCAGAAGATCGACTGCTTTCAAGTAGGTAAAGGCATATTCCAAGAGCTTGTGACATGCTCTCCTGAAAGAAATATAAATGATCTACTGATAACATAAGACAACTGATGGTAACAGTATTATGATCCTGAGAACATTCATGGCATGAGACCACAACTGTTATTCATGCTCCAAAAAAATAACCCAAAGAAACAATTAAGATTCAAAAAATATAATCCAAGAAGTAGCAAACAGGCATGTCCCCCAAGCACACTTAAAAGTTATGAATAAATTTTCTAATAATTTTCATTCTAGAGCTAACGAAAAACATACTATTGGGCAAGAACAAGCTCTGTTTTAAGAAAATCTCCAATAGTTTCTCTTAAACTCACTCTCTAAATCATCAGCTCAAGAGCCAATTGAATAAAAATCACTCTATCTTTTCACCCTCCAACAGCTATTCTATATCATGTGTGTCCTCTAGCCCCGTTCACGAACGGAGGCCAGTGGGGGCGAAACTGGGCTCCAGCGTTGGAGAAAGAGGTGGCGAGGGAGAAGGTTGTCGGCGAGGGAGCAGGTCGCCGGCGAGGACTTCCTTTTACCTCGACACCAGATCAGACCCGGTGGCCACCTACCTTCCCTCATCACCAGATCGCACATTGGTCGTCCCTAGTCCCTACATTCAATGATCAGCACCCACAATGTGTGCGGTCATGAGACATATGCAGTAGTGCGGTACCAGCAACGGTGTAGGCACTGAAGCTAGTAGACCACCGAAAGCTTTTCAACTGCAACTCCCACACACGACTGCCTCTGCCTTTGCTCCTCCCTTATACTCCTCACTGCTCCTATTTCTCTCCCACACCAAGCAGCAGTGGTGCTAGCCTTCTCTGCCGGCAACACTCCCTCCACTCCTCTACCATCGTGCCCGCGGCCATGCCACTCCTTCACCATGATGCCTTCTGCATCTGTCAGCCATGGCCGTTCTGCGGCTTCCGCCCCTCCGCATTAGGCTAGCCCCCTGCTCCGTAGTCATCTATGGAGCTCACCGGCAGCGGATCAGCGCACGCACCGCGCATCCCCTCTGCAAAGTTCAGCATTCCTGCCAAGATGAGTGATAGCACACAACCTCCCCATTCCTGCACAACAAGATTGGGAGCCACACGTGCACCATGCTCACCCAATGTGTTGCCTCAGAGATCAGCCAGGCCAGGCATGGCTTTTCTCTCTGCTGATGAGAGCACCGATAGCAACCTTGTTCATCTCTGAATCCTCACAAAAAGTTGAAAAAAGAAGCCAAACCTCCAAACAGGATGGCTTTTTATCCAGCAGCTTTAATAAGAAGTGGTTTCTCTGTGCAGCTAGAAAAAACAAAAATAGCTTAAAGAGAAGTTTAAATTGTGTCAAACAGGGCCATAATCCACACGGGAAAAACAAAGGGAAATCAGCAGTGTTACCATCAGGTGATGGCATGTTTGGCTCATTAATGCGGTCTTATCTTTTTATTATTTTGATAGATAGAAGTTTTCACATGTTCAACGGTTACCTAAGCACATGACATGTAGGAAAGCTTCCACACAAAATTATAGCCACTGATAGTTGATACCTCACTTTCAGGATGTAGATGTGATTGAAAAAGAATCAACATCGTTTGCAAAGTCTTTAGTTGAACAATCTCATCAGTCATCTCGGCGTGCTGCAACAAACAAACAACAGAGTTCGAAACGATGAGCTCATGGTTGCAGCTATAACTAAAGACGATTATGGAAATCAAATTTTTTTGTGAGAATTGAACAGAAGAAACATAAACATAAAGGTTGAAATACAAAATAAACAACTATAATAAACTTCTAGCTTGATAAATGTGGGTTTGGAATTATTGTCTGACTTGTGTCTGTAAAGCATGATCTCAAACTCAATCAAAAAAAACAGTAATGGGGTGTTTGGTTTGTGGAATGGAATGAGTTGATCCATCACCAACTCATTCCTCACGAGCTAATAAATAATACTAGTAAGGCTTAATATGGGTGTATATTTTCTAATTAATATTAATATAAAGCCACATGTTCCTTCTAGGTTGGTCTAGGTGTTTTTTTTTTGAAGAGGACACAAACCTGGGTGGTGGAGGTGTACAGCCACACCTCCCAACAACTGAGCTAGTTAACCATAACTGAGCTAGCTAACCACCCAATTCGGTTTAGCTAGAGCTTATAGAAATCAGCTAAAAAAAGCCCTGTCTGGTCCAAACAGCCCAGTTTATAGCCCATGCCCAACAAACCAGCTTAGAAGAAGTTATAAGCTAGCTCTACCCAGCTATTGAAGCTTATAGAAAGTTGAGCTGATCTAGACAGGGCCTAAGTTCCTAAACGAGTCAAAAGATAACGCAGAATATCATGTCTGATTTGTACATTTATCGACGAAATTTTCATAATAGACAGAACGAGGGCAAAAGTAACTAAGGCAAGAACTCACATCCTTCAAAGTCGCTAGTATCTCCTTCAGCGCAGATGACGCAACAGCACCGTGTGATATAAGCTTTTGCAAACAGGATAGTCCTATGACACTCAACTTCACTGATTTAACACCACATGCCATCAGAAACATCCGCAGTATATCCTCATTCTGAGCTATTTCACTTGGGCCAGATAGAGATCGGAGCTTCAAGACCAAAAAAGAAATTGAAAATGGTGCTTTATCAATTACAAGTGCTTTGCAGAATTACAGGAAATGGATAAAAAAGTATTTTCCTTGAGGAATCAATAAACATTATTTAGCCATGAATTTATTTGGATTACAAGAGAGAGAAAAGAGGCCCCTGATACTGTAAAGATAAAAAAACTTGAAAGCTAACTTTTATAGGATAGATGGAATGCATGACAAAATAACATAAATGAAAGAGATTTCGTCCCAGATGGTCAGGAATAAAGCTAATAATTGGTTACATCTGCCATAATAATATAAAAACTGCCTAAAATATAATATAATAAAATCAAAAGAGTGCATGAGTTTCTACAGGTTCAAACTCTCCAGCAAAGTGTATGATGATATCAGTGCTCCAAAAGGCGTAATAACATTTATGCCTAATAATCCAAAAAAAAACTGTATGCCTAATCACAATTAGGCATGAGGCGGACCCCTGGCGCATCACCTAGGCCATAAGAGGTCAATAAAATACAGGAGCAGGGAAATCAAGAGCCAGGAGTTTGGTGTGAATTTGAGATTTCCACTCCAACCCCATGTTTTACAGTCGTCCGACGTCCTAGTCGGTCCCATGGCGACTAGTTTCGGTAGTGTCGACTTGTCGACTAGTCGCGATTAATCGGCCTAGTCGGTCCCAAGGCGACTAGGTTCGACCGGACGACTGGAAAACATGGCTCCAACCAAATTCACAAAATTGGTTCCAAGCATCTGAACGAAAGTAATCTAATCATTCTACACCCACCTAGAGGATAGACTTGTCTAAGCACTAATCATTAATATAACTTAACCACAATGCACAAACTGGAGCTCGAAATCTAAACTCCCACTATTCAGAGTCCAGAAGTTAAAACTGGAGCAGTCCTACTCCATATCTCTAATTTGAACATGCTGATATAGTGTCATCACACTATCACAGAACAAGACTAGAATAAGAGTTGCAGGCAGCTTTCCACTTATGTTGTTTGTTGATACATCCAATCTAAGCTAGTAATTGATGAAGAGAAGGTCCAAATCCAGTCAGGTAACACACCACTGATGCCTGCACTGCCTAGATCAATCATCTAGATTCTAGTTTGTGATTGCAGCCAGGTTGGAAATTGTGGCCCTACCAAGCAAACCAACCCCAAATGAACACTTCCAAATTTCAATTACCGGCCTAAAAGTTGGGATACTACCCCGCCACTAAATGGATCCGGAAAGGGTGAGGGAGCTCAAGGAATGCGAAATGGGTGTCAGTGTCATGATCACTGCTGAATAGTGCGTACTGCTTAGGTAAGGAGAGGCGTACCTTGAGTATAGCATGCTCGGCGGCGTCTTTGACAGCGGGGTGGCGGCGGCGTGCCTCAGCTGAGAGAGCGCGCAGATCGGCCTCCAGCGCCGCCATGAAGGCCATCTCCTCCTCCGCCGGCCTGCTCCTCCTCAGGCGCAGCGGGGAAGCTATGGTGAGACCAGGGGTTAGGGTTCTGGACTGCGCTGCCACGGGGATCGGAAGCGGGAGGCCGCGCGGCACGGGACAAGTGAGATCTGAGGAGAGACGGCGACAACGAACGAGAGAAGATGTAAAGTTGCTTCATTTTGTTTCGCGGGAAGAAGGTCGCCCCACCGTTCGTTCTGGATCTCGCGGTTAGTTGAGCATCTTGGTATACATTAGCTCAACCGTTCAAGTGTACGCACTGCTCCTATGATTCTATCTAGTGTTTGAACTTGTAGATGTTGGCACAAAATTTCGTAAACATACTTAAATGTTAGAGAAACTTAAGAATGGCCTATAATTTAGAACAAAATAGAGTACTAAGAATTAACATAAAAGCTAAAGCTATTTTCATTCAAATCAAATATAAGAGCATTTCTAAGAGCTTCTTTCTTTAACTTACTCTTTAAACTATCATGTAAAAATTACTCTCTCCCCGTTTCAATTTATGATTCGCTTGACTTTTTCAACCCCAAGTTTAATCCACTCGTCATATTGCAAAAAAAAAAAAAAAAAAAAAAAAAAGTGCAAACATAGTCAAATTTTAAGTCATTCTTAAGAACCTTTTTGCTAATAAAGCATGCCACGATAAAAAAAGAAGTGATATTTTACATAAATTTTTGAATAAAGACGGGTGGTCAAACTTAGGGGTTGAAAAAGTCGAATTATAATTTAAAAACAGAGGGAGTATTATCTATATCTATAGCTACTAATAATCTATATCTATATCTATATCTATACCTACTAATAAAGCGAGGAAATTTCAGTCCACCAAAATTTTGGTCCACCTAATTTTTTTTTCACCCTTTTCCTGTCAGCATCATCACGAGTCCGGTATGAATACACCTTTATTTTGCCTTGATTGAGCGGTACGAATACACCTTTCTTTTCCTTGACCGAGCCAAACAAATAATCTCCTTGCGTATACACATGGTTGCCTTCCTTAGAATAAAATGAAAAGAAAAAATTACGTGTCGGCTGGTGCCATCACGGGATACGGGATCCTGCATGCAAAAATACGCACGAACTACGTCTCTCCTATCGGCGCCGATCGCCGATTTGCCGGTTGCGCGCGAGCGAAGTCTTTTGCACCCTCTCCGATCCTCCGCGGTCTCTTCTTTCCTTCGCACCTCCCATCGCAGCGAGGCTCTTCGAGATGGAGGCGAGCTCGGTCGGCACCATCTGCTATAGCGGCCACGGCAATGACGCCGTAGAGGTGGAGATCGCCGCTGCGGGGGCAAGGGAAGCAGGTGGATCACACGCCGCGAAGTTGTTGCCGTCCCGGGTGAACGCAATGCGAGTATGTGGAGGCGATCGACAGTTCATGGTGGCCGCGAAGCTGTCGCCATACCGATGAACGCCAAGAACTTCACGTCCATCCAACATGTCGCCATCGACTCGCACCGCTCTTCAAGTCGTCATGCTCAATGCCGGCACGTACACGTACTTACCTTGCATTGCTCATCTCTTGCTTGCTTTTGTAAATGTGTCGTGCGGCGCATTGTGCATAGAGAAGGTGAACATCTCGCTGGCTAGGACTGCAGGACGCTAGGGCACGACGACGGAAGGAGGAACACAGCGGCAACGGCGAAGAAATTTGCGCAGAGAAAAAAAGAAGCCAAAAAAAAAATTGACGAAATTTTATCGTTTCATGAGTGAAATATTAGGTACTGTTGAAGATGCACTTCTTTTTTCTCCTGATATCTTTTTAGGAGTTGTATAACAATGGTGTTTTTAGGAAGGAAACTCTTGGAGATGCTCGAGCATGATGTTTTCTTACCGGTTTGCTTAATCTGATAATCTCGACCAGAGGATACGATATGATATGGATGGAACACAACGCCGCCGGACATACCGCTTTCGGTGATGGCGTGACGGTGACGCCGTGGTGCCCTACCGACTTTGGGATCAAATCATCAGAGGCTCACCATCTTCCGCCCCGATTCGCTATTTGGCATGGAGCAACGATGATCGTCGGCGCACACGGTGAAGAGATTGTGACTCAGAGTTAAGTAGTGCCAATGTGCCATTGGGGTTGTTGGCCATCGTGAGTCGCGAGAACCAGCGTCGTATTAAAAAAAAATAAAAAATTTGATTGTATTATAGTTATGTCAACGACTATGACAAACAATTTTAATCAAATGCTTATTTAAAATGATGATTTTAACTTAAGTGAAGCTGCTTCCCTCCGAACTCTTTGACCCCGTGGCAACGCACGCACTTTTTGTCGTTACTAATAAAGAGAAAATTTGAGTTCACCTTCCTTTTTTTCTTTCACCCTCCTCTACTGTCCGCCTATATACATCTAAAAAGAGTCCGATAACGGAAAAGACAATTAGAATCCGTATGGAATAGAAATTACTATATCTATAAGAAAATCTTTAAATAATAAATCCATATAATCATAGTTTTTATTGTGACAACACATAGAACTAACTCTTTAGTGAAATAAGATAAAAAGAAACTTACTTTTTCTTCATTTAAGCCTCACTTTGCGCTTCTTCATGTCATAGAAATCATCTATAACTAGGTGAATACCGGCGTTGCCGCGGGGACATCACCTGTTATAAAAAGCTTTGCATAGAATAGGAAGAATTATAGCTAAGGCCACATGAAAAATATAGAAAATGAGATTTCTTATTGTAATTATAACTATATATATTCCTAATTTTAGGTAGTACAGTGGAATGGGAAGGTTTGGACACGCAGCAACAAGAGCTAATTGTAATTGATGAGCAAAGCAATGCACATAATATGCATAAGGGCAATCTTCTCTGAATTTGGCCTGTAGTCCATTCCACTCTCCACGCATGTTACTAGCACTATCATATCCTTGTTATATAGATAATTGTACAACAAATTATGTATCTCGTTTGCAACGCACGGGCATATTTGCTAGTCTACTAATAAAAGAGAAAAATTCTTGTCCGCTTTTTTACGCCTCGCCGCCCAGCCGAACTCGAAGTTCGTTTGTCACGCCCCAACGCGCGTAGGCCAGGCCCAGGAGGGGGGCGCGACCGCGCGTGGCTGCCGCCGTCGTCTTTGCTATTGTCATTACTTAGGGTTTAAGTTTAGTCAAATTAGGAAGAATCTAAATTACTTATGTAGTAAGTTGAGTCCTTCCTATAAATATAAAGGGGATGTGTCCTTTTGAGATCGAGAAAGAAATAAATAAAATAGGGTTTAACCCTAAGCTCCGGTCTCCCTCGCCCCTATTTTATTTTCAAAAGTCCTTTTGATATATTTTTTTCAACAACTTTTGAACTGGGCGTAACAGTATCTAGCATTATGTGTCATAGTATCTCATTAGCAGCTCTAGCTTTATGTGCCTGTCCTGGAACTGCTTTTGTGGTTGAGCACTAATGTTAGAACTGTGCGGTATTTGAAACTATCTGCTGTCTGAAATCAATTTGATTGTGCTTTTTGTTATGCTTGTTCTTTTCACTGGATTCCTGCTCTAATCGAGATTATACATTCTCGAAATGATGGTAGTAACTAATAAGCACGTCAAATATTCTTCTGGTACGCGACAGAAAAAAAAAAGATGATATAAGTAATACAACATTGCATTAATTAATGCAGGTGAGAATTGTCGAATATAATAATGGAATCGATACATCGAATTTTATCAGTACATTTGTTTTTCTCGCATAATAACTTAGCATTTTCAGAGTTCCGGAAAGATGGAACTTGGCTTCCACTAAAGAAAATGCAATGACATCATACGCTATACACGATGGTTCTCAGATGACTTGCCTCCGAAGGAGGCTAACAAGCTGTCTACTCTTGCACAGCAGTCAGGAGCGAAGCAAAACATGCTGATGCAAAACATTTGACGCCATTAGCGTCTGCACCAGCTACTAGCCAGACCACATCCTCCTCGTCTGCTTATTGGCTGCTTGCTTTCCACCTTCCTCTCGGTTCTTTCTTGAGCTCCTATTCTGGCCATTCTGAGATGATTCATCTTGACCAGTTTACCTACACATACAGAGAGTAATAGAGAGCAGCAACAAAAATTGCTGACCTTTCCAATATCTACTCATCAGAATATGCTCTTCCCAACTAGGGATGCAGTTAAGCAAGCCTCATGAAACTGTGCGGCCATAGCATATTGAAGCAATGTAAAGGTTCTTGGCCCATTTCTCCTGCAAAATACCCAGATTATTTTGTCGATGTTAGATGGGTGATTTGAGTCCCTGCTTCTGGATGGGGACGCTACATGCCAAGTTGAGACAAATCACAGCAACTTAAGCATGAAAACCTAATTTTCAGTTCAAATAAGCGCCCCAAATTTGACAGCTTAGTCAAGGATTCAAAAAAATATATGATCATACCTTCACATGGTTGCTTGGAAAAGCAGATGTTCTAAGAGTTTCTTGTGTCTCATCCATTAACTTTCTTTTAGGTATACTCAATATGAAAGCAGCTTGATCACCAGTGGCTGCTGTAGAAGTTATTCTATATCCGTTTCTCCCATCGCCGGTGAATACCTTCACTCGGATAAAGAAAATCCAATTCTACTACCTGCATTGCATAACAAAAAAAAGAAGCACAATCAAATTGAATTCAGACAGCAGATAGCTTCAAATACCACAGTTCTATTATGTAACCTGTAGTCAGTCAGGTCTGTTTAAAAACCAGATAGTTTCAAATACAACAAAGTTCTATGTGCAGCTGCTACTAGAAGTACCATTGCAAAATATGCATTTTAACTGTGCATTGACCAAAAACAACTTCCTCAATACCTGTTCAGAGTATCCAGAGTTTCTTGACATAACTACACCCCAGCGGCTTCCTGCAGTTGTCATTGATGTAACATGAAAACCTTCTTTCCATTTCTTGTTGATCCACTTGTAGGGAAATGACTCACTAACTTTGTAAGACTGCTGAGTGTAAGGAGTTCCTGCAAAGAGTAAAAGATTCAAGTAATGTAACACATGTGGTAATTCTAGACCAAAATGCACAGATAAATCAACACAGACAAGGCAAACTGGCAAAGAAAGGCCACAGAAACAGGCCAAATATCTACAGAATCACAGAAAACTGTTACTATCAGCCCAAAACCTGTGTTAGTTGTGCTTGCATCTAACAGTATAGAAGTGGAGCATCTTCATTAAGTAGAAAAGGACAGTTGGAGGCCCTGATTTTAGAAGAACTGACATATCAAACATTCAGGTCATTTGTTTTCTTGTGTGTAGACCTATTCAAGCACTAGATATAGACTTGGGTCGGGCCAGAAACCCATTGTTTTTTGCTGGTCCAGGCCTGAACTGACCGATGCATCGGGTTGGGTTCTATCCCAGGTTGAGATGGTTTCACTATATTGGGTAGGGTTTTGGATAAAAAAATATCAGCCCACACCTGACCCAGTGTCTGTACTGAAACCATGGCCTGTGCCCACCCAATACACTGGTCAGGTCAACCAGTCAATGATCAGGTCTACTTGTGGCTTGCATGTATTCTCAATGTTATCTTGTAACATATCTTGAAACTAGAAAGCAAACGAGAACGTGAATACCACCAAGATCCAGTTATAATCAATTGCTTTGCATGCCATAGCATACATGAGTCGGCATAGAACATTTAACCGTGTATATGTTTGGTCAGTAACACTGACGCCTGACAGCAGCCATCAATTGGGACATACCTTTTGACATGACCACCAAGGAACTCCCGTTTGTTGCGCCAGCTATGGCACTGATGTAGTAATTATTTTCCCACTGCTCCATAATCCAATCCTAAAGTGCAAGAAAAGGCACATTGTAGCTTAAAATGTAAGCCTTGCTTAGAAAAAAAAACACTATGCTTGGGAATCAAGACCGTACCTTATGAAGGAATATGGGTGACAGTTCATATACTTGGGATGTGAAGCCAGTCCCTGCATCCATAATGAGGGCCCAGAGGTTTGCTGAAGATGCTACTGAACTAATGAACAATCCATCTTCATTACCCTTCTCTATGTGTTGATGAAGTCTGGCATCTGCTACATTGTAATGGTATCTGAAAGGGAAAGAAAGCATTTTAGAGCATAAAGCCATATAACTATTTTAGATTAACTTAATAACTTATAATCTGCATTTGTGGTACATTCTCAACTGTCTTTTTTCCCCAGGATATTTAAAATGGCAAAGCACTATAAAAAATTTAACATGGTTGCTGTTAACAAAAATCTGCAGTTGTGAATGCAGCACAATTGTGTGCATATAGCATCTATCCTTGTCAAAGACCAGGAAACCTCTCAAAATAATAAGTGATAATTAAGACTAGAAACTTCCCAAGGTGGTAACTCGTTCCACATTCAAACAGATTACCACAGAGAAGCAAAAAATGGATGTACTTGTGTGGACAAAAGTTCATGCAAAAAATATATAGAAACATATTCTACTAAACCATTGAAATATCCACACAAAATCATCTCATACAGGAGGTAAGGAGTCAGGGTCTAACTTGAAAATTGAGCACATCATGACAAGATACATAATGCATACACCCAAAAAGACTATTATTTACTTAGTTACCTCTGTTTCATGGGCCTTCTAGCGTTATAAACTGAAATCCACTGATTTGCTGGGCTTCCAAGTCGAACTTTCTTCTTCGGTTGCTCATCTTCTTCCAGATTTACAAGTAATCTTCCACGTTTTTGTCCAGCCTACATATGCAAGTAATCAGATGCAAAATTAAGACAGATATCCAGTAAGCACAAAAATGCATAAAAACAACTGTATATAAAAAAAAGAAATGACAATCCTTGTGTTAAAAACAAACCTTCAATGCACCATCAATTCTAATAGGTCTCAAATGCTGGGGCTCAATCAATTCATCGAAAAAGGAAATAAGCTTTGAGTAATTTGGCTCTTCATCAAATTTCATGTTTGTCACAGTCTCCAGGAAGAGTTTGAATGGAGGTGGGCAAAAACAGCATAATAGATCTGGAGAGGTCGCCATTTTCTTCTTGCAAACAAGAAAACTCTTGTTCTCACCCTGCAAAATAAAAACACTACTTCAATCTATATGTGAATTCAAACATAAAAGATAAGATATGGCTTCAAGCGTGTAAATATGACAATGAATAAGGAAGTCTGCAATTCTGCATAGCCAATAACCAGAAGAATGATTCAACAATCCGATCCAGAGAAAGATAGCAAACCTGGTAACCTTGCCACGGCAACCTTCCTCTAAGAAGAAATATCAATGTATATGCTAATGATTCCAGATCATCCCTTCTGCTACCAGTACGTCCTAAATGCGCATGGACACTAGCGTATCTTATTGTACCTCTGTTGAAGAAGGGTCAAAGTAAGGTCAGAGTATTTTAAGGGGGAAAACACTGTTTGGTAAAGAACCAAAAAAAAACAGACCTGAAAATATCTGGTTTCTGATCATATTCAACATGTTGTCCAGATGACCGGTTTCCTTCCATCTAGATGCTGACAGTGCAAATGGTAGGAATGGAAAACTTGTTAACTAAAATTTAAGATCAGCACATGCTAAAACATAGCTCACAGAATATTAACAAAGAGCAGTGCGACAAATTGGTTGGACCATCTTAACATTTGCAAGCAAAATATCTACGACAGGAGAAGCACACCGTGGACGTACCTAACCCAAGATCAATCAGAAAAAGTTTTTTTTCTCGTCAGGGGATCCAGGCTGACCAAGTAGAAAATTCTCAGGTTTAACATCTCCATGAACAAACCTGACAGAAATTACCAATAAATAAACAATTGCAAGATACAGTATGTCAGATAAAATTCAGTAAATACACTACTTACCCTTTTGCATGAAGTTTCTCAAGTATAGAAATTGCCTCTACAGCAATGCAAGCAACCATATTAGCTGTCATCCTGAATCAAATATTGGTGATCAGTCAGCTGCTTAGAAGAACATGAGTGAAACAAAGCAGAAGGAACATATCATCTTACGTCTGCCCAAATGAATTCCAGACATCCCAAAGGCTGGGCCCTAGAATATCCATCACCTGGAATAATTGTAATGCTTAGTTCTTTAACTTAATATAAAGTATAAACTCAGATTCAACCCAACTATGCATAGTAATCTCCTTGCCGACCCAAGGTAAACTTCCAGACATAAGAACTAACCAGAACATAGTAATCTCCTTGCCGACCTTTGTAATGAACCCAAGGAACACCGAAACACCCGCTCAGAGCACTTGAAGCAGATGCACAACAAAAGTATTAAAATCAGTAGGATGACTAGTAAGATTTGTACTAATAAGTAATAACATCACTGCTATCATATTTAACAGAATGCTGCCACACAAACAAAAGACAGAATTCAGTAGTAATGAATGGAGCCATCAATGTAACTTAGCTATTTCAATGTTTTGGGTTTCAGGATAAAATGCAGGTCCAGAGTTACCGAACCAAACACAAAACTATGACGATGATTTGTGTCGCCATGTTTGAAAGTACATTTTTTACAACTATAATCCCTAAAACTCTTCTGTACGAGCGTAACATACACTTTCAGCTTAATATGATGTAATTACCTATAAACTTGCCACTCATATGGAGGCCCGTAATTGCAGCCCTTACTGTTTCGGTGCTCAAATTTTAAAGCAACCTGTGGTCAGCAAGACATGTATTAGTATTACTTTCACAGAGAAGGGTATCTTTTTTTAAGTAACTTCCAGGGTAAAATATATGTAAACCTCATAAGCATCAGGTCCAGTGCGCTCTGTTCCCCCAGAAATCCTTCTGCCAACATATACTTGCCCAAAACCACCCTTGCCCAACTTGCGCCAACCTTGTACTGCGGAGAATGGCCTACTTGAACCTGCAAAAGATATTTATCATTTAAAGTAGACCAAATTTTCAAATTCAGTTATACCACTTGCAATTCTAACTTTTGGCACCATCGGCCAGAGTTGTCAGTTCTTACCAATTACCAAAATATATTAAAGGGCATACCCAGGTCTCGGGAGGGGTGATTAGCACCAAGTCTTACCCGCACACTGTGCAATGTGCGGAGGTTGGGGCTCGAACCCTGGACCTTCCGGTCACAAGCGGTAAAGCACTACCGCTTGCACCAGGGCCGCCCTCAATTACCAAAATATATTACTAATAAAAATATTTAATAACCTGGAGTACATGTGAGGCATAGGTGGGCTATTTGCAGCGTTAGCCAAATTTTTTTACTAGATGTAGTAAATTAATCTCTAACAACTACATGTATTCCGGTACTATCCAGTTTTAGAGTGCTCAACGGCTGATGACAGATGTGAGCTCTCTATCCGTTTTATAGCAAGTCCTGGCTATATCTCATAATACAAGATTCAATACTTTGCAATCTGGACTATTTACAGATGCATGCAAACAGGTTTTATCATGTTCACATGTGATAAGGCACACTTCTCTTTTGCATACAACCCGATTCACCTAGTCAACAAAAGAAAGCCTGGACTTTACACTTTGATCTAAATAAGGGCATGCTTGGTTTCTTTGCGCACCCTGCCTGGCCTTACCTAGTAAGGGGACAAGAAGGTATTGTTGGTTCCCTTGCTTGGTTTTAATTTCAGCAAGCTGGGCAAGGATTTCGTAGCTTTTGATGGAGCCTGAAAATGTCTCTATTCAAGTAGCAAGGTTTGCCTTGACCAACCTTTGCAAAACCAAGGCCAGTGGGCAAGGTTGGGCAATAAAACCAGACATGACACTTTCAGTTTATTAAATTAAGTCTTGAGGTAGACATAAGTGATGAAACAATTTATACATCTGAAACCATGCAAGATATGATGCTAAGTTTAGAGGAACAATGCAACTGCATCTATATACACTCACCTATATCATTGGAAGTGGCCTGAGACAAACAAAACATGAATGCAGGATGGTGCCTACCCTGACACAGGTGACTGACACTCTGAAAGTATGTAGTTACACTAAGCAACACGTTAAGTGATCTAATGTTAAAGGAATAGCACTGTTTTCCTCCGGAAAATGATACAAAGCCATGTTGAATCAATAACTTTCTGTTTTCTTATCAGCTCCAACTTCTTTAGGTGACTACAAATCTGATCCACAGGCTATCCCACAAATTATGAAATCACTACACCTCCAGCTAAAGAATTTTGCATATTGATATGAGAGTTTCATTCATTTATTCCCATTACAAATCAAGAAGATATTTATTACAGATATATAACCATTACAAAAATGATAGAGTAAGAAAGAAGGTGCTGAATTTTTTGTCATTTGATTCTTGATGGTGTAAGATAGTTAATATATGTAGGTTTCAAAGATGCATAATTGGTAGCTGCATGGAAAATAGGCACATATATGAACTACATTTTTTTTTTTGTCATGAGAGACCTTGTCGCAATCTATATTTTGTCATTATTATCACATTTTCTAAGATAGCTTCGCTGCCAAAACTAACCTCAATAGCAAGAAATGACACTGCCATAGAAATCATGCAACTGAAGATAACCAAATAGGGTAAGCAAAACTGCATAAGAGCGCACCTTCTCTGGGACTGGGGATGTAGTCCCTTCATCTTCACCTCCAGCAATCTTTTCAGCACTCGCACCATCCATCTTCACAACCTTATCAGCTAAGTCTTCAATGGGCTGTGCCCCACCTGCAGCGCGGCCACCAACACCAGCTCCTGGAAGAACCTCACAAGGCTGGTCAGGATCCAAGTCAATCACTGGAACACCTCTTCCTCTTCCTCCCCTTCCCCGTGCTGCTCCTCTCCCTCCACCCCTACCACCCCTTCCTCTACCACGCCTTCCTGCCACCGTAGGTGCTGCCACAACCAAGTTGCCAGTAGGGTCCTGAGCCACAAGATCCTCGACCTTCTTTGCCCTCAACCGAGATTGCCGGACTCCACTACGCAACTCTGGCATCCTTTTTCTCCCCATGCACTTCCTACCGCATACGAATCTGTCAATTGAAAACCACAACGGCATCATTAACTAGTCAATACACTGGTACTACATTCTACTACAAGCTCATCAGACATAAAATATCACTGGAAACATGAGAAAAACACATCTGGATAAATCAGTACTGATCGAGCAAGCAAAAAAGAAGCCTTCATTTATCTGTAATCAACATCTAGGACTAATGCAAAGCTACTCACCCTTGTCCCATTTGCGGTAAAACAATCTACACATGAGATTTCCCAACAGTCAGCTCTCAACAACCTCACTCTCTCTCTCCGCACCCAAATCCTATCCCGATCTCCTCCACACGAATTCATCTCTCCAAAAACCGAACAAAACAGGCCCGATTAACGCATGCCAATACCTGACCTACCTCATCCAAACCCGCCAGGCCGTCCCCAGAAAATATCTACGGGTACCAACAGCGATCGAGGGACAGACAGAGGCCCCCCAAAAATTTCCGCCACGAAACGGGGAGATCGGCGGGCGCCGGAGCGATCCCCGCACGATCAGACACCACGGCCGCTAAGATCGGTCCGCGCCGCGCCGATCGTCCTCGCCGGCCTCAGCCTCCGCCGCCACCGTCGCCGCCGACACGCTAGCCAATCCGCGACGCGGTGCCCGGCGATCGGCCCCGGAGGAGGGACGGATGAAGGGGTAGGGTCCGGCGCTTACCTCGGGGAAAGAGACCGTGCGGCGGCGGCGGCGGCGGCGAGGTGGGGATGCGTCCCGCGGAGGGATGGATGGGTCGAGGGTGGGGGAGGTTGGTGTCTGGTCTCTCGCGCAGACACACACACACACCGCTGCGCTGTGGCTGGCTGTCTGGAATGGAGAGGAGAGGGGCTGGCTTTTTGAAGGCTTCCCGTAATCGCGTTGTTAATTTCCCCTTCCTCCGTTTTGAAGGCAGCGAATGCGCATGCATGCGAGCTCGGCTGGATCCAAGGGCCAGCATTCGCCGGGGCCCCCTCGAGGCGCCATGGATAACGTGCATCGCTCGGTGGGGCCTACCACCCAGGTCTGTCAGCAGTACCAGTAGCAAGATTTTTTAGCTGGAAGGGTCTCCCGCGTGTATCATCGCCTGAGGTGTGTGCGTTGGGCTTGGCTACTTCTGCTCCGCTCTTCTCTTTTTTTAAAAAAAATCCCTCTATTTTAAATTACAGTTCGTTTTATTTTTTAGATACATTAATTTTATTATGCACCTAGTTTTTACACTATATATCTAAATAAATAGTAAAGTTAAATGAATCTAAAAAAAAGACAAAAAGTGAACTACAATATAGAATGAAGAGAATAAATTATAAGCCGCTTTTACTTGTTTAAGTATATCTATTTTACTATGCATTACATATAATAATATGTCTAAATACGTAGTAAAATGGATGAATCAAAAAGTTAAAGTGACTTATTATTTAATAAAACAGAGGGAGTAAAATTTTGCCTTGCACTCAAATGGGTATCGAGGCTATACATGCTCTGATTTTTAGCTAGCTAGGAATGTTACCACTATTCTTCTTGCTTGCATATTTTTGAAGTACGGAATCTTAATGGATATCCTACTTTTGTATACTTAAAACTGGACGGAGTACTTTTAAGGAACGGGTCTGACACTCTGACTTGTGTTAGTCAAAGTAGTCTCTTACAGGGCTAAAATGGTCAATCGGAGCGTAAGATATCTATCGCGAGCTTGTCTTCCTTTTCTAGGCACATCACATATGCTGATCCTTTTCAGACTGATTGATTGATTCCATTCCATCACGCAGCATGTGGAATTTCTGGCACAGCAGTCAGTATTACCAGTGGTACTGTGGTATTTATGCGTGTCCTTGCAACAGTAAGCGCGAGGAGGGAGGGGGAGGGGGGGGCGAGTTGGGGTAGGAGAGCAAGTATGAATACGTGACTGGCATATAAGGGGAGGAAACAGAAAAACTAGCCAATAAAACAGGAAAAAAAAAAACTAGCCAAGTTGAAGGGGAAAACAATTTTCAGTTTTGAATCTAGAGCATGTGAGTGAAAAAAAAAACTTTTTTTTTTTGAGGAGTAACTGTTATTTATTTATTAGGAAGTGAAAATGCAAACTCCACGAGGACGCGTTGACCTACGAAGACCGGCCCAATTTATAGTTGTAACTGGGCCCGTCAATCTGATCGTCGAACTAGTATCCGGCCCATACGAACACCAGACCGCGCGCGGCTTTAATCGAGTTCCTTTTTTTTTTTCTTTTGATGAGAATCAAATCATCAAAACGTCAAGTCCACGGCCCACAGGAGGTCCGGTTATTGGTGGCTTGCCCAGTGGCAAGGTAGTAAATAGCATTGGCCTGTATTCCCTCAAAAAAAAAAAGTGAGAGACTGCTAGCGGTCGCTATAGCGATAACGTCTATCTACTGCTACTGCTGCAAGGCAGATCAAGGATAGCATTTTAGAATTTAGCGGCCACTATAGCACTTACTCCCTCTCGTACCAAAATAAAAGACCTTCTCGCTTCCGAGAAGTCAACGTTTTTAAAATAACGGCAATAATATATTAAAATATAATATTTATGTTAAGTAACTAGTATCATTGAGAAGATCTTTATGTCTAGTTTTTTAATAAATTTATTTAAAGATTTAAATGTTGCACGTATTTTCTACAAACTTAGTCAAAGTTGAGAAAGTTTTGACCCGCACGCTTCTCATAGCGTCGTTTATTTTAGGACGGAGTGAGTAGGCCTTATTTAGTTTCAAGTTTTTTGAATCTCTCTCCATCACATCAACATCACATTAATTTTGGACACATAAATGGAGTAGTAAATGTAGGTAAAAAAAAAAGATAACTAATTGCATAGTTTGATTGTACATCACGAGATCTAATCTTTCGAGCCTAATTAATCTATGATTAGACAATATTTACCACAAACAAATGAAACGTGCTACAAAGATCCAGATTCTAACTTTTTGACTTTTGCCCACCAACTAAACAATGAGGCCTTAGAGCAACTCCAACAAGAAACCCGAGGGAGAAATAAAATTATGTTTATGTCCTTCCACCTCTTAAAAACTTATGTCAGAACCCTAAAGCGTAAATAAAATTATGTTTATGTCCTTCCACCTTTTCTAATACGCACGGATGCCCCGTGAATGTCAAATGTCGTAGAGAGCACACATTTTTTGCGCCGCATTGGGGCCCGATTTGTCAACACTCACTAATTTGCCAACCCAAATGCCAAAATGTTGGAGGGAGTTTTGGAGTTTTTGACAAAATTTGAGAATGTCAACTCCAAATGCCAAACTCTTGGAGTTGCTCTTAGCACCCGCTATATTTGGTACTATTAGACCATTATTTTCTTTCATTATGGGCGTATTTGGCAGAGTTCTAGCTCTGAAAAAATAACTCCATATTAATTATCATGTGGGGACGGCTCCAATTGGTAGTAAAAATGTTAAGATGGTATCATTTTAATTGACACAAGAACTTAATGATAATTTGTCTCCACATACCGTCTATACATACCTTATTCATTTATATGTTTCTATTTGATTTCATGTCACTAAATCCAATAATTAACTAAAAACTTCTAATTATTCAAGACCACACGATATTAGTATTGACATATCCTCCAAAAAAATTATTAGTTTTAGTATTTTGCTACTGAAACTTAGCATCCGCTATATCACCCCTCTATTTGTGATCCGAAGCCGTTGTCTACTATTTATTACCTCCCAGAGCGATTCAACTAGTTTGTCTCGAAAATCAGCCAAAGTAAAGAAGGGGTGAGTTCACAGAAACAATCTGTCAACGTTAATGTATCAATGAGCTTTCGTTGTGTGCGACTATGCAACCGCCTGTCGATTCCGGCTAGATTGGGCCGGAATTGACACGTGTTCGTCGACCGTTGGAGCTCCTGAGATGGCGTAGGGGGCTGCAGCTTCTCGCCGGCGACGACGAGCGGCAAAGACGAGCGATCGCTTGGAGAGAAGGAGCCGTGGAGGAGGAGAGGGCGGCCCGGCGGCGGCGGCGCTGGTCGTGGGCGCGGGCGCAGGGGGCGGCGGTGGGAGAGACAGAATAGATGGATACTAATTTTTATTGCTTGCTTATCCCCTAGAGATTACATGCCTCTTGCTTATATAGCCCGGCTAGTGGGACTTGTAATCTAAGCAATCTCTATAAGATTTCCTTATACGATCGGAATACCTTTTACAAGCAATATTTATTTATTTCCTAATAAGGGTCTTCCTTATAGATTGAAATATCCCCTTTTACACACCAAAAATTCCTAAGATAATTCTAACTTGAAGACGAAGCAAAGTCGGACTCAGACGGGAGAGAGGCGGCGCGGCGGTGGGGGGGGGCGCCGGCCCTGGCATACAAGGGCGCCCCCCCCTCTCGGCCGGCGGCCGCCGCCCGGCCCAATTAGCCCCCCCGGGCTGGCCCAATTTTGGGTCATGACACCGCCAGATCAGGTACTCTCAACCTATAAAAACCATACCTATGTTTTCTATGTTTATGTTAATTAAGAAAAGATATGATGTGACATTTTAATTAAATACGAGCGAGGAAAAAGTGGTTTATTATAATAAGAAAATATGTCTATATGAGACCCAAGGCATGAAGAGACATGATAGGTATGAAGAAAGCATATTCTTAAACAACTATCTACTATTGAAAATATAGTCTTCGCGGCAATGTTGGGCTTATGGTAGTTTGGATTGGGAAAGAGAAATGGATGAATAATTAGGATCAAACGAGGTGTGAAGAATGGATGACTAGGATACAATATACCCTTTGGAAGGTGGGATATCATTTTCCTATCCCATTTGCCAAACATTGCTAGTATATTTAATTATTTGTTGAACACCTAGGGATTACTGAAGTATGTATTGATACTTCGTGACATAATTACATCAAGAACCACATTCTTAGGAAAGCTTTTTTGTCCGATTAGCTTTGCAAAATTGTACTAAAATCAGTATAGCGATCTCAACATATAGACAAGATTGCGGTCTACCCATGAGTGTGGGAAGTAACAAGAACGCACCCAGTATAAGGGCGAGCCGTGGCACAACTACAGATACATCAAAGAGAAAACAGAAGAGGAAAAACAACATTAAAACAAAGAGCTTCATCGATTCCTCGGAGGATGTGAATGCTGCTCTAACGTAATCATTGCCAGCTACTCCCTCTATTATTTTTTGTAAGTCGTCTAGACAATATCTCAGATAGGAAATACAGATAACAAGAACAAAGAGCAATAATGCGTGTTAAGCCGTTGAGGTGTGGGTTAATGCTCCGCATTTGTATGGCTGCATGCAAACTTGCCGTATGCAAACTTGTATAGAGTAACAAACTTCTTGCATGCAAATGATTTGGGTTCATGCATACTATTAAAAACCGCACAACTCTCTGTCTCCCCCACCTCGATTGGAATGAGACGCCTAACAAAAAATCAAAAACCCAAAAGTGCAGTACGCCCTACATTTCGTAATGGAGGGAGTAATCAGAAGCTTGGCAAGGCTTTTCGTCCATGCTTTGTATCTGGCGAACTGCAATGACTTTGGACCAAGGAGACGAAGGAGCAAATGTTTTTCGGCGACGTTTTCAACAAGAAAACCTCGTCACTGGCCCAGCCAATAGCGGAGCTGAGTTTTTCCCAAGAACCTTTGCTAGCACTCTAGCGGTATTAAAAAAAAAAAAAAAATGTGCAGAAAACTATTTGTGGTTTGTGATTGCCCTCAACCGCACCGGCAGTTGAAACGTTCCACCGCTGCTGCGTCAGAGGACGCCGGCTCGATACTTGGCGTTGTCGATTGCCTCCGTAGTCCGTACCTTCCGTTGGCATCGTATCATTTCTGGATTCCTTCCGTTCCCCGCCGGCCGGCTCCCGTCCGTCCATGGACGCACGTCCTCCGGTACGTGTCTTCGTGTGCGCTGCGCGTAGCGCACCAACAGAAAACAAGTGATGATTGATAGAAAAAAATTGCTACTAGTATACTAGTACTAATACATTATTAATTAATCGTCGTTGTGCCGGATTTTTTAGAAAAAAATACTCTCGCTCGCCCATCATTGCGTCAGGGCTTATGTTTGCTCCCCATGACGACACGACATGACCCCATCCAACTTCGGTCGCCAACTCGAGCGTTGAAACTTGCAATTGCAGGTCCCGCCCCCGCGTACGGCGTATCGCACGGTCTCACGCCCGAGGATCACAAGCTCTCGCCGTCCGCCACGCCATGGGTCACTCCTCTTGGCTCACGACATGCTCCCCGTGGTCCGCGTTCGCGACGCTGGCCGCCCTCATGACCAGCGCTCTGGTGCTCAGCTACGTGTCGAGATCCTTCCTCGGCCAACAAGCGGCGTACGAGTACAACGACGACCCCTACAGCCCGGACGCCGAGCCGTTCGCGGCGGCGGCGCCAGCGCCGGCGCCTAGGTGGGGCCCGGGTACCCGCCGGTGCTCGCGTACTACATCACGGGCGGGCACGGGGACTGCCTCCGGGTGACGCGTCTGCTTAAGGCCGTGTATCACCCCAGGAACCGGTACCTGCTGCACCTGGACGCCGGCGCCGGCGCCTACGAGCGCGCGAGGCTGGCCAGCTACGTCCGGTCAGAGCAGGTGTTCCTCGAGTACGGCAACGTGCACGTCGTCGGAAAGGGGACGCCCTCGACGGCCGCGGCCCGTCCGCCGTCGCGGCGATGCTACGCGGCGCGGCCGTCCTACTGAGGATCGGCGCGGAGTGGGACTGGCTCGTCACGCTGGGTGCCGCCGATTACCCGCTCGTGACGCAGGACGGTGAGTTTCAGACTGCCATGTCTTTGGTTTTAATCGGTTTCCAGTCGTGTCGTGCCGCTGACAGCTAATAGCGTCGTCTGGGCCAATGCAGACCTGCTCTACGCCTTCTCCTCCGTGCCGAGGGACCTCAACTTCATCGATCACAGGGTCGATTCTGAAAACCATCAAGTGGTTGTTCTCGACCAAAATCTTCTGCAGAGCACGAACGCCGAGATCTCCTTCTCGTCGGGGCACAGGGAGAAGCCGGACGCGTTCGAGCTCTTCAGAGGTAAGCTCGCGCTGTGTGCCTTTCTCACGCTTGATCATTCACTATCAAACACTCGTACATCGATCCGCGGCAACTGACGGTGCATTCGATCGCATCAGGTTCTCCCTGGCCAATACTGAGCCGGGCGTTCACGGAGCACTGTGTGGCCGCGCCGGACAACCTGCCCCGGACGCTGCTCATGTACTTCAGCAACACGCTCGAGGCCAGGGAGTTCTACTTCCAGACGGTCATGGCCAACTCGCCACGCTTCAGGAATAGGACTGTGAACCACAGCTTCCGGGTCGACGTGCCGCCGCCGCAGGACGCGGACCACAAGGCGCGGTACGACGCCCTGGTGAGCAGCGGTGCGGCCTTCGCCGGGCGGCTCGGCGACGACGAGGCACTGCTGCAGAGGATTGACGAGGAGGTGCTGCGGCGCCCGCTGGATGGCATCACGCCGGGCGAGTGGTGCGCAGTGGGTAGCGGCGAGGACGGCGGTGCGAGCGAGTGCTCGGTCGGGGGCAACATCGATGCTGTCAGGCAGGGCGCGGCGGGGAGGAAGCTGGCAAGTTTGATGGCCGGCCTCGTGGGGACCGGGCCGTGTGACGGATGCAACAGCTAGGCTAGGTGCGCGCCGGCAGACGATGGAGAAATCTTTGTACATTTGCTTGTGCAAGCCGGCTGGCAGGTTAGATTAATTCTGTTAATTCTTTGGTTCTACACAACACAATTCCAATTTTCTTTCATTTTTGTACCGAACGGTTCAACGATTCTGTTGAATTGTTGTAATTGTAATATACCTGTGCTCCAAACACAAGAATACATCCTGGCATCTTGCAGTGCGATCCGTCAGCAACAGACTGACGACTTTCAGCAGTGTCGCCCAGACTGACTTTCGGCATTGCAGCCCACACTCGTCGTATGCGCTCTTTTTGATTATCCTGTCATTGAGGTCCTGGGTGAAATCCTCTTTCCATTATCCTGTCTTTCAGGTTCTGGAGTGAAATCTACGACCACTAGTTAAAATGTTATGACTTTGACGAGGCGATGTCCCTTCATTTACAAATGAAATCATCAAATCCTGGCCTCATGGCATTGACAGCAAAATCAGGCAGCAAACGCTTTACATGTTCTTGACTTCATTCATTAGCAAATAATAACTCCTGGTACTATTTTCATAACGTAGTGCATAAACTTGGCCTCTGGATACAATTTTGTTCATGACGAGGTTGAACACAGGTTTTTGAATGCATACGCTTCAACAAACAGAACATCAGAATCTGATTGACTGAATGGCTGGGTAAAGAATAGTGAGAAATGGCCATTTCGTTGTTATACATGGTAAACGAATTTAGTAACAGAGGAAAAAATAACCTCGAAAATAGCCATGAATGAAAACTCAAAAAATGACCGATTTCCTTACGACAACCTCTTGCCTGATGATGCCTAAAATGGCACTACCACAGATTATAAAAAGGAAGGATTACGCCTTGACTACAATGAATCCCCAGGGATCCACGAAGGGTATATCCTTCAAAAATTTCATAACGGCTTCATCTTCCTTGTCCATAAGTATTTTCAAGCACTGGGACAGCAGGTCCATATATTCTAAAACAACGGTCATTAAATGAGCTCACTAGTCGTGAAACAACTTCCTTGAAGAACATGGATGCAACCTGAGATGAGAAAGATTCATACTGTAAGAGACATAACGGGCATATGATAAGTTAATAGATGTGCAGTATCACTGAAAGCATGATTTACCTGACGATACAGCGGTGATTGAAATTTAAAATCGACTAAGAAGTAGAGGTCACATGTCCCTGGAACAGGACCAGGCTTAAACTCCCAAACGTTTATCAAATGATCAAAAAAGTCCACTTTCAGATGCTGTTGTCTGCATGTAGTCATTACCAGTAATAAGAAACATAAAACAACATAATGCAATTTTCTCAAGCATAAACAAAATGACAAATGCAGGATAGGAAGAGCGGCCATGTCAGTTTCTTTCAAGAAGTGCCACTCTGATATTAACACAGAACCATAATTTGCAAAATAATTGTAACTTAGAAGCTACAAGTACAAGTATTTCGTAATCCTACAGATCTAGAACAGCACTTTCTATGGCACAATTAGCGCACACATCAAACTATCATCCAGAAACTAACACTAAAGAAGATCATAGTTGAACAAAAAAGTTTCAACCTAAATTGAAGCTTATTAACAAATACCATAGTTCATCAAAGCTATTAAAAAGAAAGAACCCCTCTAGGCAGATGATTGGTAGTCTGATATATATATGAAGATATTCTGTTCAATATGGTACATGCAGCCTCTAAATAAGACAGAACATTTCTGTTCAAATACTATGGTACATGCAGCCTCTAAATAAGGCATAAAGTTCTGATGTCTCCTTTATTGTGCTAACAAGAATACTAAATCTAGATTATAGGCCCATATTTGTCAATCGCCTATGCAAAATTTTAATCCAGTGTGCCTAACAATGACTAAATTGAGATTCCTAACAATTAACTAGCATAACACAAAATTGGCGCTTATTGCTAGTTCAACTAAGGTAATATTCTTGAGAAGTGACCATCACTTGGCTAAACAAAAGCACAGATCTTCTTCTGTGCCAACATATAATGAATCAAGAATTAACGACATCACCAAAAGCAAAATTATTGATATTTTTAACAGGAAACTTTAACTTCCACAAAGGACAGTAGCCAGGAGCACAAGATGCCCAAATGTTTCTAAGAGTTATTTGAATTTAAGAACATTATCATTACAAAACATATTTATAACCTGCACAACTTGCACGTGGCATGTATTTTACAAAAACAGATAAGGCTCCATAAGAAACTATGCCAAATAAACAAGAAACCAGTCTAGAACTACAATAACAGTTAGCAAGGAAGTAGTCAATTTATAAAAAGGTTCATGATAGTACCTTTATTTGAATAGTACATCCATTTGCCACTCAACATTACAAACAAACAGTTAAATTGTACTAGACGTTTTGCAGATAAATAAATTATGCACTGGCTTCCCTAAGCATAAGAAACATAGGCTAAGAAGGTAGCAGGTCAAATGTCTTAGCATTTGTTAAAAAAAGGTCCTATGCTGATGAGTGAAAGATTTGTTAAAAAAGATGTTATCCTCCATGCTGATCCAAGTATGTCATAACCTACATGTTCATTTCACAATCCTCACCTTGATATACTTGGGCTTCTCCATCTCCACATGAGAGACATAACTTTCAACAAGGAACTTGAATCCAATCTCGAGCTCGGCATCAAATGAGCCATCGTCATTCCGCCTAATAATCCTGGAACGCTGGCACCACGGCACAAAGTCCTCGTAGAGGTCCACTGCCGCGACAACGGCAAACATCTGCTCTGGCGAGTACCTGCGCTCACCAAAGCAATCACAAACGATTTCCACGTTATCATAAATCAATTTCCAGAACAACAATAAGGCAGCTCTCGATTGACCGCATACCCCATCACGCGCCTCTCCTCGTAGACCTTGGAGAGCACGCTCCCCTCCTCCCCGTCACCGCACCCGAGGAAACACCTGGTCTGCGTGCGCGCCATCCGCCCCGCGCCAATCACGCCGGCCTGCGGATGTGCCCACCGGCCACCACGCGGCTTGAGCACGCGCCCGCCGCCGCCGAGCGCGGCCAGCGTGCTCGCACACCTGGCATTGGCGACCAGCTCCCCGGCGCCGGTGGGAGCACTCGCCCTCTCCGCTGCACCTCCGCAGGACGGAAGACGCCAGCCTCCTCCGCAGCACCGACCTCGCGCACGGCAGCATCACGGAGGCTCCTCAGGGCGCGATCCGGCCGGCGGCGGCGGAAGAGGGGAACCCTAGATTCGGGCCGCGGCTAGGGATGGTGCTGGCGTTGCCGGTGAAGGGCCGCGGCTAGGGATGGTGCTGGCGTCGCCGGAGAAGGCCCTGGAGCCTGGAGGGAGGGCCGGGTGTGAGGGAGGGGGATCGGAAAGGCGTGAGGAACTGGAGCTCTTGGTTTGCGGAGGGGAAGCCGGATTTTTGGCGGGGGGGATGGACGGTACGGAACGGAGCGCCGAGCCGCTTGAGGCGAGGGGCAGGTGGTGG